>VSWD01000010.1:21083037-21598899 GCA_033119305.1 Pinctada imbricata | reverse complement strand
TATTCTCCAACAGTAGGACATAGAGAACACTTACTTATCCCCTGTGTATTTTCCTACAGTAGGACATAGAGAACACTTACTTGTCCCCAGTGTATTTTCCTACAGTAGGACATAGAGAACACTTACTTATCCCCAGTGTATTTTCATACAGAAGGACATAGAGAACACTTACTTATCCCCAGTGTATTTTCCTACAGTAGGACATAGAGAACACTTACTTGTCCCCAGTGTATTTTCCTACAGTAGGACATAGAGAACACTTACTTATCCCCAGTGTATTTTCCTACAGTAGGACATAGAGAATACTTACCTATCCCCATTGTATTCTCCCACAGTAGGAAATAGAGAAAACTTACTTATCCCGAGTATATTCACCTACAGAAGGACAAAGAGAACACTTACCTATCCCCTGTGTATTCTCCTACAGTAGAACATAGAGAACTCTTACTTATCCCCAGTGTATTCTCCTACAGTAAGACATAGAGAACACTTACTTGTCCCTTGTGTATTCTCCAACAGTAGGACATAGAGAATACTTACTTATTCCCATTGTATTCTCCCACAGTAGGACAAAGAGAAAACTTACTTTTCCCCAGTATATTCACCTACAGAATGACAAAGAGAACAGTTACCTATCCCCTGTGTATTCTCCTACAGTAGGACATAGAGAACACTTATCCCCAGTATATTCACCTACAGAAGGACAAAGAGAACACTTACCTATACCCTGTGTATTCTCCTACAGAAGGATATAGAGAACACTTACTTATCCCCAGTGTATTTTCCTACAGTAGGACATAGAGAACACTTACTTATCCCCTGTGTATTTTCCTACAGTAGGACATAGAGAACACTTACTTATCCCCAGTGTATTTTCCTACAGTAGGACATAGAGAACACTTACTTATCCCCAGTGTATTTTCCTACAGTAGGACATAGAGAAAACTTTCTTATCCGCAGAATATTTACCTACAGAAGGACAAAGAGAACACTTACCTATACCCTGTGTATTCTCCTACAGTAAGACATAGAGAACACTTACCTTTCCCGTGTGTATTCTCCAACAGTAGGACATAGAGAATACTTACTTATCCCAATTGTATTCTCCCACAGTAGGACAAAGAGAAAACTTACTTTTCCCCAGTATATTCACCTACAGAATGACAAAGAGAACAGTTACCTATCCCCTGTGTATTCTCCTACAGTAGGACATAGAGAACACTTATCCCCAGTATATTCACCTACAGAAGGACAAAGAGAACACTTACCTATACCCTGTGTATTCTCCTACAGTAGGACATAGAGAACACTTACTTATCCCCAGTGTATTTTCCTACAGTAGGACATAGAGAGCACTTACCTATACCCTGTGTATTTTCCTACAGTAGGACATAGAGAACACTTACTTATCCCCAGTGTATTTTCCTACAGTAGGACATAGAGAACACTTACTTATCCCCAGTGTGTTTTCCTACAGTAGGACATAGAGAACACTTACTTATCCCCAGTGTATTTTCCTACAGTAGGACATAGAGAACACTTACTTTTCCCCAGTGTATTTTCCTACAGTAGGACATAGAGAACACTTACTTTTCCCCAGTGTATTTTCCTACAGTAGGACATAGAGAACACTTACTTATCCCCAGTGTATTTTCCTACAGTAGGACATAGAGAACACTTACTTTTCCCCAGTGTATTTTCCTACAGTAGGACATAGAGAACACTTACTTATCCCCAGTGTATTTTCCTACAGTAGGACATAGAGAACACTTACTTGTCCCCAGTGTATTTTCCTACAGTAGGACATAGAGAACACTTACTTTTCCCCAGTGTATTTTCCTACAGTAGGACATAGAGAACACTTACTTTTCCCCAGTGTATTTTCCTACAGTAGGACATAGAGAACACTTACTTATCCCCAGTGTATTTTCCTACAGTAGGACATAGAGAACACTTACTTGTCCCCAGTGTATTTTCCTACAGTAGGACATAGAGAACACTTACTTATCCCCAGTGTATTTTCCTACAGTAGGACATAGAGAACACTTACTTATCCCCAGTGTATTTTCCTACAGTAGGACATAGAGAACACTTACTTATCCCCAGTGTATTTTCCTACAGTAGGACATAGAGAACACTTACTTATCCCCTGTGTATTTTCCTACAGTAGGACATAGAGAACACTTACTTGTCCCCAGTGTATTTTCCTACAGTAGGACACAGACAATTATAGTCATTTCCCAGTTTATCCTGACACATTCCGTATGGAGCACATTCAGTGTTACCAGTGCTGTTACAGGAATCAATGTTGTCTGTCTCACACTGCATCCCTGTGAACACTGTAGAAGAAATATAATCTTAAATAGTTTAATCCAAGTATGTAGATGTACATGTATGGACGATTGTAAAGATTTATGGACCTTTCAGAGTATAGAGTCTCAGACAATCAAAAAAGTTATCACTAATGGTACACAAGCCTGATCATATAAGAAAATCAACAATGGGTCCAAAGTTATACTCATGTATACATGTGTATGTTTGTTATCCCAGTGAATGTTGTTTTACCATTTCCAATACAGGAAGATTTCCTTTAAAAATATTCAATATTTTCAGCAATTCTTGAGAAGATCCTCTGTTAACTTTCTTTAGCTATGAAATTACTTAACAGTTAAAAAATCAATAGACTTCAAATAGATTCTTATCTGTATGTTTAAGATGTCATAAGAGATTCTAAACTTCTATTACACAGTGATCTTAGAATAAAGATAGAATCTATAGTTCTTACACTGATCATCACGGCAAACCTTCAGGAAATATGTCTTATCTCCTCCTCTTGTCCTTGTAGAGTCATATAAGAAGCAGTATGAGCCTTCATAAATCATAGCTAAGCATCGACTTTCGGAAAGACAGAGTTGTTTACATGAATCCAATGTAGGTCTTTGTGGAGAAGAATACTCTGTGACACCAGCAGCTACAGCTACATTTGACTGGGAAACCATGTTACAACTAGAATCTATCAAAATATTTACTCAGTATAAATCATAAGATAAACTACAATTTTCAACTTACTGCGCTGCATCTAATCTAATGTACGAAAATAGAAGTCAAGGTCATTTAATGCAAAAAATAAATATATAATTGTATCTCCAGGATGTTAAGAACAGATGGTATTTCTGACTCTGAAAGTTAAAAGTTTCTCAATTACTATCACTTAAAAAGAAAAACAGTGTCAGGGCATTTTTGCATTAATTTTGATTAGAGATGCATCTAAGCTGAAAGTTTGACCAATGTTGCCGTTCAACTTGCATGAGTATCAATAATTTCTATGAAATTTTCATTGACTTGTATTCTGCTTGCATAGTCTGATGCGCAGGTGGATCAAGAATTTTTTCCAGGGAGGGAGATGTCCCAGTCTATGATTTTGAAATATATAAAAAAAGAAAAAACAGGTATTTTCCCAAAATCCACCTCTAGATCCACCTTTGCGATGCACATTTTTTTGTTGGATCTAGTTTCCATATCTATTACATGTATGTTATAAATAAATTGTAACTAAAATTACATACCAACAGGGCACTGGCAGGTGTAGGTCATACTGTCAACAGGGGAGCAGGTACCACCATTAAAACAAGGATAACTGTCACAGGGGTTTATGAGCTGGTCACAGTTACTACCTGTGTAATCTGACAAATACAGTTTATAAGATTACCAGTAGTTGTGTACATTTGTATTTTTGCATTTGATGATTTTTACGCTCCCTCTCCATTACAGGCAGACAGATGGACTTACAGAAAAATGGATACTTTGAACAGACATAATCACTATTCCTTCTAATACAGATACAGATTTTCTCATGGTACTGTATATCAAATACTCCTTCTCCATTACAGACATTGTATATTAAGTCTTATTAAGTATACTTACTAACATGTATTACAATTAACGACAAAGAATTGTGGGCAAAGAATTTGTTATGACACTGTACATCACATGCTCCCTCACCATTACAGACAGATGTACAGACAGACAGTGTATATAAGGGTCTTATTAAGTATACTTACTACTATTGCTATTACAGACATATATTTTCTAATGATACTGTACATCACATGCTCTCTCATCATTACAGACAGATGTACAGACAGACAGTGTATATAAGGGTCTTATGAAGTATACTTACTACTATTGCTATTACAGACACATATTTTCTAATGATACTGTACATCACATGCTCCCTCACCATTACAGACAGATGTACAGACAGACAGTGTATATAAGGGTCTTATTAAGTATACTTACTACTATTGCTATTACAGACACATATTTTCTCATGAAACTGTACATCACATGCTCTCTCATCATTACAGACAGATGTACAGACAGACAGTGTATATAAGGGTCTTATGAAGTATACTTACTACTATTGCTATTACAGACACATATTTTCTAATGATACTGTACATCACATGCTCCCTCACCATCACAGACAGATGTACAGACAGACAGTGTATATAAGGGTCTTATCAAGTATACTTACTACTATTGCGATTACAGACACATATTTTCTCCTGAAACTGTACATCACATCCTCCCTCACCATCACAGACAGATGGACAGATAGACAGACAGTGTATATAAGGGTCTTATCAAGTATACTTACTACTATTGCTATTACAGACACAGATTTTCTCATGATACTGTACGTCACATGTTCCTTCTCCATTACAATGGGTCTCTGAGCTATTACAGGAAACTGCCACTGTAAATATGATACACATAACATATATCAACAAACAAGAGGCTAAAGACAATTTTGAATTGCATGCTTTTATACTTAAACCTACAGAAAAATCATCCTTAAATTATTTCAATAAAACCTAGGCAACACAAAGCGTAGCATCCCCTCCCATGGCATAAGGATCCATCTAGTCTGTATACAAAGATTTTGACCATTTCTCATCTGCACACTCTAGGCTATATTCGAGGATTTTGACCTTTTCCAATCTGTGACCTTGACCTTTGACCTTGAAAATCGATAGGGTTCTTCCTCTTGTCATAAACTATCAGTGTATGAAGTTTGCTTAAGATCCGATCAAAACTGTGCCCTCTAAGCTGTATACAAGGATTTTGTGACGCAAACTCGCACACACTCCCTTACACATGAACGACTGCATTACTTTATCCCCCTGCAACTATGTTGCAAGGGGATAATAAGGATTACACACTGTATAAGTCCAGGATATGAAAGTGCCTTAAGCAAATGAAATGTATGAGATTAAAAATACATTACACATGTCCATGCAGTCAGAAGCATTATTTTTGCCGGTGCCGGTGGTTATTGCGCTGGTAGGACACTCCATACACATGTTCTGACCTACGTTCTCCTGATAGTGATGTAGTGGACAGGGAGTACAGGGCTCATAACCCGTCACTGAAAACTCTCCACTCGGACATTGTGCTGTGTATGAAAGTGACTCGTGATAAAATACATTATTACTGCAGTAAGACTGTATTCAAAACCAAGTACAAATCAACATATCCTAAAACTGTATAAATACATGTACTTGGAAAATATTCAAAAGTTCAGATTTAAGAATTAGACATCTGAAGCTTTTAGCTGTCAGATTTCCCTTCATGAAATACTACAATTATCTGTCCTAAATTAAACGGTAAATTACTATGGCTTCAAAAATAACCATAATTTCAAACAATACAAGACATTCTAGTTATAACATTTTATAAAACTTCCACATATTTTGTGACTTTTAAATATGAGAATCAAATTCATTTTGAATAAAAATGAAGGTTATTAAGAGTGACATCTCTTACCTTTGCATCCAGTTTCATTTACTACAGCTTTGATATTCAGGGTGCTGGAGCCTGATGGACAGCTCTCACAGTGTGTAGTGTTTACGGAGTATTCATCTACGTCACACGGAGTACATGCTGTTACTCCATTACTTGATGTGAATCCTGGTGGACAGACAGCTGAAGAGATATTCAGAGGTAAAATATCATCAAGGGTTTAACTTTAGAACCATTACTATACCTAAATCAAATCAAACAGGGATTCTTTTTCCTGACAATTTACTTTTATAAAAGTGCAAAATATGATTCTGCCAAAACAAATTTAGCTGTATACTTTTTTTTATCTATGACATCCTTTGTGTTCTATACTCTGTGGAGAATGTAGCAAGTAATTTTTTTCAATAAAATGACAAAATAGAAAAAAAATCATTATATTCGAAATTTACACTGAACAATGTTATTAAACATACCTCTACATGCTGCCTTATTGTCATCAGGTACTTGTCCCGATGGACATTCTTTACACGCTGTCCGCCCGGCTACATCCTGGTACAATCCATCAGGGCATGCTGTACACACTCCATTCAGTACATAAGTACCAGGTCGGCATGATACTAAAAATAAAATTTTCATAAAGATCTCTAATGCTTTGATCACCAGATGCTAAAATACCATTTCATTTTTAAAGAAATGTGTCAAGAAACCATTTGAAAAAACCTGCACATGTATTTTTGATAAAAATGATTTCTGTACATATCCAAGATTCCTTTTAATGATTACCATCATCACCTTACATGTAATTCTGATTACTGAAGAGATAATGTAACCATGCACTCATTATTAACATGTTTTAAATCCATATCACAAGCAATTGTCAAATGCTCATTTTTACCTTAGCCTGATTAAAAAAAATTTGTTTGCAGAAAAATTCCATGAAATCTTACCACACTGCTCGCCAAAATCTGACGTCGTTATTTTTTCTTTACTAGAGGAGCACAGATTCCCGCTTGTGTCTAAAGTTGTTGACTGTTTTGTCAATGTAGTTGTTGTTCCACTACCACAGTCAATACTATTACTGTAGCGTAGGAAGTCTGCATTGCTATTTGCCTGACTATTTGTGAGGAGATTGGAACATGTTGAAAAAGAACTTGTATCACCGCTACCATCTCCGCTGATTTTAACAGTAAATCGGGTTGTTATCTAAAACAAAGGAAAATTTCTTTCAAGTTTCAAACAACTTATACAAACATAGGTAATCACAGATTACGAAGCTCACCTCGTGACAGCAAAATTCAATTCAAACATATTTCTTAGTACATGTATATTGGCTTTTAAAGGCAAAACCACTCAAGCAGAAAAAGTAGGTCAAGGTCATTTTATAAAAGTTTGATCAAAGATACATCCAATATGCAAGTTTGGTACATGTAGCAGTTATACTTTGCTCAATATTGGCTTTATAGAGCAAAATCACTCAAGCAGAAAAAGTAGGTCAAGGTCATTTTATGAAAGATTGATCAAAGATACATCCAATATGCAAGTTTGGTACATGTATCACTTATACTTTGCTCAATATTGGCTTTTAAAGGCAAAATCACTCAAGCGGAAAAAGTAGGTCGAGGTCATTTTATGAAAGTTTGATCAAAGATACATCCAATATGCAAGTTTGGTACATGTAGCAGTTATACTTTGCTCAATATTGGCTTTATAGAGCAAAATCACTCAAGCGGAAAAAGTAGGTCAAGGTCATTTTATGAAAGATTGATCAAAGATACATCCAATATGCAAGTTTGGTACATGTATCACTTATACTTTGCTCAATATTGGCTTTTAAAGGCAAAATCACTCAAGTGGAAAAAGTAGGTCGAGGTCATTTTATGAAAGTTTGATCAAAGATACATCCAATATGCAAGTTTGGTACATGTAGCAGTTATACTTTGCTCAATATTGGCTTTATAGAGCAAAATCACTCAAGCGGAAAAAGTAGGTCAAGGTCATTTTATGAAAGTTTGATCAAAGATACATCCAATATGCAAGTTTGGTACATGTATCACTTATACTTTGCTCAATATTGGCTTTTAAAGGCAAAATCACTCAAGCGGAAAAAGTAGGTCGAGGTCATTTTATGAAAGTTTGATCAAAGATACATCTAATATGCAAGTTTGGTACATGTAGCACTTATACTTTGCTCAATATTGGCTTTTAAAAGCGAAATTACTCAAGCGGAAAAAGTAGGTCAGATGCTGCATCCGATGCATAGGTCCATCTCGGCATCCAAAGATGAATCACTTGTGCAAGTTTGGTTACTGTAGCATCAGTACTTTGTCAGATACTGAGCTACCCCGAACTTCTTAACCAAGTCACTCAGGCGGAAAATGTAGGTCAGATGCTGCATCCCATGCATGGGTTCACCTTAGCATCCAAAGATGAATCACTTGTGCAAGTTTGGTTACTGTAGCATCAGTACTTTGTCAGATACTGAGCTACCCCAAACTTCTTAACCAAGTCACTCAAGCGGAAAATGTAGGTCAGATGCTGCATACGATGCATGGGTTCACCTCAGCATCCAAAGATGAATCACTTGTGCCGGTTTGGTTACTGTAGCATTAGTACTTTGTCAGATACTGAGCTACCCCAAACTTCTTAAGCAAGTCACTCAAGCGGAAAATGTAGGTCAGATGCTGCATCTGATGCATGGGTTCACCTCAGCATCCAAAGATGAATCACTTGTGCCAGTTTGGTTACTGTAGCATTAGTACTTTGTCAGATACTGAGCTACCCCAAACTTCTTAACCAAGTCACTCAAGCGGAAAATGTAGGTCAGATGCTGCATACGATGCATGGGTTCACCTCAGCATCCAAAGATGAATCACTTGTGCCAGTTTGGTTACTGTAGCATTAGTACTTTGTCAGATACTGAGCTACCCCAAACTTCTTAACCGGACGCGGACGCGGACGCGGACGCATGGGGTTATAGCATAAGCTCACTCAACTTCGTCGAGGTGAGCTAAAAATCAATTCAGGAAATGGTCTCCATCATAATCATAATACACATACCGACCCAATTGTTTCTCCACAAAAGTTGACACATTTTAGTAAAATCCTGAACTTGTTTAAATTTAATTTTCAGTGATTACTGCTGCCAAGGGCTGAATCATTGGATACGATTCAGCATAGGTGCTGTTTATAGCCCTTTTCAAGGTTTATTTTTCAGTCCAAAAATTAGATAAATCATTTTTCAAACAGAAATCCTTAGTCAACCATCTCCGTAACTGTCAACTTTTCAAAAGAGGGATATATATAGTACGGTGACCAAGGGTATGAAAAATTAATTTTAATTGACATTCAAGGTACATGGCTAATAAATACAGGTAATAAAAGTTTAAAGCCTTGTCTTTCATATATAAGGTGTCGTAAGAATTGAATCAGGTGCGAAAGTGGTGTTTTAGGGGAAAACAGGATTTTTGTGAAGGAAAATCACTGAAAACGGGAAAATATCTACAATTCTTTTATGTCTTCAAATTTGGAAGATTAGGATATATGAAAATGTAGTGTTTGAAATGCTTTTTCTAATATTGTATAAACCAATATGTATCTCGAAGTAGATATGTGTGTTTTGGGCCAATAAATTTGATTTTTTACGAAAATTTGATAAAATTTAAAGTAAGTTTCAGATGTAGTTGTCTCGCCATACCATTATGCAGCCCCTAAATGATTATTTTATGATATACAAAATAAATATAAGGTATACACTTTCTGTTGATACAATTTTTTGTTTTAGATTTCTTTGCGAAATATGCCAAATTTAACTTTTTTTAATTCAAACTAGCCTTTGAAATCGGTCATTCTTTAATACATAGCAAGAGCTTCAATTGTGAGTTGTATTTGAATATATGTTCCAGTGCTAACAATGTCTTTGATTTGAGTATTTTGTCGATATATATCATAAATACATTTATTTTTGAACATTTCAATTTTGAGGAAAACACTTTTTTTCATACAAACATAGGTAATCACCGATTACGAAGCTCACCTCGTGACAGCAAAATTCAATTCAAACATATTTCTTAGTACATGTATATTGGCTTTTAAAGGCAAAACAACTCAAGCAGAAAAAGTAGGTCAATTTCATTTTATGAAAGTTTGATCAAAGATACATCCAATATACAAGTTTGGTACATGAAGCACTTATACTTTGCTCAATATTAGCCCTTAAAGGCAAAATTACTCAAGCGGAAAAAGTAGGTCAAGGTCATTTTATGAAAGATTGATCAAAGATACATCCAATATGCAAGTTTGGTACATGTAGCACTTATACTTTGCTCAATATTGGCTTTTAAAGGCAAAATTACTCAAGCAGAAAAAGTAGGTCAAAGTCATTTTATGAAAGTTTGATCAAAAATAAATATATGCAAGTTTGGTACATGTAGCACTTATACTTTGCTCAATATTGGCTTTTAAAGGCAAAATCACTCAAGCGGAAAAAGTAGGTCAAGATCATTACATGAAAGTTTGATCAATGATACATCCAATAAGCAAGTTTGGTACATGTAGCACTTATACTTTGCTCAATAATGGCTTTTAAAGGCAAAATCAATCAAGCAGAAAAAGTAGGTCAAGGTCATTTTATGAAAGTTTGATCAAAGATACATCCAATATGCAAGTTTGGTACATGTAGCAGTTATACTTTGCTCAATATTGGCTTTATTGAGCAAAATCACTCAAGCGGAAAAAGTAGGTCGAGGTCATTTTATGAAAGATTGATCAAAGATACATCCAATATGCAAGTTTGGTACATGTATCACTTATACTTTGCTCAATATTGGCTTTTAAAGGCAAAATCAGTCAAGCGGAAAAAGTAGGTCGAGGTCATTTTATGAAAGTTTGATCAAAGATACATCTAACATGCAAGTTTGGAACATCTAGCACTTATACTTTGCTCAATATTGGCTTTTAAAGGCAAAATCACTCAAGCGGAAAAAGTAGGTCGAGGTCATTTATGAAAGTTTGATCAAAGATACATCTAATATGCAAGTTTGGAACATCTAGCACTTATACTTTGCTCAATATTGGCTTTTAAAGGCAAAATCACTCAAGAGGAAAAAGTAGGTCTAGGTCATTTTATGAAAGTTTGATCAAAGATACATCCAATATGCAAGTTTGGTACATGTAGCACTTATACTTTGCTCAATATTGGCTTTTAAAAGCGAAATCACTCAAGTGGAAAAAGTAGGTCAGATGCTGCATCCAATGCATGGGTCCATCTCGGCATCCAAAGATGAATCACTTGTGCAAGTTTGGTTACTGTAGCATTAGTACTTTGTCAGATAATGAGCTACCCCAAACTTCTTATCCAAATCACTCAAGCGGAAAATGTAGGTCAGATGCTGCATCTGATGCATGGGTTCACCTCACCATCCAAAGATGAATCACTTGTGCAAGTTTGGTTACTGTAGCATCAGTACTTTGTCAGATACTGAGCTACCCCAAACTTCTTAACCAAGTCACTCAAGCGGAAAATGTAGGTCAGATGCTGCATCCGATGCATGGGTTCACCTCACCATCCAAAGATGAATCACTTGTGCCAGTTTGGTTACTGTAGCATTAGTTCTTCGTCAGATACTGAGCTACCCCAAACTTCTTAACCAAGTCACTAAAGCGGAAAATGTAGGTCAGATGCAGCATCCGATGCATGGGTTCACCTCAGCATCCAAAGATGAATCACTTGTGCCAGTTTGGTTACTGTAGCATCAGTACTTTGTCAGATACTGAGCTACCCCAAACTTCTTAACCAAGTCACTCAAGCGGAAAATGTAGGTCAGATGCTGCTAACGATGCATGGGTTCACCTCAGCATCCAAAGATGAATCACTTGTGCCAGTTTTGGTTGCTGTAGCATCAGTACTTTGTCAGATACTGAGCTACCCCAAACTTCTTAACCAAGTCACTCAAGCGGAAAATGTAGGTCAGATGCTGCATATGATGCATGGGTTCACCTCAGCATCCAAAGATGAATCACTTGTGCCAGTTTGGTTACTGTAGCATTAGTTCTTTGTCAGATACTGAGCTACCCCAAACTTCTTAACCAAGTCACTCAAGCGGAAAATGTAGGTCAGATGCTGCATCCGATGCATGGGTTCACCTCAGCATCCAAAGATGAATCACTTGTGCCAGTTTGGTTACTGTAGCATTAGTACTTTGTCAGATACTGAGCTACCCCAAACTTCTTAACCGGACGCGGACGCGGACACGGACGCGGACGCGGACGCGGACGCGTGGGGTTATAGCATAAGCTCACTCAACTTCGTCGAGGTGAGCTAAAAACGCTTTTATTTATACATGTATGTAATGAAAGAACACTTGGGTTCTCGTTTCGTCGGGAGATTTCGTCCTCCCGCCGGGAGGTTCACATGTATGCGGGTTAGAGCATTCACCAATATACAAAGGCAATTGACATATACATTTCAATTCTTTACTTATTCATACATGTACATTCATTTCCAAGTAAATATTTTTTTATAATACCATTCCATACATGTAGTATCAAAATCTGTATAGAGACTTAGGATACCATTCAAGTTTTTAACAAACTACAACCATTCTTTAGATCATATCTAGTTGTAACTTTGGACAAAAGTCACTTTTGTGTGTAAGAATTCATCATTAACATTTTGATGATATTAAAGAGGGTTTTCAATGTCAATTGTGAAGTGACATCAATAAAGCTCTACAATGAGTCTTTAGAAAAATTTGCCATAGTAAAAACTATTATGACAAATACTGTCACCCTCCCCTAAAATCAAAGCTCTAAAGGAACTGATGGCGAGTTACATTTCTTTATTTATGAATGGTACAAAAATGTACTAATAAATTTTATTGGATTTTTTAATATTGAATTATTAGTAGCTAGAACAAATCCATTTTCCAATGTTCGGGAATAAAACATTCATGAACCTATGTCAGCATTATATAGATCTGCATATCTGTTCCGGTTGGAAATGTTCTAAATTCTTGTGTCTTGTATATCATTCAAATTTTCTTTTTAATTGGTCCCGGTTTCAAGGATTACAATCTACTAGTAACACCGCTAAAGAGAATTGATATATTGTTGTCTTCTCCATTGCAGTGGATTCTAGTACGACTTGTCATCATACCCAAATGCAAATTTCAGCCTTTGGGTATGACGAGTCGTACTAAGTGGATTCATGAATATTTCTTGTCTGAGAATCAACCCTTTTCTAGGTAACGTTAATTCTCAGACAAGAAATATGCATGAATCAACTACGAATGATACATGTATCAGAGAGAAAAAGAAAACCAAAGTATAGTGAATATTAGCTTTTTATAACACACAATCTTACTGTCCTACTTTCATTTTCATCTACATGGACATGGATCACGACAATGGTTTTTTCAGCTGTACAAATAAGACATTGTATCTCTTAATTTGGACAAAACTCATATCTTCCCCTTTTTGTGATAAATTTTCTATATTGCACGAAATTATAGAAAAGCTGAATGTTCTGCGTTGCATGGCCTATCCCACCGAGGACAATTTTAGTTTGCATGCAGACGTCTCGGTGAGCACCTACAGGATCATGTCACTTGCTTGTCAATAAACTAAGCAATCTCTACACACATGCACACGAGACAGCTAATGTTTACTACACACCAAAGTATCATTTTTGAAATGATCTCTAACATTTTTTAAAAACATTATGAAACACTGTTAAAATGCGGAATGCGATGATAACATGAAATATACTGGTCGGGGACACTGCCTTTATCAATATGGTGAATAATGAGGTCAAGTGTCATGGGGCCACACGATCAGATTTACCATGACTTTGTGAATTGGAAATAATTTAACACAAGAACAGGTTCAATACATAGCACAAAAGTTCCAAGAGTCTTAGAATTGTAACTGTCGAAATTTGTGAGAATATGTCGATTTTTTTTTTATCGTATTCACTTGATTTATACATTTTTTGGGCGTAAGCATGTCACAAATATCAAGTGATGCCTGTGATTGCTATAGTCAAGCTCGCTTGCAAAACTGACGCCTAAAAATGTGAAATTCTCTGTTTGACCTGTTTGATTGTCATTGACATTTAAAGCTCAGTTACAAGATCAGATAAAGGCAGCACAAGCATAGCACCCCCTCGCAATGGTATGTTGTAAGCAACCACCAAATGACTTTAAATCAAGTCAACAGTTACCTTGACCTTTGACCCATGAAAATTCCCTCTCAGTAGGGAATATTTATGAAAGGTTTAGTGATTCTATTATGATTACTTTGTCGTCTATGCTATGCACAAGGATTTTATGCGTAAGTCCACTGTAACCTTGACCTTTGACCTAGTAATCAATCAGATTCACCCTCTTCTGTGGGGGGGGGGGCAATTTGTGCAAGGTTTAGTGATTCTATGATGATTGCTATGTCTTCTATACTGTAACAGTCTGGCCGACGGTCGTGTGATTTCTTCTATGTACAAACATCACAAAGCTTCTTGTAAAGTTCAATAATCGCATTTTAATGGCGAAACAACGGAACATTCAACAATAACATGGCTAGTATTCATTAGTCAGGTAAAATGACATCAACATGGCAATAATAACAATAAACACAAGGTACTCGGCTCTGGTTGGCGATATAAACATAATTCTGTTACCATGGTTACCATTATTTCATAAATATTCAAAACCCTAGTTGTCAGGCGCTCAATATTTCTATCATAGTTCAACACACTTTACTACTTCTATAATTCTCATTTAAACTTCATTGCATTCAAAATTTGTCAGGCTGCATTTTTGTCAGGCTCGAATTTGTCAGGCCGAAATTTGTCAGGCTGACAATTTGTCAGGCTGTATATCTAATTTTGTCAGGCGGAAATTTGTCAGGAAAGTGCCTGAATGGTAAGTTGAAGTAATTCATTCTAAGTTACAAAGTTCAAATTGTCAGTTTCAAGATTCATGGTTTATACCTAGTTAGCTATGTCAGGTTATCGATGTGACTACTACGAGCGTAAGATCGAGAATGGCCAACTCTAATTGCTTTCTCCCTTATATAACCTACTCTAACCAATCAGAGAGCGCCATGGGCCTGACAGTTTCAAAATCCATCCTGACAGAAATTTGTATCATCAAAATACACACATTAACACTCAAGTATCATGTAAAAACGATTTCTATGTTCCTAAGCAATAAAAAGGTAAAGTTATTCACAAAATTAATGAGACTAGAATACGATAATTAGCACTACAAAATTCGTGGACTACTTCTCATACGCGTCTGCTCAATACTGCAGTAGTAAACATGTTACACATAGCTATGCATGAAATCCTATGGAATACAACTTTGGACATACTCAAATTTGGCACGCTGCTATAATTTTATGAGAAATAATGATTTATTCATGGATTATTACCTGATGTATATCAAATGTAGTTATTTCAATGAATTCAAATTATTGCGCCACTGAACTTCTTCTTGCTGACGAATCAAAATGGCGTCGATCGACAAGATCCGGTAACAGATATCGTAAAAATAATGGGATTGTACACAGTTAACTGAATTTAAAAAGGAATTAAGTGGATTCTGTAACAATACAGTGTTCTATGCATTTAACAACGTTAGTGATTTTGGATAGAATAAATAGTGACACGAGTACGACACTGATTCAGACGAAAATGTAAACAAAGTCGTGGTACGAAAATGTGAAAGTTACAAGTTACAGATGAAAATCATGCTTCTATTAACATGTGAATGATCAAAACAGGTAAGGTTAGACTTAGGATGATTAGCAGAATAGATCATAACAATTATTTTACTCGTGGTTCGAATCATCGATGCTATGTTACAAAAACGGAGGAAATGCAGGCTATCAAAAATAGACAAGTGTACAAAATGCAAACATAACACAGAGCCGAGGTACAAATATAAAAACACATGGCATAGAATAACTGGTTATTACACCTCCCCCACCCTAATTTACAACTAATTCCCCCGAATTACCCACAAAACATCAAATAACAGTCACTTTAATTTCACAGTCTTAAGGGGACACCACTTTTGTTTAAGGTCCGAATTAAATCGTCCACAGATGTGTCTCGAGCTTCTCTAGCAAGGAGCATCTGTTTCAACAGTTCAGCTGAAGGGGAAGTGCGCAGAGTCTCATAAGTGTAGTAACGTGCTTTTCTCATCGGCGAATCGTACGATGGAATCTTCGAACCCGGCAGTGCTAAGAAATTATATTTGTCCAAGAGTTCTCCCCTTTCAAGGGAACAACAGTCACTTATCTCTTGTTCAAAGCGCATCGAGGCATATTCCCACTGCAGCAGTTTTTGATCAGGGGACATCTGACGCCATTTGTGTGGTGGCCATGTTAAGTTGACGTTTCCTCTTGTCAATTGGACCTCCCTGTCCCAATTACGTCGAGCAGGTGGACATAGTGGCATGCATCCCAAAGAAAGAATTTCTTTCGCTAGCCTGTTTCGGTTTTGGGTTATTGTCTGACTTGACTTTACTGGGCTGCTGGTGACAGAGCAACTGATAGGTCCACTACAAGCGAAGTTAGACTGTTCATCATGGACAAACACTGTGTCTGCAAACGGAGAGGGCGGACTTAATACACTTTCTTCAGCCTCCATTGGTTGGTTCTCCTCCGTTGCAAATTGAACCGGCGACAGTGGAGGGTGGTTCATCCCTTGTACCAATGACATGTCAGCCCTCATTGCTTCAACCTTACTTGCATCATCGTTTCCATCTTCACTAGGACAAGATTCGTAAGGTTCTGAACTCTCCACAGCGACCGAGATCATAGTAGGAACAACTTCCTTCGTCGGAGTTTCCTTGATGCATGTCCCTTCAGACCCAGTGATGTTGTTGGGTGCAGACAGTGCTGGTTCCACAGTTGCAACTGGCTGATTGTCAGCTTCGTCAGTATTGGCAGTATTCTCTGGCGCTGGTGTGGTGGAGACTTCTGTTGCGACTGAAACTGGTTCTGCATGCATTTGTCTTGCTTTTTCCTCCACTTTGTTGTTCGCAGGATCATCAGTATCTTTGTTTGCAGTTTTGGTGGCATCAGTTTTGGTGGCATCAGTGATGTTATTGTAACTAGGAGGTTCGCTGGAGGAACAGGAGGTATCTGCCATCTATTGGTTGTTAATGGATGAGGAATCTTGATGTTGGTCAGCGTCTCCACCAGATGTTGCTGTTTTTGGTGCATTGTCCTCACTGCGTGTTGTTGTCGATATTGGTGTGATCTCGAATTCCACCGCAGTTGCAAAACCGATCTCATTGATGTATTTTGATGACATCCCCAATGTCTTTGCGGCTGCATCTCTGAGTTTTGACTTCTTGTCAGCATATGGCCTGAACTTGCTTGGCGGATCCATTACTGCCGGCTTGCAGAGGCTAATTCGTCTACACAGACTGGAAAGATCCTTGGAGCTGGCAAACACCTCTTTGCTGATGCTGATCTTATACCAAAGCATCGGGGATCCCTCCGCCCACAACATTGCTTCCACCTCCTGTCCAATGGCTATGAACTGAATGTTGTAGGTTGGTGTTGAAGCTGGGTGTTCAGGGTCATACTCCCTCCGCAATCTCTTCTCTGGCGGAGTACTTGTCTCGTAGTCGGGCACGAACCGCGACTCAGACTCCACGGAGGAGTGTCTGGGCTGTTTCCTCTGTAGCCTCCAATTACTTTCCCATTTCTTTAGAGCATCCTCGTAATTTGGACCGCCACGGCGCCTCAACCACCGCCTGACCAGTTCCCTTGCCTGCTCCGCCTTTGCACTATCATATGGCGACACCTTCACCAAGTCTCTGTAGTCCCTTGGTTTGGTGGACATCCAGAACCCATTTGCTTCCTTGAAGAAGTCGCTGTCCAGACCATTTTCCTTCATCGTAATTGCATGGTATCTCTTGCAGTGATCACTTAATTCTGGTGTACTGCGCTTTAACACTTTCTCCTCCGGACAGAAAGGACACATAACCTGTAGCACGCTGTAGATAGCTGAGGACATGTGGTTCTTCATATCACGGGCATTGATAAACACCTCATGGCAAATCCAGCAGGTATGTTGTTTTGGAGCCATTCTGTGAAAAGAGGAAATGGTCTTTAAGTGATGCAAGTTAAGGATGTGTGGTACAGTACATCTACGTCGATATGTATGCCTGACATCTAGCGTTTAATTTCTTGCCCCCAGGTTCGTTTTACATATACCCAATAGAGAAAATCGCCTTCCAGAGCCAATAGGTGAGTACAACAAGGTTAGTAGTAGAAAGATCAACAGAAAGATAAACAACATCAAAATCGTCAACATCAATCTCTTATGAATCATTCCATCCGATGCTGACATCATTGTCCATCCTTGAAAGATAAACGGTGTATATCAACGCGATAAGTCTCGCTTTTACAACAAATGATTGAATGATCCACAACTCGCAAGGACATCAAGGTTGATCAGGCCTTCTTCCTTGTTACATTTCTCCCGGAGATCTCCTCATCATCAACACATAACTTCTCTTTAAACTTCAAAATCATTGTCCACAAATCTCAGTTTCACTATGTTGATCCTCTAACTTGAACCTTGACTCTCAAGAAGTGCCCTCTGTTGTTCTACCCAGGTTGGAAGGTTGTTCCCTCTATATGGAGCTAGTCTGTCACTGTGATGTACTACTGCCGTTTTTATCTTGCTTCTCTTCACCTTGTAATGTACGTCATCCAGAACCTTTACAATGACAGCTGGTCCTTTCCAAGGCGATGTCAGTTTTGTGCACACCCCACTTTCCTAATTGGATCATAAACCCAGACAGGATCCCCTTTACTAAATTGCTGCTTTCTTGCTGAAAGGTCATATCGTTTTTTCTGCACTAAGAAGTTGGACTTTAGTGACTTTCTGGCAACATTGTGTATTCTTTCAAGTTTCTCTTCTAGGTCACTCAGGTAGTTCTCTGTATTCCGAAGGTTATCAGTAGGCTTTCCGAACAGTATCTGAATTGGAAGGGTTGTTTCTCGACCAAATACCATCCTATTTGGTGTTTGCTTCGTACTGGCGTGGACGGCTGATCTGTAGGCCATCATCACTTGCTGCAAGTATATGTCCCATTTGTTTTGCGCATCTTTGCAATACATCGTCAGCATGGATGCTAGTGTCCTGTGGAATCTTTCAATATTCCCGTTGCTCTGAGGACGCATGGCAGTTGTTCTTGTTTTGTCAATTCCAAACATCTTGCACATCTGGCTAAAAACTTCAGACTCAAAATTTCGTCCTCTATCTGAATGGATCTGTAATGGAGCCCCAAACCTGGAGATGAATGTATCAACGAATGCTTTAGTGACTGTAGCTGCCTCTTGGTCAGGAATTGGAATTGCTTCTGTCCACTTCGTAAAGCAATCGCACATGGTAAGGATGTACTTGTTCCCCATGTCTGACTTTGGCAGGGGTCCAAATATGTCAATCTCTACTCTTTCAAATGGTTCTCCAACAAGGAATTGTTTGAGTGGGGATTTCCCTTTCTTTGTCATTTTTCTAGCAGAACAATGGTCGCATGATTCTATGTATCTTCTAGTGTCTGCTTTCATGCCTGGCCAGTAGAATGCTTGTTGGATTTTTGAGAGTGTTTTATCCATTCCTAAATGTGCTGCTGAAGGGATGTTATGACATGCATGTAGGATGGTTTTTCTGAAGCAATGTGGTACAACCAGTTGATTGACTGTTTCGTCGTTTCCTTCGCTCTCATACTGCCTATATAGAAGTCCATGGACCAAGACCAGTCTGTCCCATTGTCCCCAGATGGTTTTTAACTCTTTTGATCCTACTGAGACTGCCTCCTTCTCTGGTCGTGAATTTTTATTTATCAAAGCTGTTATCATTGGCCCTATGTTTTCGTCTTCGATTTGCTGTTTCTGAATTTCAGAATGATGCAGGTCTGGTAATTGGTACTGAGGAGATTCTGCTTGGATATTTCTCACAACTCTGCACTTTCCTTCCACTAACTCATCTGTTTCGCCAATACCCTGTTCGATCTCAATTTCATTTCGCTCTTCTTGGGTCTTACACGCTCTACAGGGATTCCTACTGAGGGCATCTGCGTTTCTGTGTTGGTGACCTGGGCGATGGGAAATTTCTACATCGTATGTCTCAAATTCTTGAAGCCATCTTGCCACTTGGCCGGAAGGATTTTTCAGGGAGCGCATCCAGCTAACTGCTGCATTGTCAGTTCTGAGAAGTACATGTTGCCCGTAGATATAGGAGTGGAAACATTTCAAAGCCTTTATTACTGCCAGTAGTTCCTTTCGAGTTACACAATAAGAAACTTCATGACGATTAAGAGTGGAGCTCATGTAGGCGATGACTCTTTCGGCACCATTTTCAACTTGGGATAGAGCTGCCCCAACTGCAAAGTTGCTAGCATCTGTATCTAATATGAAGGGGACACCAGGTTTTGGAAAGGCAAGGATAGGTGCGGTTGTTAATTTTTCCTTCAACTCTTCAAACGCCTTCTGGCAATCGTCTGACCATTGAAACTTCGACCCCTTGTTGCTGATCTGGTGTAAAGGGCGGGCAATTGCAGCAAATCCTTTGATGAAACGCCTATAGTATGAGGCGAGTCCTAAAAAGCTTTTGACCTGTTTTCTTGACTTTGGGACACCCCATTCCTTGACTGCTCTACATTTGTCTGGATCTGTTTGGACCCCGTTTTCAGATACTACATGCCCGAGAAATTTTATGCTGGTTCTAAACAGGTCACACTTCTTTGGTTTAAGCTTTAAGTTGGCTTCTCTAAATCTAAGGAATATGTGTTCCAGTCTCTCTAGGGATTCGCCAAAGGTTGTTGCTGGCACTATGATGTCATCCATGTAGATGAGGCACTCTTCCCACTGCAGACCACGTAAAACATCCTCCATCAGTCTTTGGAAGGTAGAGGGGGAATTTGTCAATCCAAATGGCATGACCTTAAACTGGTATAACCCTTGACTGGTTGAAAAAGCCGTCTTCTCCTTATCTTCCCCAGACATTCCAATTTGCCAAAATCCAGAGTTAAGGTCCAGACAACTGAACCATTTCTTCCCTTCCAGACTGTCTAAACACTCATCTATGCGTGGGAGGGGATATGCGTCTTTAACAGTCACATCATTGAGGTTCCTGTAATCCACACAGAATCTTGTTGTATTGTCCTTCTTGGTCACTAGTACTACACTCGAGCTCCAGGGACTGCAGGATGGTTCTATTACTCCCATTTTCAACATCTTATCTATTTCATCTTTCTCTATTGACTTCTTTCCAAGGGGGATTCTTCTTAATGGTTGCCTGATTGGGAAAGCTGTACCGGTGTTGATCTTGTGAAGCACTCTATTTGTTCTTCCGATATCATCCGATGATTTCGAAAAGACGTCCTGATATGACGTGAGTAATTTTGCCAATTTCACTTTCTGTTCTTCGTCAAGTTCGTGAATGCTCCTTTCATAGAGGTCATTAAGGTGGTCGGGTATCAATGAAGCTTGTGTAGAGCTCATCACTTCAACTCTGTTGTTTGTTGCAAATTTTAGGTTTTTGATTTCTGGTTCCCACAGTTGGATGGACTGGCTGGTCCCGAATTTAGAATTTGGATAAATGACTACGTTCTTGTCTTCTGTATTCAATATGTGGATAACAGGATGCTCTTGCCTAGTGTCAATGATCCCAGGAACAATAATCACCCCCTTGTAAGGTATCTCTGCAGTTTCGATGAATGCGATGTGTTCTTCTTGACTTTTCACTGGAAGCTGTACTTCTATAAACATTGATGTCAGCGGTGGAACATTGACAGTCTCTTTGGCTAGAATTGGGCAAATCAATTCAGCTTCACCTCCCACTTGCATTGGAATTGTGATGTCATCGATTGTTATCTGAGATATTTTGAAGTCAATCTTGCAGTTGTTCTTTAAGAGGAAGTCTTGCCCAAGTATTGCACAGGTCGCCATCTCACACACCATGATTTGCTGGAGGTATTTTTCGTTCTCAAATTGGAGGGTGAAATCAGCTACACCATACACCTTTAATTCGTCTTTGTTAACTGCTCTGAGTGTCACTTCTGTAGGCCTCAAATGTGGTTTGTAAGTGTCATCAAGCTGACTGTATGTCTCATTGGAAAGCAATGTTGTATTTGAGCCACTGTCAATCAGGAATGCGATGGTCAGGTTTCCTATTTTTCCTTTCAGATATGTACCATTATCATGTTTGTTTATTTTCTGTTGACAAAGTCCAATTCTTGTATAGTCTGTTTCTGTTGAAGGCCTTTTCCCATCCGACATCCTTCGGCCTACTTGGATGACGGCTTGTCGTTTCCCTGACTTTGTCCAGATTGTCTCCCTCCATTTCTGTATTGGTTTTGTCTGGATTGGGGACAGTCCCTCATAAAATGACTGGGGCTTTTACAGATGAAACAGAGTCTTTGGTCTGTGTACATATTTTGTTCTCTTCTCCAATCATTTCTATATCCTGCACTGCTTGTCAGGCGACCCTCAAGCTGTTCCAACCTCTGACTAAGTCTTTCCATGACGTCTCGCATCTCCCCCTGCTGGTTCGCACCACTGGTCACCATTCTTGTGGTCTTCTTTTTCTCTCCTATATCTCCCAGTACTGCCTCATACCGCTCGATGATATCAACAGCTTGAGCAATGGTCGAACAGTTCCTATCAATGCAGCGACACTTCATTTCTAGGCTGACGGATTTGTAGAGTTGGTTCAGGGCTAATGCTTCTTGGGCAACACTGCCTAATTTGGGGTACGCTTTCTGGGACATCTGTCTCAGGTCGTCACCAAGTGCTGCGATGGATTCACCACTCTGTCTTGTTCTGCTTTCAAAGCGGGACAACCAACGGTTCTGCTGCCTTGTACTTCCGAATCTTTGTCCTAATTCCTTTACCAATCCCTCGTATGTCCTTTTGTCCCTTGGTGCCAGACTAATGTAGAAGGTCCGTGCAGGTCCTCTCAAACTGGCTGCCAATGATAGGGTCATCTCGTACTCCTGCCATCTTCCCAGCTCAGCACACAGCTCAAAATGTGATAGGTATTCGTCCCAGTCTGTTGTACCATCATACGTATCCGGCTTCACTGGCAACCCGGACTTCCCTCGTCTTCCATCAAAGAAACCTAGTCCTAGTGCCTCGCCCCTTCCATGTGCATGGTTGTCATTTGCATCTTGAACTTCTTCTTCCACCTGGTTGTCTCCAGTCACTTCTTCTTCCTCCTCACCACGTCTACCATCATTGCGGAAGTTGAAAACTATCTCATTATCAGACGTATCTGCCATGTTGTTTCCTTACCAAAGTATGCACAATCTAGAATTATTTTAAAATGTTCGCTTTAGAAGTGTTCATAATCGAAACTATCTTCTTCTGGCGCGGGACGCATCGGGATGCCATTTACGGTTGGCATCCCACTTCTGACACCATTTTGTAACAGTCTGGCCGACGGTCGTGTGATTTCTTCTATGTACAAACATCACAAAGCTTCTTGTAAAGTTCAATAATCGCATTTTAATGGCGAAACAACGGAACATTCAACAATAACATGGCTAGTATTCATTAGTCAGGTAAAATGACATCAACATGGCAATAATAACAATAAACACAAGGTACTCGGCTCTGGTTGGCGATATAAACATAATTCTGTTACCATGGTTACCATTATTTCATAAATATTCAAAACCCTAGTTGTCAGGCGCTCAATATTTCTATCATAGTTCAACACACTTTACTACTTCTATAATTCTCATTTAAACTTCATTGCATTCAAAATTTGTCAGGCTGCATTTTTGTCAGGCTCGAATTTGTCAGGCCGAAATTTGTCAGGCTGACAATTTGTCAGGCTGTATATCTAATTTTGTCAGGCGGAAATTTGTCAGGAAAGTGCCTGAATGGTAAGTTGAAGTAATTCATTCTAAGTTACAAAGTTCAAATTGTCAGTTTCAAGATTCATGGTTTATACCTAGTTAGCTATGTCAGGTTATCGATGTGACTACTACGAGCGTAAGATCGAGAATGGCCAACTCTAATTGCTTTCTCCCTTATATAACCTACTCTAACCAATCAGAGAGCGCCATGGGCCTGACAGTTTCAAAATCCATCCTGACAGAAATTTGTATCATCAAAATACACACATTAACACTCAAGTATCATGTAAAAACGATTTCTATGTTCCTAAGCAATAAAAAGGTAAAGTTATTCACAAAATTAATGAGACTAGAATACGATAATTAGCACTACAAAATTCGTGGACTACTTCTCATACGCGTCTGCTCAATACTGCAGTAGTAAACATGTTACACATAGCTATGCATGAAATCCTATGGAATACAACTTTGGACATACTCAAATTTGGCACGCTGCTATAATTTTATGAGAAATAATGATTTATTCATGGATTATTACCTGATGTATATCAAATGTAGTTATTTCAATGAATTCAAATTATTGCGCCACTGAACTTCTTCTTGCTGACGAATCAAAATGGCGTCGATCGACAAGATCCGGTAACAGATATCGTAAAAATAATGGGATTGTACACAGTTAACTGAATTTAAAAAGGAATTAAGTGGATTCTGTAACAATACAGTGTTCTATGCATTTAACAACGTTAGTGATTTTGGATAGAATAAATAGTGACACGAGTACGACACTGATTCAGACGAAAATGTAAACAAAGTCGTGGTACGAAAATGTGAATGTTACAAGTTACAGATGAAAATCATGCTTCTATTAACATGTGAATGATCAAAACAGGTAAGGTTAGACTTAGGATGATTAGCAGAATAGATCATAACAATTATTTTACTCGTGGTTCGAATCATCGATGCTATGTTACAAAAACGGAGGAAATGCAGGCTATCAAAAATAGACAAGTGTACAAAATGCAAACATAACACAGAGCCGAGGTACAAATATAAAAACACATGGCATAGAATAACTGGTTATTACACCACTATTCAAAAGGATTTTAAGCCTAAAGTCCACTGTGACCATGACCTTGAAAATCAATAGGGTTAATCCTCTACCTATGTGGAAGGTTTGATGTTTCTATGATGATTGTTTTGCCTTATATGGACATATACATACACACACAGGAAGGTTTGATGTTTCTATGATGATTGTTTTGCCTTATATGGACATATACATACACACACAGGGATGCAAGGTAGCAATGCTGTATCCCTCCACAACTCTCTGTTGAGAGGAGATAAAATTTGTCTAGAGTAGCTTCACATATTTCTTTATCAGGTTTTTGCTTTAAAAACAAAAACTCATTGTAAGCAGATACATTTACCTGAAGTGTCAGTGCTGTTGAGCTTGTTTCCTGCACGACTATTGCTCCAACACTTAAGAAACCTGGGATATTACATCGACTATTCAAGTCAGTCGTGAAGCTATTGTTGTTAGCCAGTAATGATGCGTTATGGCTATTTAAACATCCGCTGGCTGGCACTGATGTGCTGTACACAATGTCAAAGATAATCTGATACTGTGGACTCTCATAGGCTGTAAAACAAAAGGACACAACATACAGTTGTTTCATGGCCACTAAAGGAACAAACTATTGTTCCAAAGCAGTGGTGGAGACCTGGTTAACTGTTACAAGGCTGAAAACCAAATGTTATCATTTTCCAGGTCTCCCTCACTACCAAAGTTAAACGTCTTCAAATTCAATAGCATCATTTAAGAACAGATAAAAGCAGCAAAAAAGTAACATAAGATGGCTGCTCCTCAAGAATCCATGAAATGAGTATTTTATAACACAATAAACACATCACTTTTGCACCCAATGACATCATTACTGAAAAGGGCAACAGGTCACCATATGAATAGTAACCAGGGTTCTCATTAAGTTTTTAAGTAGGCGGTGAATCAGGAAAAAGTAGGAGGCGATCAAAGGATGCGAGCGCCGGAGGCGCGAGCCTTCTAGAGGGGTCCAGAGGCATGCTCCCCCGCAAATTTTTTTTAATTTAGAAGGCAATTTAGGGCATTTCCCGCCATTTAGACTCTATAAAATGCCATAAAATTAAGTATTTAATTTATGAAATTTACAAGGCAATGGAGGGCATTTCCAGCCTAGACAGTAAAAAATACTGTAGATTTTTTCCTTCAATAGTACTTTTATAACAAGTTTTGTGAACAATTTCTAACGCTTTACTGTATAGAGAACTGAGAAATACTTATTTTCTTTCTATCCAAATAGATTGTAAACTAAATCAAAATTTTATGTTTAGCTAACCCCCCCCCCCTTTTTCGCCCATCCCTAGCTTTTTCGTCCATGGAAGTTTGAACTATCAGTCATATTATTGATACTTTGATATATTTTCATGGCTCTCTCCTCAGTATGAACAATTCTATTTTCGAAATAAAAAAAATCTTCCTCCCGAAATAATTGAGAGCATTGAGTAGTTTGACGAACGCTCGGTCTACGAACGAGTATGAGATGTTTTGAATTCTGCGAGCGGGATCACGCACTCAGCAGTTATTGTCATAAGCATCAATAGACTCAATATTACAATGAATTCTTGATATTGTTCGTAGAATTACTAGTACATTGTTTACATACAGAAAATGGACCGAGGTAGAAAAGTATACGAACTTACGTATCAAGTTTACACGCAAGCGTGGTCAATAACTATACAATTTTTGTATTTAACAATTTTACTATATGATTTTACAGGCGTGAAAAGTCAAGATCTAATCGTCCTATTGTACCTCTTTAATATACGTTGCCGTAAAATGACCCGTCACGCCGCATTGAAATCAATATTTACTCACTGTAGTTACGGAAGTATTTATCGCGTAACATGTATAGTGACATTGTTTTTTAAAGGACAACGTAATTTCCTTTAGTGCACGTTCAATCTTAAAGAAATTGAGATATTGCACTTTTTTACGGAAAGTAGGCGGCGATTTTACCCAAAGTAGGAGGCGAGAAATCGCCGGTCGCCGGCTCTTAATGAGAACCCCGAGTAACCCTCTTGCACAAACTTTTACCAGCTTGCAATAAACATGTACATTGTTAAATAATCATGAAACAGTCATAAATAGGTGGTAATTACTGTAAGACTACTTACAATGTATTTCAGCGTGTTTAATATTTTAGCAGAGTTAGCGCTGTCAAGATAGCGCTAATTTAAGACTATGCTAAATAATTTCACTGAAATAGTATACAGTTAAAGTACATGTACATATATTCCATTGAGGGAGTTAGCATGATTCTGGTTTCCAGAGCCTAGACCTATTACCCGAGACGAAGCCGAGGGAAATACGTCTGGTCGAGGGAAACCAGAATCATGCTAAATCCCTCAATGGTATACTTTAACTGTTTTATAATACTGTCACACGCTGTAGCTCCGCCTCATTTCAAAGTCACGCGCTGTAGCTCTGCCCCATTTCGAAGCTACTTCCATAGGGAAATAGTCTTCTCAACTAACACACCCTTTGCAGGGAAATAGTCTCATCAGGCAGGTTACAGCTAGTTTTAATGAGTATCTTTTTATATAGGAAAAAACAAGTAGAGGTACAAAAATGTGTAATAAATTATAATGAAAAATAGGTTAAGTGCACTGAATCATCATTACACTCAAAAGTCCATTGGCCCAATTTAACTGTTTCTATTAAATTTGGTTGCGCTTAAAATACATGTATAGTATTTATATGGTAGATTGTTGAAGAAATAACAACTAGATAGCCTTGGTTTGTTGACCATAATTTGATAGGTTTATGCCACAAGGGGAAATACTGGACGACCAATCACAGCTAGCTAATTTTAATTTCTATTCTAATACTTTTCTGCAGACCGGAATGGGTTGGGCTTTAATAGCGGACTGGAAGTTTGATGGAGATTTTACACCAGGCGAGTTCTATAGCACAGAATGGGTGGGGCTTAGCAGAATGGAATACACCAGGCGAGTTCTATAGTACATATAGGAAGAATATCTCAAGTCATGTTAGAAGTAATAATAAGCATTATACATGTAATTAATCTCCTACTGCAACTTAAAAGACTTTACAAGAAATGAGTTGTCTCCTAATTCTGATTGAAGTTTTTCCTCTAAAGGCCAAAGGTTTTATTCATCTTGAGTGCTGATTTGACTCAACATTGCAGTATTAATGCCTCGGTCACATTTTACTGTACAAGGACAATTAAAGGATAACAAAATATTCTACTGTATATATAGAAATATCAACTGGTATTTTCTTTCGTAGTTTCTAGATATAAAACAGCATGTAAAAATCAAAGGACTGAAGGTCCTGAGAGATATTTCTAGATCTACGCAAAATTTATTTTCAGCAGATATTAAAATGTTGAATAATTTTATCTTAAGGCAATGATGATTTTTTTTTACACAGGATGCATATGTGAAGCTTATAATATCTCTATAAACAACACAAACTATGTTTATCTAATCTCAGTGATGATGTACGAAAGACAACTCTATAACTTTAATGCAATTTTTGAGTTATCTTTCCTAACATTGTCATAAACAAAGTAGTATATTACTACGCCACCATTGTGCTGTGAAAACAAGAATTATGGTTGATATTGTGAGGTGAATTAATTTCATATGAAATTGAAACTGTTTTCAAGATGGAGAATATTCTTGTTCTTGCATTTTGTATGTGGAAGACAGCAAATTCCTGAACTAGACACAGCACTATATTTTGAGGTGCAAAGCGGCAGTATCTCAATTTGCATACTTTGAAGCAGTTACCATAACAGATAGATACTTTCTGAAAGGAAGTTTCTCAAAAATTGCAAATTTGTGTCTTTGCAAAAAAAAAAAAAAATGAAAAGGAGAAGAAGAATAAAGCCTGTGTTTGTGAAACACGAATGCCCCCGATGGCATCTTTGTTCGTATAAACACCATTTAATTTCTGTTCAGTACGTGAAAGGTCAAAGTCAAGGTGACGAAGTCAAAACTTTTGCTATCAATGAAATGGTCTTCTCACAAGGAATACACATGTGAAATATGAAAGCCCTATCACTTACTATTCAAAATTTATGCCCAATGTTAAAGTTTTTGAAAAGTAGGTTAAAGGTCAAGGTCACAAGGACAAAACTTTTGGTATCAATGGAAAGGTCTTGTCACAAGGAATACACATGTGAAATATGAACGCCCTATCACTTACCATTCAAAAGTTATGCCCGATGTTAAAGTTTTTGAAAAGTAGGTCAGACGGACAGGCTAAAAACTATATGCCCCCGAATCTGTGATTCCGGGGGCATAAAAATTGCCATTTCAATGTCCTTTTTATGCCTAATGATTTGGCTATATATCAACACACATGTGGATGATAATTAGAATGTTTGTTTTTTTTAAAAAGTATACCACAGCTTAATTTTTTTTTAAAAGAATGTCAATGTCTAAGGTAAAGGTCACAGGGTATTTTAAGATCATACATGTAGCATGAAATGAAAGCTTTTATAACAAGGAATCCACATGAAACAATGTCAATTACCTACCCTTACGGTTAAAGAGATAGAACCTTGGTTACTTCTAAGTAGGTCAAATTCAAAAGTAAACCATAGTGGTATACATGCAAATTGAAAAGCTCTTTCAAGTACTGTGTACCAGCTGAAAATATTTCCAAAGTCTTCTGACAACCATTAAAATGATCTGATAAACTACTTACGGACACATGACTGTGGTGGTAATGTTGGACTCCAGCTGTTCAATCCAGTACAGGTATAATCCTGGGTTCTTGTACCATCTGGGAACACGTGCCCACTTCGACAGACCACCGTACAAGTAATATTGCCTGTGGTGCAGCTTACATCTGCGTTTGCTATTGTCTGAGGGAAGGTTTCTCGAAAACATTTGTTGGCTGTAAATACGACGTACATGTATATATTATATATTAAGAAAGTCTACTAGTCTAAATCCAAGCCTTCAAGCAGTTCAAATGTTGCGATACCATGGTCATATTATTAAGAATCGTCTATAACCTAATATCCTTGCATTTAAGCAATAAAAACTTCCAAAGAAGTTGACTTAGACTCTAAAATATGACAAATTTCACAAGAAAAGACTCAAGCACAGAGATACACAATTTTGTTTTACCCCTTTAGCATAAAAGCAAGAAATAACAGTTGTTTCTTCCACTTGTAACATCCATCGTTTGCATTTAAATGATTCTCAAACTTCTCAAAATTTTAATTTATCTTTAAAATAAAGCCTGTGTTTGTGAAACATGAATGCCCCCGGTGGCATCTTTGTTAGTATAAACACCATTTTCTGTTAAGTACATGTATGTGAAAGGTCAAGGTCAGGGTCACTGGGTTAAAAATTTTTGGTATCCATGGAAAAATCTTGTGACAAGGAATACACATGTGAAATATCAAAGAACTATCACTTACCATTCAAAAGATATTCCAAATGTTAAAGTTTTTGTAAAGTAAGTCAAAGGTCAAAGTCAAGGCCAAAAATTTTGGTATCAATAGAAAGGTCTTAACATACATGTAACGAATACACATGTGAAATATCACAGCCTTATTACTTACCATTCAAATGTTATGTCCAATATTAAAGTTTCTGAAAAGTAGGTCAAAGGTAAAGGTCATGGTCACGAGGTCAAAAATTTTGGTATCAATGGAAAGGTCTCGTCACAAGAAATACACAAGTCAAATATGAAAGCCCTATCACTTACCATTCAAAAGTTACAGTACAAATAATTACATATGCGACACTTTTTTACATGAGAAAACCTTTCCACTGGAAAACTGTCATTCATTTTAATGAGTGTTGTTGTACTGCTGTTCCATTGTTATCACAATAAACACTACCAGGAGGCTTGCGCTCAACTTGTTTTGATAAGCATTGAGGCTGTCAACATGATTAAGTTATTTGGTTTGATGTATCAGGAGGGAGCAAATACTGCATTTAACTATACATGCAGAGAGGAATGTTACTTACAATAATATCCTTCTTCAAAGGACATATTTATTTATTTCTTATATCGTTTTACAAATACTACTGGCGTCAGTATTAAAGATTAATACATATGTCATTTTGATTTTCATTTTCTATTGATATAAATACACACAGGAATATTAGTTTAAGATTCAATCATAAAATTAGACTTTGCAGCTGTCAGACTGTCTATTTATTGTTACTTCCACATCTATTTTTGTGTCGCCTGCAAAGCATAGCTACACTTACAGATCACTTTGTCCATCTGTCTGTCCGTCAGTCTGTGTCTGTCTGGCACACTTAGGGTGTCACGGGCCCATAACTTTTGATTGGTAATTGATAGGGCTTTGATATTTCACTTGTGTATTCCTTGTGACAAGACCTTTCTACACATACTATAATTTTTGACCTAAAGACTTTGGCCTAGATATTTGACCTACTTTTTCAAAAAATTAAGATTGGCTATATCTTTTGATTGGTAATTGATAGGGCTGTGATATTTCACATGTGTATTCATTGTGACAAGACCTTTCTCCACATATCATAATTTATGACCTAGTGACCTTGGCCTAGATATTTGACCTTCTTTTCAAAAAAGATAAGATTGGCTATATCTGTTGGTTGGTAAGTGATAAGGCTTTGATATTTCACTTGTGTATTCCTTGTGACAAAACCTTTCTTCAAATACCATTATTTTTGACCTAGTGACCTTGGCCTAGATATTTGACCTACTTTTTCAAAAAGTTAGATTGGCTATATCTTTTAATTGGTAAGAGATAGGCCTTTGATATTCCACATGTGTATTCCTTGTGACAATACCTTTCTCCACATACCCTAATTTTTGACCTAGTGACCTTGGCCTAGATATTTGACCTACTTTTTCAAAAAGTTAAGATTGGCTATATCTTTTGATTGGTAAGAGATAGGCCTTTGATATTCCACATGTGTATTCCTTGTGAAAATACCTTTCTCCACATACCATAATTTTTGACCTAGTGACCTTGGCCTCGATATTTGACCCACTTTTAAAAAAAGATAAGATTGGCTATATCTGTTGGTTGGTAAGTGATAGGGCTTTGATATTTCACATGCATATTCCTTGTGACAAGACCTTTCTACACATACCATAATTTATGACCTAGTGACCTTGACCTAGATATTTCACCTACTTTTTCAAAAAATTAAAATTGGCTATATCTTTTGATCAGTAAGAGATAGGGCTTTGATATTTCACATGTGTATGCCTTGTGAAAAGACCTTTCTACACATACCATAATTTATGACCTAGTGACCTTGGCCTAGATATTTGACCTACTTTTAAAAAAAAGATAAGATTGGGTATATCTTTTGATCAGTAAGTGATAGGGCTTTGATATTTCACATGCATATTCCTTGTAACAAGACCACATACAATAATTTTTCACTTTATGACCTTGACCTAAATATTTGACCTACTTTGAATAAAATTAGATTGCCTATACCTTTTGATTGATAAGTGATAAAGCTTTGATATTTCATAATCATGTTTATTTCTTGTGACTGGACTTTTCTAAACATAAGATATTTTTTACCTCATGACTTTAAACTAGACCTACTTTTCAAACAAAGTTAAGATTGGATATATCTTTTGATTGGTAAGTGTAAGGGCGTTAATATTTCACAGTGTATTCCTTGTAATAAGACTTTGCCAAAAATATCATCATTTTTTACCACGTGAAAACATCGAGAGAAAAAAATTCACGCATCACTGAAATATTTACATGTAAATAAAAGTACACGAAAGAAATTGAAAGTTACACATAAAGAAATAAAGCATGTTAAACCCATTTCTATTATACCACTTTGCTTTCATTGTGGGGTTTACAATAATGCCCTCATTAAAGTATCACATGCATACGATAGCTTGGATAAAAGTTAAAATCATTTTGACACAAGTTAAGGTATGACTAAATGTTAAACGTCTTCAAATTCATTAGCATCCTTTATAAGAGCAGATAAATTTACAGTAGGTACACTTTATTTGTGAAATTTATATTTAATTGGAACTAACCAACATCAATTGATCCCTGAGTAGGGATCAACAACGATTTCTAATATTAACATGTAAAGTTCAAGTACGTTTCGGGTATTTAACCCTCGTCGATCAGTGATCGAAAAATTTGTTTCTGATGGGTTGAGTTTTTTCTAAATAAAAAAGAATTGAAAGTATTTGTTTCAAGTCGAATTATAGTAATTGAAACATATTCCTGTCTTTTATTTGGAATAAACTCGATCCAAAAAACTCATCACTGAAATATTTACATGTTAATAAAAGTACATGAAATAAATTGAAAGTTACATGTAAAAAAACTAAAACATGTTAAATCCATTTCTATCATACAACTTTGCTTTCATTGTGGGGTTTACAATAGCGCCCTCATCAAAGTAACACATGCATACATTAGCTTGGGTGACTTAAAACCATTCTGACACAAGTTAAGGTATGACTATAAATGTCAAATGTCTTCATGCTCATTGATTACCTTTATGAGCAGATAAATTTACAGCAGGGACACTTTATTTGCGAAATTTACTTGGAACTAACCAACATCAACTGATCCCTGAGTAGGGATCAACAACAGTCTATATATTAACATGTAAAGAATTCCAATGTTCCAAAAGTATTTGATGGAACACTTATGCTTATAGCAATATCCATCTATATTCATGCATTCCCAAACGAATGTTATACTACTTTTGCTTCATTTCTATATCATTAAAATAATGAGATAGATCTTGAATGTTAGATAAATATCATAATCTATATGGAAAAACTTTCATTTCAAACATTATTTTCATTTTTTAATATACAGTGTAGTTTAATTAACTTAAAAATCGGCATCTCTCGGGTTTTACATGATTTTGAGACCCCTCGGGTGGAACCGATGTATCTTTTCTAGAAGACAATGAATGAGTCATGATAATTTTGAAGAAACTTTCTGAGATATCTGTGTTCAAAAACGACACTTATTCCATTGAATTTCAACAAATCTTTTTTTCTCAAAAGCGACAAACTATTATCTATATTCATTCAAGCTCTACGGATGGGCCCTTTTTCTGACAGGGCCCTTTGTATTATGATGATAGTTTAATTATGTCATGTGTCTAAACCAGGCGATCACTGCATCTAAACTACAAAAAAAATAATCATTTATCAGATCAGATTTCTTGTTTGTGTTCCACCAGCAGTGACACTCATCGGGTGACAAAAATGTTAAACGTCTTCAAATTTATTAGTATAATTTAAAACCAAATACATTTACAGCATGGACCAGACATGCATGTTTTGGGCATTTAACCCTCGTCAGTGATCGTAAAATTTGTTTTCGATGGGTTGAGTTTTTTCCAAATAAAAAAGAATTAGGAGTATTTGTTTCATGTCGAATTAAAGCAATTGAAACAGATTCCTGTCTTTTATTTGGAATAAACTCGATCCATCGAAAAAAAAAATTTAATACTCACTGAAATAATTACATGTTAATAAAAGTACATGAAATAAATTGAAAGTTACATGTAAAAAAACTAAAACATGTTAAACCCATTTCTATCATACAACTTTGCTTTCATTGTGGGGTTTACAATAGCGCCCTCATCAAAGTAACACATGCATACATTAGCTTGGGTGACTTAAAACCATTCTGACACAAGTTAAGGTATGACTATATATGTCAAACGTCTTCATGTTCATTGATTACCTTTATGAGCAGATATATTTACAGCAGGGACACTTTATTTGCGAAATTTACTTGGAACTAACCAACATCAATTGATCTCTGATTAGGAATCAACAACAGTCTATATATTAATATGTAAAGAATTCCAATGTTCCAAAAGTATTTGATGGAACACTTATGCTTATGTTATACATTATCCATCTATATTCATGCATTCCCAAACAAATGTTATACTACTTTTGCTTCATTTCTATATCATTAAAATAATGAGATAGATCTTGAATGTTAGATAAATATCATAATCTATATGGAAAAACTTTCATTTCAAACATTATTTTCATTTTTTAATATGCAGTGTAGTTAAATTAACTTAAAAATCGGCATCTCTCGGGTTTTACATGATTTTGAGACCCCTCGGGTGGAACCGATGTATCTTTTCTAGAAGACAATGAATGAGTCATAATAATTTTGAAGAAACTTTCTGAGATACCTGTGTTCAAAAACGACACTTATTCCATTGAATTTCAACAAATCTTTTTTTCTCAAAAGCGACAAACTATTATCTATATTCATTCAAGTTCTACGGATGGGCCCTTTTTCTGACAGGGCCCTTTGTATAATGATCATAGTTATAATGATGTACTGTGTCTAAACCAGGCGATCATTGCATCTAAACTACAAAAAATAATCATTTATCAGATCAGATTTCTTGTTTGTGTTCCACCAGCAGTGACACTCACCAGGTGACACAAATGTTAAACGTCTTCAAATTCATTCGCATAATTCAAAAGCAGATACATTTACAGCATGGACCAGATATGCATGCTTCAGTTATTAAACCCTCGTCAGTGATCGTAAAATTTGTTTTCGATGGGTTGAGTTTTTTTCTAAATAAAAAAGAATTGGGAGTATTTGTTTCATGTCGAATTATAGTAATTGAAACAGATTCCTGTCTTTTATTTGGAATAAACTCGATCCATCGAAAAAACAAATTTGACTCATCACTGAAATATTTACATGTAAATAAAAGTACATGAAATAAATTGAAAGTTACATGTAAAGAAACTAAAACATGTTAAACCCATTTCTATCATACAACTTTGCTTTCATTGTGGGGTTTACAATAGCGCCCTCATCAAAGTAACACATGCATACATTAGCTTGGGTGACTTAAAACCATTCTGACACAAGTTAAGGTATGACTATCAATGTCAAACGTCTTCATGTTCATTGATTACCTTTATGAGCAGATAAATTTACAGCAGGGACACTTTATTTGCGAAATTTACTTGGAACTAACCAACATCAATAGATCTCTGAGTAGGGATCAACAACAGTCTGTATATTAATATGTAAAGAATTCCAATGTTCCAAAAGTATTTGATGGAACACGTATGCTTATGTTATACAATATCCATCTATATTCATGCATTCCCAAACAAATGTTATACTACTTTTGCTTCATTTCTATATCATTAAAATAATGAGATAGATCTTGAATGTTAGATAAATATCATAATCTATATGGAAAAACTTTCATTTCAAACATTATTTTCATTTTTTAATATACAGTTTAGTTAAATTAACTTAAAAATCGGCATCTCTCGGGTTTTACATGATTTTGAGACCCCTCGGATGGAACCGATGTATCTTTTCTAGAAGACAATGAATGAGTCATAATAATTTTGAAGAAACTTTCTGAGATACCTGAGTTCAAAAACGACACTTATTCCATTGAATTTCAACAAATCTTTTTTTTCTCAAAAGCGACAAACTATTATCTATATTCATTCAAGTTCTACGGATGAGCCCTTTTTCTGACAGGGCCCTTTGTATAATGATCATGGTTATAATGATGTCCTGTGTCTAAACCAGGCGATCATTGCATCTAAACTACAAAAAAATAATCATTTATCAGATCAGATTTCTTGTTTGTGTTCCACCAGCAGTGACACTCACCAGGTAACACAAATGTTAAACGTCTTCAAATTCATTAGCAAAATTCAAAAGCAGATACATTTACAGCATGGACCAGATATGCATGCTTCAGTTATTAAACCCTCGTCAGTGATCGTAAAATTTGTTTTCGATGGGTTGAGTTTTTTTCTAAATAAAAAAGAATTGGGAGTATTTGTTTCATGTCGAATTATAGTAATTGAAACAGATTCCTGTCTTTTATTTGGAATAAACTCGATCCATCGAAAAAAAAAATTGACTCATCACTGAAATATTTACATGTAAATAAAAGTACATGAAATAAATTGAAAGTTACATGTAAAAAAACTAAAACATGTTAAACCCATTTCTATCATACAACTTTGCTTTCATTGTGGGGTTTACAATAGCGCCCTCATCAAAGTAACACATGCATACATTAGCTTGGGTGACTTAAAACCATTCTGACACAAGTTAAGGTATGACTATAAATGTCAAATGTCTTCATGTTCATTGATTACCTTTATGAGCAGATAAATTTACAGCAGGGACACTTTATTTGCGAAATTAACTTGGAACTAACCGACATCAATTGATCCCTGAGTAGGGATCAACAACATCCCTAATTAGGGATCAATAAACATGCAAAGAATTCCAATGTTCCAAAAGTTTTTGATGGAACACTTATGCTTATGTTATACAATATCCATCTATATTCATGCATTCCCAAACAAATGTTATCCTACTTTTGCTTCATTTCTATATCATTAAAATAATGAGATAGATCTTGAATGTTAGATAAATATCATATTCTATATGGAAAAACTTTCATTTCAAATATTAATTTTCATATATACAGTGTAGTTAAATTAACTTAAAAATCGGCATCTCTCAGGTTTTACATGATTTTGAGACCCCTCGGGTGGAACGGATGTATCTTTTCTAGAAGACAATGAATGAGTCATAATAATTTTGAAGAAACTTTCTGAGATACCTGTGTTCAAAAACGACACTTATTCCATTGAATTTCAACAAATCTTTTTTTCTCAAAAGCGACAAACTATTATCTATATTCATTCAAGTTCGACGGATTGGCCCTTTTTCTGACAGGGCCCTTTGTATAATGATCATAGTTACAATGTATAATGATGTCCTGTGTCTAAACCAGGCGATCATTGCATCTAAACTACAAAAAAAATAATCATTTATCAGATCAGATTTCTTGTTTGTGTTCCACCAGCAGTGACACTCATCGGGTGACAAAAATGTTAAACGTCTTCAAATTTATTAGTATAATTTAAAACCAAATACATTTACAGCATGGACCAGACATGCATGTTTCGGGTATTTAATCCTCGTCAGTGATCGTAAAATTTGTTTTCGATGGGTTGAGTTTTTTCCAAATAAAAAAGAATTAGGAGTATTTGTTTCATGTCGAATTATAGCAATTGAAACAGATTCCTGTCTTTTATTTGGAATAAACTCGATCCATCGAAAAAAAAATTAGACTCATCACTGAAATATTTACATGTAAATAAAAGTACACGAAATAAATTGAAAGTTACATGTAAAGAAACTAAAACATGTTAAACCCATTTCTATCATACAACTTTGCTTTCATTGTGGGGTTTACAATAGCGCCCTCATCAAAGTAACACATGCATACATTAGCTTGGGTGACTTAAAACCATTCTGACACAAGTTAAGGTATGACTATAAATGTCAAACGTCTTCATGTTCATTGATTACCTTTATGAGCAGATAAATTTACAGCAGGGACACTTTATTTGCGAAATTTACTTGGAACTAACCAACATCAATTGATCTCTGAGTAGGGATCAACAACAGTCTATATATTAACATGTAAAGAATTCCAATGTTCCAAAAGTTTTTGATGGAACACTTATGCTTATGTTATACAATATCCATCTATATTCATGCATTCCCAAACAAATGTTATACTACTTTTGCTTCATTTCTATATCATTAAAATAATGAGATAGATCTTGAATGTTAGATAAATATCATAATCTATATGGAAAACTTTCATTTCAAACATTATTTTCATTTTTAGCTCGACTGCACTTTAGTGCAAAAGAGCTATTGCAATACCCCCGGCGTCGGCGTCCGCGTCCGCGTCCGCGTCGGGGTCGTCCGAACTAGATGATAAGGTAAATGTTAAGATTACACATTTACCTTTCCTATATTCATATTCTGTTGGTTTTTTTTGTCGCAAATGTTTAATTATACATCATTTAATATATCCAGATGAGGATATAGCCCCTGGGGTTGGGATTTTTGAAATTATTTCAAATGATAAGGCAAATGTTGAGATGATAAGGTGAATGTTAAGATAGCAATAAAGTCTTTAAAAGCCAATATTGAGCAAAGTATAAGTGCTACATGTACCAAACTTACATATTTGATGTATCTTTGATCAAACTTTCAAAAAATGACCTTGACCTACTTTTTTCCGCTTGAATGATTTTGCCTTTAAAAGCCAATATTGAGCAAAGTATAAGTGCTACATGTACCAAACTTACATATTTGATGTATCTTTGATCAAACTTTCAAAAAATGACCTTGACCTACTTTTTTCCGCTTGAATGATTTTACCTTTAAAAGCGAATATTGAGCAAAGTATAAGTGCTACATGTACCAAACTTGCATATTGGATGTATCTTTGATCAAACTTTCATAAAATGACCTTGACCTACTTTTTTTCCGCTTGAATGATTTTGCCTTTAAAAGCCAGTATTGAGCAAAGTATAAGTGCTACATGAACCAAACTTACATATTTGATGTATCTTTGATCAAACTTTCAAAAAATGACCTTGACATACTTTTTTCCGCTTGAATTATTTTGCCTTTAAAAGCCAATATTGAGCAAAGTATAAGTGCTACATGTACCAAACTTGCATATTGGATGTATCTTTGATCAAACTTTCATAAAATGACCTTGACCTACTTTTTCCGCTTGAATTATTTTACCTTTAAAAGCCAATATTGAGAAAAGTATAAGTGCTACATGCACCAGACTTGCATATTGGATGCATCTTGGGTTAGACTATTGAAATATGACCTTGACCTACTTTTTCCGCTTCAGTGATCTTGCTTTAAATTGGCAATATTGAGCTAACTATAAGTGCTACATGCACCAGACTTGCATATTGGATGCATCTTGGGTTTGACTATTGAAATCTGACCTTGACCTACTTTTTCTGCTTCAGTGATTTATGATGAGATATATGTTGTTGCCTGAGAAAGGGAGTTTAAATAAATTGGCTGTCATGAGAGATATTATGCTATGCAGTCGAGCATTAGGTGACTCTGGCAACTATTTTTTAATATACAGTAGTTTAATTAGTAGTTTAATTAACTTAAATATCGGCATCTCTCGGGTTTTACATGATTTTGAGACCCCTCGGGTGAAACCGATGTATCTTTTCTAGAAGACAATGTATGAGTCATAATAGTTTTGAAGAAACTTTCTGAGATACCTGTGTTCAAAAACGACACTTATTCCATTTAATTTCAACAAATCTTTTTTTTCTCAAAAGCGACAAACTATTATCTATATTCATTCAAGTTCTACGGATGGGCCCTTTTTCTGACAGGGCCCTTTGTATAATGATCATAGTTATAATGATGTTCTGTGTCTAAACCAGGCGATCATTGCATCTAAACTACAAAAAAATAATCATTTATCAGATCAGATTTCTGGTTTGTGTTCCACCAGCAGTGACACTCATCGGGTGACAAAAATGTTAAACGTCTTCAAATTTATTAGTATAATTTAAAACCAAATACATTTACAGCATGGACCAGACATGCATGTTTCGGGCATTTAATCCTCGTCAGTGATCGTAAAATTTGTTTTCGATGGGTTGAGTTTTTTCCAAATAAAAAAGAATTAGGAGTATTTGTTTCATGTCGAATTATTGCAATTGAAACAGATTCCTGTCTTTTATTTGGAATAAACTCGATCCATCGAAAAAAAATTTGACTCATCACTGAAATATTTACATGTAAATAAAAGTACATGAAATAAATTGAAAGTTACATGTAAAGAAACTAAAACATGTTAAACCCATTTCTATCATACAACTTTGCTTTCATTGTGGGGTTTACAATAGCGCCCTCATCAAAGTAACACATGCATACATTAGCTTGGGTGACTTAAAACCATTCTGACACAAGTTAAGGTATGACTATAAATGTCAAACGTCTTCATGTTCATTGATTACCTTTATGAGCAGATAAATTTACAGCAGGGACACTTTATTTGCGAAATTTACTTGGAACTAACCAACATCAATTGATCCCTGAGTAGGGATCAACAACATCCCTAATTAGGGATCAATTAACATGCAAAGAATTCCAATGTTCCAAAAGTTTTTGATGGAACACTTATGCTTATGTTATACAATATCCATCTATATTCATATATTCCCAAACAAATGTTATCCTACTTTTGCTTCATTTCTATATCATTAAAATAATGAGATAGATCTTGAATGTTAGATAAATATCATATTCTATATGGAAAAACTTTCATTTCAAAAATTTATTTTCATACATACAGTGTAGTTTAATTAACTTAAAAATCAGCAACTCTCGGGTTTTACATGATTTTGAGACCCCCTCGGGTGGAACCGATGTATCTTTTCTAGAAGACAATGAATGAGTCATAATTAATCTTGAAGAAACTTTCTGAGATACCTGTGTTCAAAACCGACACTCATTCCATTGAATTTCAACAAATCTTTTTTTTTTTCAAAAGCGACAAACTATTATCTATATTCATTCAAGTTCTACGGATTGGCCCTTTTTCTGACAGGGACCTTTGTATAATGATCATAGTTATAATGATGTCCTGTGTCTAAACCAGGCGATCATTGCGTCTAGACTTAAAAAAAAATCATTTATCAGATCAGATTTCTTGTTTGTGTTCCACCAGCAGTGACACTCACCAGGTGACACAAATGTTAAACGTCTTCAAATTCATTAGCATAATTCAAAAGCAGATACATTTACAGCATGGACCAGACATGCATTTTTCGGGTATTAAACCCTCGTCAGTGATCTTAAAATTTGTTTTCGATGGGTTGAGTTTTTTCTAAATAAAAAAGAATTAGGAGTATTTGTTTCATGTCGAATTATAATAATTGAAACAGATTCCTGTCTTTTATTTGGAATAAACTCGATCCATCGAAAAAAAAAAATTTGACTCATCACTGAAATATTTACATGTAAATAAAAGTACATGAAATAAATTGAAAGTTACATGTGAGAAACTAAAACATGTTAAACCCATTTCAATCATACAACTTTGCTTTCATTGTGGGGTTTACAATAGCGCCCTCATCAAAGTAACACATGCATACATTAGCTTGGGTGACTTAAAACCATTCTGACACAAGTTAAGGTATGACTATAAATTTCAAACGTCTTCATGTTCATTGATTACCTTTATAAGTAGATAAATTTACAGCAGGGACACTTTATTTGCGAAATTTACTTGGAACTAACCAACATCAATTGATCCCTGAGTAGGGATCAACAACATCCCTAATTAGGGATCAATTAACATGCAAAGAATTTCAATGTTCCAAAAGTTTTTGATGGAACACTTATGCTTATGTTATACAATATCCATCTATATTCATGCATTCCCAAACAAATGTTATCCTACTTTTGCTTCATTTCTATATCATTAAAATAATGAGATAGATCTTGAATGTTAGATAAATATCATATTCTATATGGAAAAACTTTCATTTCAAAAATTTATTTTCATATATACAGTGTAGTTTAATTAACTTAAAAATCAGCAACTCTCGGGTTTTACATGATTTTGAGACCCCTCGGGTGGAACCGATGTATCTTTTCTAGAAGACAATGAATGAGTCATAATAATCTTGAAGAAACTTTCTGAGATACCTGTGTTCAAAACCGACACTCATTCCATTGAATTTCAACAAATCTTTTTTTTTTCAAAAGCGACAAACTATTATCTATATTCATTCAAGTTCTACGGATTGGCCCTTTTTCTGACAGGGCCCTTTGTATAATGATCCTAGTTATAATGATGTCCTGTGTCTAAAGCAGGCGATCATTGCGTCTAGACTTCAAAAAAAAAATCATTTATCAGATCAGATTTCTTGTTTGTGTTCCACCAGCAGTGACACTCACCAGGTGACACAAATGTTAAACGTCTTCAAATTCATTAGCATAATTCAAAAGCAGATACATTTACAGCATGGACCAGACATGCATTTTTCGGGTATTAAACCCTCGTCAGTGATCGTAAACTTTGTTTTCGATGGGTTGAGTTTTTTCTAAATAAAAAAGAATTAGGAGTATTTGTTTCATGTCGAATTATAGTAATTGAAACAGATTCCTGTCTTTTATTTTGAATAAACTCGATCCATGGAAAAAAAATTGGACTCATCACTGAAATATTTACATGTAAATAAAAGTACATGAAATAAATTGAAAGTTACATGTAAAGAAACTAAAACATGTTAAACCCATTTCTATCATACAACTTTGCTTTCATATAGCGCCCTCATCAAAGTAACACATGCATACATTAGCTTGGGTGACTTAAAACCATTCTGACACAAGTTAAGGTATGACTATATATGTCAAACGTCTTCATGTTCATTGATTACCTTTATGAGCAGATAAATTTACAGCAGGGACACTTTATTTGCGAAATTTACTTGGAACTAACCAACATCAATTGATCCCTGAGTAGGGATCAACAACAGTCTATATATTAACATGTAAAGAATTCCAATGTTCCAAAAGTATTTGATTGAACACATTTTTAGCTCTACTGGTCTATGACCAGTCGAGCTTATGCTATCGCCCTGTGTCCAGCGTCCGTCCGTCTGTCCGTTAAACATTTCTTGTGGTTCCCAGTCCTCAGAAACTATTGGTGATGGAAAGTTAATTCTTTTTGCAATATGATTGGTCTATGGTCTTGATGTGCAAATGATATTTTGTTTGAGCCCCTGACCCCCAGGATCTTAGAAAATGGGTGTGGTCTTTTTCTCCTATATAACTCTATGTAATCTTGTGGTCACCATTTCTCAGAAAGTATAAATGATAGAAAGTTACTTCTTTTTGCAATATTAAAGGTCTATGATCTAGGTGTGCACTTGCTATTTCATCTAAGCTCCTGACCCCTGGGGTCTTAGGAAATGGGTGTGGTCATTTTCTCTTATATAACTCTATGGAATCTTGTGGTCACCATTTCTCAGAAAGTATAAATGATAGAAAGACTTTTCTTTTTGCAATATCAAAGGTTAATGATCTAGTTGTGCACCTGATATTTCATCTGAGCCCCTGACCCCTTGGGTATTAGGAAATTGGTGTGGTCATTTTCTCCTATACAACTCTATGTAATCTTGTGGTCACCATTTCTCAGAAAGTATAAATGATAGAAAGTTAATTCTTTTTGCAATATGCTTGGTCTATGATCTAGTTGTGCACCTGATATTTCATCTGAGCTCTTGACCCCTGGGGTCTTAGGAAATGGGTGTCTTCATTTTCTTCAATATAACTCTATGCAATCTTGTGGTCATTATTTCTCAGAAAGTATAAATGATAGAAAGTTAATTCTTTTTGCAATATTAAAGGTCTATGATCTAGTTGTGCACCTGATATTTCATCTGAGCTCTTGACCCCTGGGGTCTTAGGAAATGGGTGTGGTCATTTTCTCCGATATAACTTTGTAATCTTGAAGTCACCATTTCTCAGAAAGTATAAATAATAAGTTAATTCTTTTTGCTATATTATATGTCTATGATTTAGTTGAGCACAAGACATTTTGTTAGAGCCCCTGACCCCAGGGTCTTAGAAAATGGGTGTGGTTCTTTCCTCTTACATAACCCTGTGTAATCTTGTGGTCACCATTTCTCAGAAAGTGTAAAAGGTAGAAAGTTAATTCTTTTAGCAATGTTCAAGGTCTATGAGCTAGTTGTGCACCTGAAATTTTGTTTGAGCCCCTTACCCCAGGGTATAAGACATTGGGTGTGGTCACTTTCTTCTTTATATATAACTCAATGTAATCTTTGTGGTCACAGTTTCTCAGAAAGTATAGATAATAGAGAGTTAATTCTTTTTTGATATATTATAGATCAATGATCAAGCTGTACACAAGATATTTTGTTTGAGCTCCTGACCCCAGGGTCTTAGAAAGTGGGTGTGGTCATTTTCTCCTATATAACTCTTATGTAATCTTTTGGACACCATTTCTCAGAAAGAATAAATGTAGAAAGTTAATTCTTTTTGCAATATAACAGGTTTATGGTCTAGTTGTGCACCTGATATTTCATCTGAGTCCCCGACCCCTAGGGTCTTAGAAAATGGATGTGGTCATTTCCTCCTATATATATTGCTTACTGCAATTTTGTGATCATCTTTTCTCAGAAAGTATAAAGGATACAAAGCCAATTCTTTTTGCAACATGATGGGTCTATGGTCTAGTTGTGTACATGTACCTAATGTTTTGTGTGAGATTCAGACTCCAAGGGTCTTGGAAAATGGGTGTGGTCATTTTCTTCTACATGTATATATATTATATATATTATGTATTCTTGTGAAAACCAATTCTCAGAGTGCATAATTGATAGAGTATAAATTTTTTTTGCATGATATATATGTAAAGGGTAAGTGGTTTGATTATCCACTTGATAATTAGTTTTAGCCCCTAACCTCCAGGTTCTTTGAAATGGATGTGGTCATTTTCTAGTATACAACTCTATGTAATCTTCTGAACACTATTACTTAGAAAGAATGACTGATAAAAAGATTTTTGCATTATGTTCAGACTTACGCTTAATGTTATGCTTGCACATCTGATATACTTTTTTAGCCTCTTACCCTAGGGTCTTAGAAAATAGTTGTGTCCTTTAATTATGTATTTTACTAAACAACAAGGAGAGCTTCAGTCTCATCAGAGACTTCTAGTTGGACATAATTTTCATACGTTTTGGCCATTTTACATTCACTTTGTTTAGACTTAGGATCCCTGACGAGGGTTTAGTACCTGAAACGTGCATGTCTGGTCCATGCTGTAAATTTATCATGTCTTAAATGATGCTATTAAATTTGAAGACGTTTAACATTATACAATATCCATCTATATTCATGCATTCCCAAACAAATGTTATCTTAGTTTTGCTTCGTTTCTATATCATTAAAATAATGAGATAGATCTTGAATGTTAGATAAATATCATAATCTATATGGAAAAACTTTCATTTCAAACATTAATTTTCATACATACAGTAACTTAAAACTCTCGGGTTTTACATTATTTTGAGATCCCTCAGGTGGATCAGATGTATCTTTTCTAGAAGACTATGAATGAGTCATAATAATCTTGAAAAAACTTTCTGAGATACCTGTGTTCAAAGTCGACACTTATTCCATTGAATTTCAACACATCTTTTTTTTTCTCAAAAGCGACAAACTAGCTATCATCTATATTCATTCAAATTCTTCGGATGGGCCCTTTTTCTGACAGGGCCCTTTGTGTAATGATCATAGTTATAATGATGTCCTGTGTCTAAACCAGGCGATCATTGCATCTAGACTACAATAAAATTCATTTATAAGATCAGATTTCTTGTTTGTGTTCCACCAGCAGTGACACTCACCAGGTGACACAAATGTTAAACGTCTTCAAATTCATTAGCATAATTCAAAAGCAGATACATTTAAAGCATGGACCAGACAGACATGTTTCGGGTCTTTAACCCTCGTCAGTGATCGTAAAATTTCTTTTTAATGGGTTGAGTTTTTTCCAAAAAAAAAAAAAAAAAAAAGAATTAGGAGTATTTGTTTCATGTCGAATTATAGTAATTGAAACAGATTCCTGTCTTTTATTTGGAAAAAAAAACCTCGATCCATCGAAAAAAATTTGACTTATCACTGAAATATTTACATGTAAAGAAAAGTACATGAAATAAATTGAAAGTTACATGTAAAGAAACTAAAGCATGTTAACCCATTTCTATAATACAGCTTTGCTTTCATTGTGGGGTTTACAATAGCATCCTTATCAAAGTAACACATGCATACCTTAACTTGGGTGACTGTTAATACCATTCTGACACAAGTTAACGTATGACTAAATTATGAACGTCTTTTAATTCATTGGCATTCTTTAAGAGCAGATAAATTTACAGCACGAACATTTTATTTGCGAAATTGATTCTGAGTGGGAATCAACAGCAATTCATATATTAACATGTAAAGTATACCTATGTTCCAAAGTACTTAATGGAGCATTTATGCTTATGTTATACAATATCCATCTATATTCATGCATTCCCAAACAAATGTTATCCTAGATGTCCTTGATTTCTTTATCATTTGAATAATGAGATAAATCTTGAGTGTTGGATAAATATCATATTCTTTATGACTTTTAATAGTTTCATTAACTTTAAAGTTGTCAAGTCTCAAGATTTTCATGATTTTGTTCATTCCGAGGTTCGCAATTAACCTTTCCTGTAGAAAATCTAATGAGTTTGCCTTGCCTTCTCTATGAGACTGAATGACTGATTGGTACTTCTGTAATGTTTATTTGAGACCCCTCGGGTGGAACCGATGTATCTTTTATAAGAGACCATGAAAGAGTCTTATAATAATCTTGAAGAAACTGTCTGAGATACCCCTGTTCAAAAAAGACCTTAATTCCATTGAATTTCAATAAATCTTTTTTTTCTCTCTCTCAAAAGCGACAAAATATTATCATATTATCTATATTCATTTTCGACGAATGGACCCTTTTTTCTGACGGGGACCTTTGTATAATCAATATAAATATAATGAGTTCCTGCGTCTAAACCAGGCGATCGATCATTGCATTTAGACTACAAAAAAATAATAATCATTTATCAAATCAGATTTCTTGTTTGTGTTCCGCCAGCACTGTTACTCCCCAAGTGGTGCAAATATATATGAAATTCTCAGTGTGCGTCTTGTTTTTGTTTACTTGTCAGGAATGTAAGAGGTTGAAAATAAATATTCTGACCTCGAGTCACTGAAAAATAGATAATCTGGCCAGCATAAATAATCTGACCCGAAGAATTGCCAGCCATCCCCCTTCCAGGATTAAATGGTCGTCCCCTTACTACAAATGGTGAAAAGTCTAATAAAAGTCTAAAGTGTGACAGACAGGCAGACGATGTATGTGGACGGACAGAGGCGAAAATACAGTATAGGGGAATAACAAATGAGAAAGGGAGGAGAGTTTAGTCTTCACCTGGGAAGATGGAGAAAAAATCGGGAAAGTGCTGTTATCACATGGAGAGGTTGGATCGCCACCACTTCCTTAGGATATCTGTAACTTTAAACACTTTGTCCTTGAAGATTACATGGTACCTTTTAAAGTGAAGATTGAAATGTTTAACGAGAAATGAAATTCTGAATACCTGTGTTTGCATGAATGCCCCCGGAGGCCGGTTTGTCTGTACATATTACAATATTTTCTGTTCAAATTTTCTTATCAAAGTTTCTCAAATGTAGATCAAGGGTCAAGGTCACGAGTTTAACAATTTGGTATCGATGGAAACACATGAAAAATGTGAAAGCTGTATCACATTCCACTGAAAAATTATGCCCAATATTACAGATTTTCAAATATGTATCTTCGAAGATTAAGGTCGTGGTCACACGGTCAAAAAATTTGGAATCGATAAAGGTCTTGTCATAAGGAATAAGCATGTGAAATATCAAAGCTCTATCACCTATCATTCAAAAGTAATGGCCAATGTTAAAGTTCTTCAAAATCAGGTCAAAGATCAAGGACACAATCTCAAAAATTTTGTTATCGATGGAAAGCTCCTGTCACAAGGAATACGCATGTGAATGAAAGGTCTATCATCGTCCATTCAAAAGGTGATGTCCAATGTCAAAGTTTTTTGGTCAATCAGACAAACAGATGAACAGGACAAAAACTAGATACCCCCGATTCTATGATTCCGGGGGATAAAAATTTTAAAAAGCACCCTCCCCTTTTATGTATTTTGTGAATATTATTTCTATATTAGGAAGGGGGGGGGGGGGTGGATAAGTCCGCATTTCATCCTGTTATGATCATGTAGAGAGCATTCTCAAACTTTCACTGTGCAAACAAGTCTGCAGAAGATTAATGAGGACTGTGTCAAAGTTTATTGTTTGGAAAACTGCAATGTAATATAGACCGCACATAAACATAAATGTAACTATTAGATCTGTCATCAAAATTAATTCGTATCCTGCTAGTTTAGCATTTTTCAGATCCAACACTTCATTGTCGACGCGCCGAGTTAGATTAATTTACAGTGAATATGAATATACTATTGAAAAAAAAATCGGTCTACATACAATAATTCTACATTAATTTGATTTGTTTTATTGCATTAAATTTCTTCTATCGTCAAAAATATTGCAGCATTACTAGTTTTAATAATGTAGTTTTAAAGAACAGGAATCATTTGATTTGCAACTTTGTTTTATAGTTATGCACCGTATGGAAAACATACAAAATCAAAAATGACGTTCATTATTATCACCAGTTATACCTTATTTTTTATCTGTTAGTGTGTCCTTTCGTACGGAAGCCCGTTAGTGTCAAATATGAAAAAATAAAAAAAGAAGGAAATGCGAAATATATTAAGGGAAATGAGAAATAAATTTAGAAACACGAGAAAAGTATTTAGGAAAATTAGAAATAAGTTTAGGAAAAGGAGAAATGAATTTAGGAAAATTAAAAATATATTTAGAAAAAAAAAACCGAGAAAAATACTTTGGAAAATGAGAAATAAATTTAAGGGAACGAGAAATAAATTTAGGAAAATGAGAAATATGTTTAGAAAAAACGTGAAAAATATTTAGGAAAATGAGAAATAGATATATAAGTGACAATGAAAAATAGATTTACAGAAAGTGAAAAGAAAAATAAGGGATCGGACGGGGTGAAAGGGAGGGGGTAAGGGTTTGGGGGAGGGAAGAATGTTCGGGGAGGGAGTAGGGATGAAGTTGGAGGAAGGAGGGAGGGGGCAGAGGGAGAGAAGAGGGAAGAATGGAGGAGGAATGAATGAGAGATTGGAGGGAAAGGGGCGAGAGAAGGAAGGGGTGAGAGGGGAAGAGGGGTACCTTCCTGTCTATTCCCCTTGCATAAAAATGGAAACCAAAAAAAGATGTATGATGTGTATATAAATATGTTAACATGAAATTCCCCCCACTACACTCTACTTTTAGCACTCCCAAAATATTAATGAGATGCATTTCAAGAGATAAAGACCTTCTTGATGATTATCTCCCACGTGATGGCTCTTGCAAACTAATCAATATCATTAGTTGCGGGGAAGTGGTAGAAGTACAAGGAGTCTTTATCTCTTGATGAGTAGATACTGTAACGCATTAATATTCCGGGAGTGGCTAAGGTCAAGCTTTATTTGTTGTGGTTTCCCTGTTATATTTCCATTTTCTTTAAATATATTTCTCATTTTCCTTTTTATATTTATTTCTTGCTTTTTCCTAAATATATTTCTTGTATTTCCTACATATATTTATTGTTTTTTCCTAAATATATTTCTTGTCTTTTCCTAAATATATTTCTCGTTTTTCTTAAATATATTTTTCATTTTCCTAAATATTTTTCTCTTTTTCCTAAATATATTTCTCATTTTCCCAAATATTTTTCTCGTTTTTCTAAATATATTTCTCATTTCCCTTAATATTTTTCTCGTTTTCCTAAATTTTCTTCTCATTTTCCTAAATTTATTTTGCATTGTCCGAAATATATTGCATTTGCTTCTTTTTTATTATTCGAATTTGGCACTAACGGACATCCGTACTTTCGTCTATATAAAACGTAGATATACGTAATATGGTACAATACTCCTCCCTTTTCAGAAAATAACCAAGGTTCAAACGATTTCGATTGTTAAACAAACGATACAATAATCATCAACTGTTATAATATTTGGTTATTTCCTAAACGCATTGTTTTGACACCTCCATAGAGCGTAACTCAATGAAGAAAAGATGTATCATTAGGGATAGCTCTGAATTTCGTCATTAAAATTAATTATATCAAATTAAAGCATTTTCGTGTCGAATTTTTTTTTCACTATTCGTAATGAGTGACCCTATTTTCTCCCTCGTTGCATAGCTCTTTGTGCCTACCCTTCAACGATTTTTGGCCATATTTTTCACATAAATACGCTTCTGAGTAAACCCTACACAAATTTGGAGCCGCTCATTTTGGCAAGAGGAAATTGCAGATGGCGCCGGGAGGGTTCACTTGATTTAAATTGTTTGACATTGAGTACTACTGGCGAGGATTCAATGTCCGGGACGCGTATCTGGTGCAGAGAGATTGGTACTATAGTCGACTGGAGTTGCCTGCTCTTACTTTGCTAACGCGATATATATATATATATATTTATTATATAGTCTGTTTATATTCACACTCTCATTGGCTGAGAACTGTCACGTGACGAGTCATTGTCTCATCATATTGACCTGTGAGGGGCGATTTCATTAAATATCACTACCGCGAAAACTCTTGCTTCCGGTTTACCATGAAAATTCGAAAATGCGCGAAATTTATATCTGTAACGTCATTTCGTAAACACCAGCAATGACCCTGAAGCTGAGCTCAAATTCTTGAATTTTGAGCCTATCTACGAATTTTAACTCTGAAATATTCTTCATTTGACTCATTGAATGAATTCTATTACGTTCAGGATAATTCAGCGACAGAAAATGCTGATATAAACACGTTTTGAAACATTTTCAAAGAAAAGTCGATATGAGCCATTTCGAAAAGGTACCTTTATAAATACTGATTTAAGTCCACTATATAATAAAACGATTGTGGACTTAAAACAATTGTGGACTTTTCACTCGGTGAATATGGAGTGATATTTTCTGAATTTGAAAATATCACACCATATTCACCTCGTAAAAAGTCCATAATTGTATAATATATATCTAGACACACTCAGTGCCAGTCTAGTACTATAGAACATTGACAATTACGCCGTAGGTAATCTCGCAACGCAGAACAATTGATTTTTCTATATTTTTGCGCAAAATAGGTAATTTAGTAAAATAGGGAAATGTGATGCAGTGTAATAACGCCCTAACTATGAAAGAAAGGAGGGGATCTCCAACAACACCTAGTTGCAGCATCAACAGCAACCTCCCAAAACACCCACTGTAAAACACAAAAATGACACGCACAGAAAGAGACGCAGTAGTACAATGAACGTCAAATCACAGAAAAACATAAAACACAAATGACTACACATAAACCAACGAGACCAATGGGCAAACGGCGCCGACTTAGGACGGCCATCTGCCTCGTCAGTAGCAGACGGTGTGGTTATCCTGGATTACGTGCGCACAACCCTCCCACTATTCCGATTACCCAGAGGTCTCGAAGAACGTACAATTGTGGTGTAAAACAACCTCCTCACTGTCAGATGACCACACACAAACAAGACCGCAAGACGCAGGGGCCCAAGCAACACAGATGAATATGTAAATTGATATAAAAAGAGGGCATGCGTAATACGACCTGTGCTCTGCCGGCTGTAGCGAGCTAATGTATGTTATCACCCGAGGAGTCCGACTGACATTCAGAGAGGACAGGTGGTCGGGGCCCTGTCTTCTCTAAAGAGGTTTGGACAGGGCCCGTCATGGAGTCCCGTCGTCACAGTCAGTCAGCGTGCAAGTATTAAGGATGCGCTGGTACAAGACTGTAGATTGGTCAAGTACCAAGCCTAGTGTCCGTCTGGTGACATTAGGATCATATCCACGGTATAAGAGGCGTTTGATGATTCTGACGCATTTTCAATAGTAATTCTGTCTACATTTGATCCTTCTAATTTTGTTGATCATGTCACCATAAAATGCAGGTTGCGAAATACCCAAAGTAATATACTCTGTTGCTTGTATGGGTCCGAATTTCAAAAGTAGTTGACAATAATTTTTGTAAAATTTCCAGAATGTCTTGACAAGTTTGTGAAAGCGAAAACCTTGACCTCAAAGTTTCTTTGTTATTTGTAAATTTCTATCATGAAAATCCAAAACATCAGTACATGCTTTAGCATACCGGATGAGCTGCGAAATGTAGATACCATAAGACGGTAATCTAGGAACATCACCGTCAAGCCAGGGAAAATTTACTATATTGAATCCAAAGTCATCTCTTTTGTCATACACCCTTGTATGAATCTCTCCATTGATAATTTTGATATTCAGGTCCAAAAATGGTGTTTCTGTGTTTGTGACGTTCGCCTTGTTTAGAGTCAGTTCCTGTGGATAAATGACATTTTTATATTTTTCAAAAACAGGATTGTCGATGAGTTGCATCAAAAAAAGGTGGATATTAGCCTTTTATAACGCACAAACACGATCGGCGTTCTACTTTCACTTTCATCTACACGAGTCATGCCGATCGCTTTTCAGCTTTATAAAAGGATATAACCTCTCGTACTTTTGATAAAACTCGTAGCTACGGCATCCTTACACTGCATCACATTCCCCTTTTTGTGAAAAATAATTTGTATTACACGGAATTTTAGATTAACCGAGTGTTCTGCGTTGCGAGATTACCCTTCGTGAATTATTACTGTCACTGTCCATGACCTGCAAAAGAAATACCCCAAGACCAATAAATATCCTAAAATTAATCTTAAAACATTGATGTGATGTCATGCCTTTGTTTGAGCAGTCCGAAATTTACCTTTGACTGTCCAATATTAAATCTAGATCGCATTTATTAGAAAAAATATACGCGACCTAGATTAAATATTGGACAGTCACAGGTAAATGTACTTTGACATCTACAGAACGTTACCGTTACAATCCTTATTTAGAGATCACGCGACAAGAAATCCATGTTTTCCAATTTTTGGCAGTGTGCGAAATTAACAGTGGACCGATGGCCAATGTCTACAGTAAATTGGACCGGTCTATAGCAATAGAAAAAGCCATAGACCAAATTGTCTATAGGAAATTTGAACATCAAAGTAATATATTACCTTTGTAACATCGACTAGAATTGCGGCCCCTTCATAAAATAGAACATTCAATTAAATTATATTACTGTAACATTGATATAATGTAGTGATATTATACAATTATTGACTGGGAATGAGGGCAATATATGATTTGTTGGACCTGAAGATAAATATTGCCCGAGGCCGAAGGCCGAGGGCTATATTTTGTCTGAAGATCCAACAAATCATATATTGAACGAATTCCCAGTCAATAATTGTTTTGTTATACCTTACATCAATACTGCAGCAACGAACTGATTAACCCGGCATGTTTACGTTCATTTTCTTCTATAAGAGAAAGAGCACGGAAAAATAGGTAGAGCTAATAGCGTCATCAATGACGTGTCATCACAAACGATGTACCGTTAATCAGTCAATATTTTCAAAAACATTGCCCTAGGGCCAATATTGATGTAAATACTGACCGCTTGGTCATATATTCGAATTTATAGGCATTTTTCCTATGGGGATTTTATATAGAGATTCCGACAAGGGTATAATAATATATTTTAGAATCTTCCATCTCTGTTCAAGTTTCAAGGTCAAGGGCTTGGTAGTTTTGAAGGTACTGTTTTGAATGTGAATCATATGAAATATCGGGTACATGTATGTCATTTTTCGACAGATTAAAATGAAGTGCATAAAATATTAGATTTTAGGAGGGGGTATTTAGGTCTGCAGGAAATGGCTTTGGTCTATAGGAACTGAAATCTCTGTAGACCGAATGTCTATAAGACTTCAAAAGTCAATTTCTCACACTGTTTTGGTATTTTTTTCCGGAGTTGACAAAATCCAGCACAATCTTATATGTCTAAAGAATCGGCCGTTTTGTCGGAAATGACAATGTAAGAGACACTTTACATGTAGTTCAGCCCGTTTTTTCTTTTTCTCTTCGGTCGATTATTTTTTCCATCTTTAATTAAGATTTTTGCTCGACTTTTGCTAGTCCGAAAAACCTGACGGGAATTCAGCCTTTGACGGTTATTTTGACCCAGTCCCCCATGCCTCCCCCCCCCCCCTCCGTGCAAATTACCGTCAAAGGCTGGGTTTAGGTCAGGTTTTTCGAACTATAACTCCTGAATTGTTTCTTTCATTTAACCTTGCACATAGTAAGTTGAACGTCCCAACTGATTTCTTTTCGGTATTTAAAGGCACTCTATTATTTCTTGCTTGTCCGGAAAATGACACTTTTAGAGACACGCCCTTTTATTCTATCTATCCAAAGAAGCTTCAACTAAATTGTCATCACGCAAAGAATTCTCGTTAATTTTTTCCCAAAAATTGCATCCCATTTCTTCTTGTTTTACGGAGTCTGCTTAATAATTTGTCACAACTTTTTTTTTCATTAACAATCTTCTTATATAAACGACTCCCTACTGCTAGTTGCAAGAATGTTAGTACCTGGAGTGATTACATTTCGTTACAATGAAGGCAATTAACATAATAAGAACAACGTCAAAGGTCATGCCACTTTGAATAGTGATCAATGTTTTAAGTACGATATACGCCTCAAACAATTCATTCTTAAAGATATTGGACAGTTTTCGGCCCTGCGGGCCTCAAACTGTCCAATATCTTTAAGAATGAATTGTTTTCGGCGTATATCCAATACATATACCGGTATAATAAACAATGTACAAAGGAGCTGATGAAATAAAGAGTAGAATCTGCCCTGAAAAAGTGTAATTTTCAAAATTGGAACTTCAAGAAAATCCTTTCAGAGTTCTTAGTTTAATCATAATCAGCAGTTCAGCAGTTGGATAAGATTTATCATGCATCGCTTTCCTTAATTTCGGGGCAAAACATTTTTTTTCTATAGAAATCAACGGAAAATGGAAAAGTTTTTTAAAACATTGCCCACTCCCTTAGCTTCTTAACGCCACTTTTACAGAAGGTGTATATCACTAATACACATCTTTTGACAAAGTGGGGTTCTGTAGCTAATGAGGGGGGAGATGCCTCAGAGACGAAAAACTAAACGTAGGGTAATCAAAGATTACAAAGCTCGCCTATACAGGTTTTTGTCAGAAACCAGGTTTAAGTTTTTGAAAAGTAGATATAAGTCCAAGGTCAAGGTCATTAGGTCAAAGGTCATGGTCTCAAATGAAAGGTCTCATCACAAGGTATCTACATGTGAAATACCAAAGCCCTACCCCTTATAGTTCAAGAGATATAGCCCAGGTTAAAGTTTTGTCTACGGACAACGACAACGACGACGCCGAGGGTATGGCATTAGCTCTCCGGACTTTTTCGTCCCGGCTAGCTAAAAAAGGGAGGGTGGAAGGGCTTTTTACTAATCTGTGTTTTAGGCTATAATACATGTATAAGCGAAGTTCAAAAGTCATTCATTTATTTATGCTAAATTTAACATGTTTACATGAAATGCACAGGATTTGGAATGAAATAAACAAGACCATGTTGTCTTTTACTACATAGTTTGTATTCCGCGGTAAAATGTTTACTTTGTAACCAATAAATACAAAATACAACCGTATTTCAGATTCAAGATTTTTAAATTAATGGATAAAGTTGAGACCAGTCTTTTTAATTTGATTTCTAGTATCTTGTTTAGACTAAAACTATGTTTTAAAGTTTATACATATCTATATGAGTTAAAGAAGATCCTGACGATAATCTCAATAGCACTCACAATAGAGCTCCAAACTGAGCATCGACGGACCCCCTATATCAGCCATTTTAGCATGATCGTATTAGTATTATACATTTACTCTGCTTTTTCACTATAATTAATTCTTATGGACATTCTACTTTGGTTTTGTTCGTATTATATCATATTATGGTTCGTCATTGGTCCCTCTTCGTAAATTTTGTAACCTCCGATAAATAAATCGTCGTTTCAAGGCCGGTCATTAAGTGCAAATTCTGCAATCTTCAATATCGCTATGACAGATTTCACTCTGTCATATAGTATAGGAGAAAATGTTCGTATGGTATAGTGACAAGCTGGTTTGACACCCGGTCACACGGAAAGCATCGTGCACAGAAATCTTTTCTGCAAGTGTCTGATTTGATTTATTGACTTTTTGATGATTTGTCTCTCTTATCACAACAGGTTATTCAAAAACCAAAGGAGCTAATTAAAGTTCAAGGGTAAAGTGCGAATCTGGAACTTCAAGTTTAATTGTCTTGTATCGTCGTTTTATCTAGAGTCTAGACGATAAATGTATACAGTCAGAATCATTTTTACACTGATAGGTTTCAAATCAACCTTAATCCATGACACCAGATTTCCAAAATGATTCTTGAATAAAGAAAACTTAATTTTGAAAACTTTTGTATATACAATGACTTTAAAGAAAATCAGCCTTCTGAATTTATTTAAATTAATATAAAAATCGAATTAATATGAATAAAATATATAACTGATACTATTAAATCTTCGTTTTTATAAGGCACCCCCAAAAAGTTGGGTTTACTGTCACCTGACCGACCCCATGTTTTCACCCCGATCCTAACGTTCTTTTTTTACCCTAAGTTTGATGGCACGTGTTGCATTGTCAGCATATTTATTTCTATCGAGCTACCAGTAAAAACAACCGCCTTTATAAACGTTAGTCGTAATCGTGTAGCCCGGCACGTGTCATAAATTTACAGCGTAACGGTAAATCAGAACGATTTATTTAAATGTTGTTTTAATCTGTCTTTATCACCCTTCGACATAAATCCCGATCTTGCCATCTTTGTCAGATAAATAAATTTAATTTTACAAGATAAAGAATTTTAAAGAGGCGTATAATTATTTGACTTTGAATAAATAAAGATCCGGTATATACGCTGGAATGAACATTATATACGGAGTCTATAAGAAGTTGAAATGAATTTATCAGTATCCTCATCACAAACACATAACATGCATATTCATATTGCACGTCACACGATTGATATCTTTCTTTAATAAATAGTTTTAGCGACTAGGGCTTTATATATATATGTAATTCACTTCTTTCTTTTTTCAGTTGTAGATTAAGTAGAACGGTCAGCTTTCATTGATATAATAATGCATTGGCAGACTACATGTAAGAGGGCGGGTGCGGAAGGGGATTATCATTAGTTTCTATTTTTGAACCATATCTGCATGAAGGAATTTGATCACCTAAAATATTTTATGTCCCCGTAATCGAAGATTCGGGGGCATATAGTTTTTGGTCTGTATGTTGGTCTGCAAAAACTTTAACATTGGGCATAACTTTTGAATGGTAAGTGATAGGCTTTCATATTTCACATATGTATTCCTTGTGACTAGACCTTTCCATGGATACCAACATTTTTGACCTTGTGACCTTGGCCTTGGAGTTTGACATACATGTACTTTTGAAACTCTTTAACCTTGGGCATAACTATCGAACGTTAGTGAAAGGGCTTTCATATTTCACATTTTTTTCCTATTGACAAGACGTTTCCATGGATACCAAATTTTTTTACCGTGTGACCTTGACCTTGGAGTTTGATCTACTTTTGAAAAACTTAAACCTTGGCCATAACTTTCAAATGGTAAGTGTTAGGGCTTTCAAATTTCACATGTGCATTCCTTGTGACAAGACCTTTCCATGGATACCAAGATTTTTGACCTGGTGACCTTGACCTTGGAGTTTGATCTACTTTTGAAAAACTTTAACCTTGGCCATAATTTCTGAATGGTAAGTGATAAGGCTTTCATAATTTGCATGTGTTTTCCTTTTAACAAGACCTTTCCATGGATACAAAAATTATTTACCTCTTGACCTTGACCTTGGAGTTTGACATTATTTCGAAAATTTAAACTTTAGCCATAACTTTTGAATGATAAGTGAAAGGGCTTTCATATTTCACATTTGAATTCCATGTGGCAAGACTTTTCCATGGATACCAAATTTGACCACATGACCTTGACCTCAACTGTGAAACTGCTTTTCATCTGTTTTACTTTCAAAGATGCCAACGGAGGCATTCGTGTTTCACAAACACAGGTTTTATTTTAACCTGTTTTAAAAGGTTGAACCTGCAGAACTTAATTCCATTCACTAGCTAGTACATATTCAAGTCTTTCTTCCAAGAACTCTACATCTGCTACGAGGTGTCAATGTCATATGAATATGGTATTCTAAATTAAATTACATGTACCATGAATCTGTGTTTGAAAATAGAATACCCATGAATCATCTAACTTTCTAAAGTATAATAATGTTTGAGTGCAAATTTATTTTATTATCAAAGTTAATATACATAGTATTGTCATCTATTTATAGCATTTTCCGTGATAGTAAGAGAACATTTTCACTGCTAAACTCCCTTATTTCACCAAATCTACCTTAAAATTCACATATATCTCTCCTATTGCTCGTATAGTAAAACTTATCTTTTTTGTGTCGCCTGCGAAGCATAGCGACACTTAGGGATCACTCTGTCCGTTGTCCGTCTGTCTGCCACACTAGGATGTTACACCCTATAAAAGTGATCCATGAGTGTTGCTATGTTTCGCAGGCGACACATGCATTCCTTGGAATGATTTTTTGACCCAAAATACTTCCTGTTTCATTCCAACTTGGGTTTTCAAAATTATAAGAAAAATATTGATTTTTGTCAATAGATCCGCCTGTTATTCATATTACTTTTTTTCTGACATAACTTAATTGTTGTTGATTTCACAGAAAAAATGACCAATTATTGTAGGAAATAATGTCCACTTTACATGTAAATATCACATAAATGGTGTGGATCCTCCTTCACAATCCAAGCCATTGTTATAAAGAGTTTTTCCTATAAATGAACATCTTTGATCTATAATCGTCCTTCTTCCCTTATTGTTTCTTATTGACAGAAAATTCTGTTCGGTCTCATCTAATTTCCTTTCTCGATTTAATTATACTATACATTTACAGGCCAATGAGACTCACTCAAAGAAATGGGAGAATCTGCTACAGCGATGGGGAAACCTTTATGTCAGATTTCCTTTTTTAAGCATTTGAAATATGGTTACCGTTTTGTCTCATTTACATGTAACCAGCAGATTCAATTGATCTACTTAATTTACATGTAAATATTTCAGTGATGAATCAATTTTTTTTTCGATGGATCAAGCTTATACATCGGAAAGGTCAGGAATTTGTATTTTTATTACCTCCCTGTTTCTTTCCAATGTATTTAAATCAACCCATCGAAATAGAAGGTTTCATTCTTCAAATATGAACAATAGAACTTCAAAAACACTTCGAAAAACCTCACGACACACTGCAGGTGGTGCTCTTTTTTTTTTCGAAGTCAGGATTAAGATGCCATGACAATAAAGCATTCTCGAATCCACTTTACATGTCCACTTTACATGTAAATGGTGTGTATCCTCCCTCCCGATTCAAGCATTCAAAGTCATTAATAAAGAGTTTTTCTAATAAACGTACATCTTTGATCTCTAATCGTCCTTCTTCCCTTAGGGTTTCTTATTGACAGAAAATTCTGTTCGGTCACATCTGATTTCCTTCTGGTGATGTAATTATCCTATATATGAATTTTTGAAATATGGTTAATATGGTTACCGTTTTGTCTCATTTACATGTAACCAGCAGATTCAATTGATCTACTTAATTTACATGTAAATATTTCAATGATTTTCGATGGATCAAGCTTATACATCGGAAAGGTCAGGAATTTGTATTTTTTCTAAAGCTCATAAAAATACTTCCTGTTTCCTTCCAATGTATTGAAAATACTTCCTTTTTCTTTCCAATGTATAAACTCAACCTATCGAAATAGAAGGTTTCATTCTTCAAATATGAACTAAGTATAGAACTGGAATGGTTACCGTTTTGTCTCCTTTACATATAACCAGCAGATCAAAATGATCTACTTAATTTACATGTAAATATTTCAGTGATGAATCAATTTTTTTTTCGATGGATCAAGCTTATTCATCAGAAAGGTCAGGAATTTGTATTTTTACTAACTTCCTGTTTCTTTCCTATGTATAAACTCAACCCATCGAAATAGAAGGTTTCATTCTTCAAATATGAACAATAGAACTTGAATGGTTACCGTTTGTCTCATTTACATGTAACCAGCAGATTCAATTGATCTACTTAATTTACATGTAAATATTTCAGTGATGAATCAAATTTTTTTTCGATGGATCAAGCTTATACATCAGAAAGGTTAGGAATTTGTATTTTTATTAACTTCCTGTTTTTTTTCCAATGTATAAACTCAACCCATCGAAATAGAAGGCTCATTCTTCAAATATGACCAACAGAACTTCAAAAACACTTTGAAAAAACTCACGACACACTGCAGGTGGTGCTCTTTTTTTTCCAAGTCAGGATTAAGTTGCCATGACAAAGAAGCATTCTCGAATCATCCAACTTGGGTATTCAAATTATAAGTAAAAATATTCTTGTTATCAAACGCCCGCCCTTTCTTTATCGAAAAATAGCAAGCTTTCTTACACACATTGTGGTTATGCCTCTGTCATTGGTATTACCAATTCATCCTCCTGTAATTCACTATTTCTTCTTTCTGATATAATTTATTTGTAGTTGATTTCTTCAACAAAGTTGACCAATTATTGTAGGAATAATGTCCACTTTACATGTAAATATCACATAAATGGTGTGTATCCTCCCTCAAGATTCAAGCATTCAAAGTCATTAACAAAGAGTTTTTTCTTATAAATGTACATCTTTGATCTCTAATCATCCTTCTTCCTCTAAGGTTTCATATTGACAGAAAATTCTGTTCGGTCTCATCTAATTTCCTTCTGATGATGTAATTATGCTATAAATTTACAGGCGAATGAGATCCCACTCATAGGAATGGGGGAAACTGTTACCTTAATGTCAGATTTTCTTTTTTTAGCTCGCCGGGACGAATGTCCGGAGAGCTATTGTCATACCCCCGGTGTCGGCGTTGGCGTCTGCGTCTGCGTGCGCGTGCACAAAAACTTTAACCTTACTTATAACTTTTAAACCAATACAGATTGGGCTTTCATATTTCACATGTGCATTCCTTGTGACAAGACCTTTCCATGGATACCAAAATTTTTGACCTTGTGACCTTGACCTTGGAGATTGACCTACTTTTGAAAAACTTTAACCTTGGCCATATTTTTTGAATGGTAAGTGATAGGGCTTTGATATTCCACATGTGTATTCCTTGTGACAAGACCTTTCCATGGATACCAAAATTTTTGAACTTGTGACCTTGACCTTGGAGATTGACCTACTTTTGAAAAACTTTAACCTTGGCCATATTTTTTGAATGGTAAGTGATAGGGCTTTGATATTTCACATGTGCATTCCTTGTGACAAGACCTTTCCATGGATACCAAAATTTTTGACCTTGTGACCTTGACCTTGGAGATGATTGACCTACTTTTGAAAAACTTTAACCTTGGCCATATTTTTTGATTGGTAAGTGATAGGGCTTTGATATTTCACATGTGCATTCCTTGTGATAAGACCTTTCATGCCGTACCATAAATTTTGACCTAGTGACCTTGACCTTGAAATTTTACCTACTTTTCAAAAACTTTAACTTGGGCCATATTTTTTGAATGGTAAGTGATAGGGCTTTCATATTTCACATGTTCATTCCTTGTGATAAGACCTTTCATGCCGTACCATAAATTTTGACCTAGTGACCTTGACCTTGAAATTTTACCTACTTTTTGTTGTTGTTGCAATTTACATATGGTTGCCACCGGCGAGCTATGTTGTCATTCTGACAAGTCTGGTTTCTTAACATTTGAAATATGGTTACCGTTTTATCTCATTTACATGTAACCAGCAGATTCAATTGATCTACTTAATTTACATGTAAATATTTCAGTGATGAATCAATTTTTTTTCGATGGATCAAGCTTATACATCAGAAAGGTAAGGAATTTGTATTTTTACTAATCTCATAAAAATATTCCTGTTTCTTTCCAATGTATAAACTCAACCCATCGAAATAGAAGGCTCATTCTTCAAATATGAACAATAGAACTTGAATGGTTACCGATTCGTCTCATTTACATGTAACCATCAGATTCAATTGATCTATTTAATTTACATGTAAATATTTCAGTGATGAATCAAATTTTTTTTTTCGATGGATCAAGCTTATACATAAGAAAGGTCAGGAATTTGTATTTACTAACTTCCTGTTTCTTTCCAATGTATAAACTCAACCCATCGAAATAGAAGGTTTCATTCTTCAAATATGACCAACAGAACTTCAAAAACACTTTGTAAAAACTCACGATACACTGCAGGTGGTGCTCTTTGTTTTCCAAGTCAGGATTAAGTTGCCATGACAATGAAGCATCCTCGTATCATCCAACTTGGGTATTCAAATTATAAGTAAAACTATTCTTGTTCTCAAACACCCACCCTTTCTTTATCGAAAAATAACAAGCTTTTTTACACACATTGTGGTTATGCCTCTGTCATTGATATTACCAATTCATCCGCCTGTAATTCACTATTTCTTCTTTCTGATATAATTTATTTGTAGTTGATTTCTTCAACAAAGTTGACCAATTATTGTAGGAATAATGTCCACTTTACATGTAAATATCACATAAATGGTGTGTATCCTCCCTCAAGATTCAAGCATTCAAAGTCATTAACAAAGAGTTTTTTCTTATAAATGTACATCTTTGATCTCTAATCATCCTTCTTCCTCTAAGGTTTCATATTGACAGAAAATTCTGTTCGGTCTCATCTAATTTCCTTCTGATGATGTAATTATGCTATAAATTTACAGGCGAATGAGATCCCGCTCATAGGAATGGGGGAAACTGTAACCTTAATGTCAGATTTTCTTTTTTTTCTTAACATTTGAAATATGGTTACCGTTTTATCTCATTTACATGTAACCAGCAGATTAAAATGATCTACTTAATTTACATGTAAATATTTCAGTGATGAATCAATTTTTTTTCGATGGATCAAGCTTATACATCAGAAAGGTCAGGAATTTGTATTTTTACTAACTTCCTGTTTCTTTCCTATGTATAAACTCAACCCATCGAAATAGAAGGTTTCATTCTTCAAATATGAACAATAGAACTTGAATGGTTACCGTATGTCTCATTTAAATGTAACCAGCAGATTCAATTGATCTACTTAATTTACATGTAAATATTTCAGTGATGAATCAAATTTTTTTTCGATGGATCAAGCTTATACATCAGAAAGATCAGGAATTTGTATTTTTACTAACTTCCTGTTTCTTTCTTATGTATAAACTCAACCCATCGAAATAGAAGGTTTCATTCTTCAAATATGAACAATAGGACTTGAATGGTTACTGTTTTGTCTCATTTACATGTTACCAGCAGATTCAATTGATCTACTTAATTTACATGTAAATATTTCAGTGATGAATCAAATTTTTTTTTTCGATGGATCAAGCTTATACATAAGAAAGGTCAGGAATTTGTATTTTTATTAACTTCCTGTTTCTTTCTAATGTATAAACTCAACCCATCGAAATAGAAGGTTTCATTCTTCAAATATGAACAATAGAACTTGAATGGTTACTGTTTTGTCTCATTTACATGTAACCAGCAGATTCAATTGATCTACTTAATTTACATGTAAATATTTCAGTGATGAATCAAATTTTTTTTTCGATGGATCAAGCTTATACATAAGAAAGGTCAGGAATTTGTATTTTTATTAACTTCCTGTTTCTTTCTAATGTATAAACTCAACCCATCGAAATAAAAGGCTCATTCTTCAAATATGAACAATAGAACTTCAAAAACACTTTGTCAAAACTCACGATACACTGTAGGTGGTGCTCTTTTTTCCTAGTCAGGATTAAGTTGCCATGACAAAGAAGCACTCTCGAATCATCCAACTTGGGTATTCAAATTATAAGTAAAAATATTCTTGTTATCAAACGCCCGCCCTTTCTTTATCGAAAAATAGCAAGCTTTCTTACACACATTGTGGTTATGCCTCTGTCATTGATATTACCAATTCATCCGCCTGTAATTCACTATTTCTTCTTTCTGATATAACTTATTTGTAGTTGATTTCTTCAACAAAGTTGACAAATTATTGTAGGAATAATGTCCACTTTACATGTAAATATCACATAAATGGTGTGTATCCTCCCACACGATTCAAGCATTCAAAGTCATTAATAAAGGGTTTTTCTTAGAAATGTACATCTTTGATCTCTAATCGTCCTTCTTCCTTTAGGGTTTCTTATTGACAGAAAATTCTGTTCGGTCTCATCTATTTTCCTTCTGGTGATGTAATTATCCTATAAATTTACAGGCGAATGAGACCCACTCAAAGGAATGAGGGAATCTGTTACAGCGATGAGGAAACCTTTATGTCAGATTTTCTTTTTTGAATATTTGAAATATGGTTACCGTTTTGTCTCATTTCGTGTAACCAGCAGATTCAATTGATCTACTTAATTTACATGTAGATATTTCAGTGATGAATCAATTTTTTTTTCGATGGATCAAGCTTATACATCGGAAAGGTCAGGAATTTGTATTTTTTTCTAAAGCTCATAAAAATTCTTCCTGTCTCTTTCCAATGTATTGAAAATACTTCCTTTTTCTTTCCAATGTATAAACTCAACCTATCGAAATAGAAGGTTTCATTCTTGAAATAAGAACAATAGAACTTGAATGGTTACCGTTTGTCTCATTTACATGTAACCAGCAGATTAAAATGATCTACTTAATTTACATGTAAATATTTCAGTGATGAATCAATTTTTTTTTCGATGGATCAAGCTTATACATCAGAAACGTCAGGAATTTGTATTTTTACTAACTTCCTGTTTCTTTCCTATGTATAAACTCAACCAATCGAAATAGAAGGTTACATTCTTCAAATATGAACAATAGAACTTGAATGGTTACCGTTTGTCTCATTTACATGTAACCAGCAGATTCAATTCATCTACTTAATTTACATGTAAATATTTCGGTGATGAAATTTTTTTTTCGATGGATCAAACTTATACATAAGAAAGGTCAGGAATTTGTATTTTTATTAACTTCCTGTTTCTTTCTAATGTATAAAGTCAACCCATCGAAATAAAAGGCTCATTCCTCAAATATGAACAACAGAACTTCATAAACACTTCGAAAAAACTCACGACACACTGCAGGTGGTGCTCTTTGTTTTCCAAGTCAGGATTAAGTTGCCATGACAATGAAGCATTCTCGAATCATCCAACTTGGGTAATCAAATTATAATTAAAGATATTCTTGTTCTCAAACATGTAACCAGCAGATTCAATTGATCTACTTAATTTACATGTAAATATTTCAGTGATGAATCAATTTTTTTTTCGATGGATCAAGCTTATACATCAGAAAGGTCAGGAATTTGTATTTTTACTAAAGCTCATAAAAATACTTCCTGTTTCTTTCTAATGTATAAACTCAACCCATCGAAATAGAAGGTTTTATTCAAATATGAACGATAGAACTTCAAAAACAATTTGAACAAAACTTTGTGTTTGTGAAACACAAATGCCCCCGGTGGCATCTTTCTTAGTTTAAACACCGTTTTCTATTAAGTAGGTGAAAGGTCAAAGTTCAGTGTTACAAGGTTAACAATTGTTGGTATCATTGGAAAAATATTGCCCAATGTTAAAGATTTTGAAAGGTAGGTCAAAGGTCAAAGTCACAAGGTGACAAAATATGGTATCAATGGAAAGGAATTGTCATACACAATACACATGTGAAATATGAAAGCCTTATCACTCACCATTAAAATGTTGTACCCAATGTATAAGTTTTTGAAAAGTAGGTCAGAGGTCAAGTTGAAGATCATAATGTCAAAAAATTTGGTATGAATGGAAAGGTCTTGTCACAAGGAATACACATGTGAAATATGAAGGCCCTATCATTTACCATTCAAAAGTTATGCCCATGCAGTGTTAAAGTTATTCCCACTGACAGACGGACAGCCCCAAAAACTACATGCCCCCGGGCACGACACACTGTAGGTGGTGATCTTTGTTTTTCAAGTCAGCCTTTATGCTGCCTACATTTTGAACCATCATCCAACTTGGTTTTCAAAATATAGCAAGCTTTCTTACACATAATGTAGTAATGCCTTTGTTATTGATGTAAGCAACAGTCCCACCTTTAATTCAATACGGTAATACTTTTTTTCTGATATAAGTTCATATAACTTAAATGTTTATCTCATCAAGAGAATTGACCAATTATTGTAGATAATCATGTCCACTGTACATGTACATATACTCCTCTCTCAGGAATCAAGCATTTGTTAAAATGAGGTTTTCCTATAAATGTACATCTTTGATCTCTATTCTTCCTTCTTGCCTTATGGTTTCTTATTGACAGAAAATTCTGTTTGGTCTCATCTAACACCTTCTGTTGTGAATTTTGGGGAGAATGATACCCAGTCTTAAAGCTAGGGGCGGTGGATTATGTCATATATCAGCTTAATAATTTTCTTTTTAAGGCATTGGAAAATCGTTTTGTCTCACTTACATGTAACCAGCAGAGTCATTTTATTCATGTTAATTTACATGTATTATATTTCAGCAGTGAGTCAAGGTTTTTTTTCTTCAATGGATTTAGTTCATTAGAAAGTGATTACTGTTTCTATTCTTATGTATAAACTCAATCCATCGAAAAGGAATAATCTTTCATTCCTTAAAATTTTAACAATCAAACTTAGAAAGCCAGATTTTTTCCATTATTAACTTGGACCCATGCATTTATTAGGCCTCTGCATTGCCCCCAAAAATTGTAGAGATGTGTAATCCGGATGAACATAAGAAATGACCCTGCTAAGTCTACAACAGTTTCCCAGTGGTCTAGTCGGTTTATTTGCACTTTTGGATGTTTTAGGTAGTGAATATGTGGTTTTCCCTATCACTTTACAAGTTTGGCTGTATTTGTCCCCTCAGTCTCTTCATATTTGGGTGTTTGCATGTGTTGCTGTAAATTAATGTTGAAATGGTGCCTTGTTTGAGATAATCTCCTTTCAAATGTTTAAAGAATATTATGTTAGTAGAATTTTTACATGATAGCACAATGCACAATTTCTTTATCATTTCATATGTGCTGCTCTCTACTGATACCACTGTTATTTTGAATTGTTTATAGTACATGTTGATACTCATTTATTTCATATTTCAGTGCTGATAAGTATCCTTTGTTTGATGCCCTCTTTTGAACCTATTTTGAGTTGTTTGCAATTGACCCTTTGAGACAATTTCAACTCATAAAATTTCCTTCTATGCTGCTCTCTAGTAATACATGTTCTATTTTGAGTTGTTGACAGCTCCCTCTGATAACTAAATATTTAAATTTTCATAATTGAATCACAATATAACATTAAATATTAACTAGCTGCTGCTCTCTTCTGATACCTTGGTTGACAGCTCTCTTTGATAACCAAATTATGAAAAATAATGTAAATTCCATTCATTAAATATGTTTCACTGTTGTCTGCTCTCTACTGATACATATTCTATTTTGAGTTGTTGACAGCTACCTATGATAACCAAATATTTAAATTTTCATTACAAATGATTATTTTAACTGAATACATGTATATTTCAATTGTTTGCTGCTCTTTCCTGATAGCCCTGCTGCTATTTTGAGGCGTTGACAGAGTTAATTGTTATCATAACACTCTGCAGCAAGCTCTTGCGGTTGTGTTTACTGTCAAAACAATAAACCGGTATCCATCACATCAGTATGACATTTTTACATGATAACTACATGGAAAGGTTATTCCATATAAAATTTTGTTGCAGGTGTAATTATTTGTACTGTATGCCCAATGTTAAAGTTTTTGAAAAGTAGGTCAAAGGTCAAGGTCACGAGGTCAAAAATTTTGGTATCAATGGAAAGGTCTTGTCACCAGGAATACACATGTCAAATATGAAAGCCCTATCCCTTACCATTCAAAAGTTATGTCCAATGTTAAAATTTTTCGGACAAACAGACAGACAAACAGATGGACAGGCCAAAAACTATATGCCCTCGAATCTTTGATTCTGGGGGCATAAGAATTTGAGTCTAAATGAACATAATTTAATAGGAATCATAAGATACCAGTTGTGTACAGCAGAAAGGAACAGGATGACGTAGTTCCCCAGCGATCGGCTGCTGTAATCGTTATAGTTTGTGGGTTGTCCAGCGTCTGGTAATCTACAAGCACCTGGTCAGAGGGCGTGACAATGGTGTTAGTGCTGTTGACCACCGTGTAGTAATCACTGATGTTGACCATTTTTCCTGCCGCAGCGTCTATAAATTCTCCTTGAATTCTCCTACAAGCTGTGAACTCTGGGTAAATTCGATCTGAAAAATAGAATATTTAAATCATTGTATATTTCTACATTGGATATCTACCTCTATTCTGTGTGTACAAATTGACTGACTTAAAAGGAGGACAAATTTATAAAAAAAGTCTTGAGCTTTTCAGTACTGTTCATAGGCATTATCTCAACACAACCTTTTTTTCCGTTTTTATAACAATCAGAATTGAGAATCACCTAATTATGAAATAAGTATCTACTCTTTATTTCTTGTTAAACTAGTAAGAAGAAATATTTAATAATCCAGGAAAGGATATGAAATTTGAACTTTTCCAATATATGTTTACATCATATAAAAACTGTACATTAAAAACTACATGTATCATACAGGCATATGAAAACTAATTAAAATATTCAAAGTAAAAGTAAAGTGGTCTTTATATGCAGTTTGTAGAGATTACTTTTATCTGACTGGGGTTTGGACACTATGATGGACAGTATAACATTCTTATTATAACAGTTACCTACCTTTGATTCTAACCATGATGGTACAGGTTGCATTGTTACCACTGAAGTCTTCCGCCATATATACCACATCAACATCCCTATTGACGTAGACACCAGGTTTGAAGCCTGCTGGAGACACGGTGACGCTGCGTACCCCACCAGAATTGTCTGTAGCAGTAGGAACAGTGTACTGTACAGCCTCAGTGGCATCTACATAAATTGTGTCGGAGGGACAGTCCGAAAACACAGGAGCAGCAACATCTGATGGGAGAAGTTATAATCAAAATTAAAATTGTTCAGACTACTGTACTGTACTAGAAGTCATTAAAGGACCAATAAACTAGGAATGAAGAGTAAATAAGAATAAACTATGGTCACTTTATGTGTTTATAATTCTTTTATTATTCTTTTGTTAACTTTCATTGTACATGGAGAAAAAGAAAATCAAATTGTACTCTGCTTTATGATAAGATTACTACTAACTACTGACTTACCAGTACATAGAGGAAGTGGAGAGTCTGTTGTAATCTGTTGTATGGTGACATTGTCACTACTGACTTACCAGTTCATAGAGGAAGTGGAGCGCCTGTTGTATTCCACTGTATGGTGACATTGTCACTACTGACTTACCAGTACATAGAGGAAGTGGAGAGCCTGTTGTATTCCACTGTATGGTGACATTGTCACTACTGACTTACCAGTACATAGAGGAAGAGCAGAGCCTGTTGTATTCCATTGTATGGTGACATTGTCACTACTGACTTACCAGTTCATAGAGGAAGTGGAGAGCCTGTTGTATTCCATTGTATGGTGACATTGTCACTACTGACTTACCAGTGCATAGAGGAAGTGGAGAGCCTGTTGTATTCCACTGTATGGTGACATTGTCACTATTGACTTACCAGTGCATAGAGGAAGAGCAGAGCCTGTTGTATTCCATTGTATGGTGACATTGTCATTATTGACTTACTTGTATATAGAGAAAGTGGAGACACTGGAGAGCCTGTTTAATTCATTGTATGGTGACACTGTCACGTATGTTGACACTGTCACCTGACTTACCTGTACATAGAGGAGGTGGAAACACTGGAGAGCCTGTTGTATTCCACTGTATGGTGACATTGTCACTACTGACTTACCAGTACATAGAAAAAGTTGTGAGCCTTTTGTATTCTATTGTACGAGGGTTGTCCGTAAAGTTCGTGGACTGCTTTGATAAAAGCTGGCAAACAATGGTACAATGAATAAAAGTATCACTTTCATTAAATTTAAGTTTCATATCAATGATATGCAAAATTTCATCTCAAACAAAGCAAAAATAGTTACATTTCTAAACAATATAAAAAGGACACTTCCTCATACCTGAAGCACTAGCAAGAGAATCCTTGACGTTATCCGTTATAAACTGTTTTGACAATTCTACTCTCCTCGCTAAATTTAGGCTTCTAATAATTTTAGGAACCCATCCAGCACAGACATGACTCGTTGTTGGATCATGGGATGAAATTTTATGCATGATTTTTTTAAATTTCAAAATTACCTGCAATTTCTCGAATTATTAGTCGCCGATCACTGTGAATCACGTCACATTCTTCATTTAAAATTAAAAGCATTTCTTTTATAGAAAGTCTTCTCTAGTGCATACCGTCCTGCAAACTGTCCCTTGCGTCCAAAAATCCTCTTTGCCACTTGAAGACTTAAGAACAACTAGTTAAGTATAATTTTTCCGACTGTTTAAGGAATCTATGGGTCTCTGTCAGTGTTTTTCTGAAGCTTATACAAAATTGTATCACTTCTCTCTGCTCTGTCTCTCGAGAAAACATCATTTTTTTTCGAACAATGATGATCAGGTCTTATTACCTTGATACCCGGTTTTCTCTGTCATCTTGAAACTTCGACCGTTCAAATTTTGCATGTGTGATATCATAACTATTGTTACATCACAATGTAAAAATTATCGTTTTATCCGCGGGATTTTACAAAATGCAAATGAAATGAATAAAATGATAAACAACATATTTCGGTAACAAGTTAAAAGTCATGTTTGTAAAACATTAATGCCCCCCTACCCCTTCTGTGATTAAAGTCCGTCACAACTTTATACTTGATTTTCATTTGATGTGTCTGTACACACAATTTCATTTCAATATGTGAATCCACTCCAGAGGTATTGAACGGAAACTGATGTCGTGGACCGACCGACCGACCGACCGACCGATAGACAGAAAGTCAGACAGTGGCAAAGCAATATGTCCCCTCTTCTTCAAAGGGGGGCATAAAAATTTTTGATTGAATCCAAATATGAACTTGACCTAGATTTTTATTTGATGTGTCTGAAAACAAAATTTCATTTCAATATGTAACTCCACTCAAGAGATATTGAACGGAAACCCTGAAATTTTGGTATTTTTCGAAGTGCAAGGGGCATAACTCTGTCAAAATCTTGTTCACCGGACCTAAAAATGAACTTGACCTTGAAGATTTTCATTTGATGTGTCTGTATACAAAATTTCATTTCAATATGTAACTCCACTCAAGAGATATTGAACAGAAACCCTGAAGTTTTGGTATTTTTCAAAGTGCAAGGGGCATAACTCTGTCCAATTTTTTTTTGATCGGACCTAAATATGAACTTGACCTAGATTTTCATTTGATGTGACTGTATACAAAATTTCATTTCTATATGTAACTCCACTCAAGAGAAATTGAATGGAAACCCTGAAATTTTGGTATTTTTCAAAGTGCAAGGGGCATTACTCTGTCAAAATTTTGTTGATTGGACCCAAATAAGAACTTGACCTAGATTTTCATTTGATGTGTCTGTATACAAAATTTCATTTCAATATGTAACAACACTCAAGAGATATTGAACAGAAACCCTGAAATTTTGGTATTTTTCAAAGTGCAGGGGGCATAACTCTGTCAAATTTTTTTCGATCAGACCTTATTACGAACTTGACCTGGATTTTCATTTGATGTGTCTGTATAAAAAATTTCATTTCAATATGTAACTCCATTCAAGAGATATTGAACGGAAACCCTGAAATTTTGGTATTTTTCAAAGTGCAAGGGGCATAACTCTGTCAAAATTTTTTTGATCGAACCCAAATATGAACTTGACCTAGATTTTCATTTGATGTGTCTGTATACAAAATTTCATTTCAATATGTAACTCCACTCAAGAGATATTGAACAGAAACCCTGAAATTTTGGTATTTTTCAAAGTGCAGGGGACATAACTCTGTCAAAAGTTTTTCGATCGGACCTTATTACGAACTTGACCTAGATTTTCATTTGATGTGTCTGTATACAAAATTTCATTTCAATATGTAACTCCATTCAAGAGATATTGAACGGAAACCCTGAAATTTTGGTATTTTTCGAAATGCAAGGGGCATAACTCTGTCAAAATTTTTTTGATCGGACCCAAATATGAACTTGACCTAGATTTTTGTTTGATGTGTCTGTATACAAAATTTCATTTCAATATGTAACTCCATTCAAGAGATATTGAACGGAAACCCTGAAATTTTGGTATTTTTCGAAATGCAAGGGGCATAACTCTGTCAACATTTTTTTGATCGGACCCAAATATGAACTTGACCAAGATTTTTGTTTGATGTGTCTGTATAAAAAATTTCAATTCAATATGTAACTCCATTCAAGAGATATTGAACGGAAACCCTGAAATTTGGGTATTTTTCGAAATGCAAGGGGCATAACTCTGTCAAAATTTTTTTGATCGGACCCAAATATGAACCTAGATTTTTGTTTGATGTGTCTGTATACAAAATTTCATTTCAATATGTGAATCCATTCCAGAGATATTGAACGGAAACTGATGTCGCGGACCGACCGACAGACCGACCGACCGACCGACAGACCGACAGACCGACCGACAGCGGCAAACCTATATGTCCCCTCTTCTTTGAAGGGGGGCATAAAAATTCACCGTGCTTCGGGTCACCATCCTATGTCTAATTACAAAGTCATAGTTGTAATATAAAAATAAAAATATGATAATTGTTTACATTTCATAATTCGCAGATAGTATATGACAACAAATGTACTAAAAATAAATATCTTTGACGCTAATTTTCCTTAATTTAAGACCTGTCAACGAACTTTATGGACAGCCCTCGTATGGTGACATTGTCACTACTGACTAACCAGTACATAGAGGAAGTGCAGAGCCTGTTGTATTCCAATGTACATGTATGTTGACATTGTCACCTGACTTACCAGTACATCGAGGAAGCGGAGACACTTGAAAGCCTGTTGTATTCCACTGTATGGTGACATTGTCACTACTGACTTACCAGTACATAGAGGAAGTGGAGAGCCTGTTGTATTCCATTGTATAGTAACATTGTCACTGGTGACTTCACAGAGTAATGGGCCTGATGGCATCACCTCATAGCCATCCTTGGTACAATCAAAATGCAGTAACTTGCCCACCTCATAACTGTCAACTACCTGTATGGCACCACCAGGTGTACCTGGATCTGTACAACTACCACCTGAAGATAGCAAGGTCATTAGTACTTGTGTACTTGTACCATACAAGGACTAAAAAGAAATTTTTTAATTATCTGATATTTATCATTTTTTGTCATTCATGAATAATCTGGAAGATCTGAGACAGACAGACAGACAAGAAAACAATATGACAAATAAGGGACTTATATAAAAACTTCAATTAACAAATTAACCCTAGATCACAAAACACAATCAATCTTTGAATTAATATTCTAGAAAATATTGGATGTACAGTAGAATCATTTCCTGATACCTTCTTTAACAATTTTCACAAAACTAATTTTTTCACGTGGACAATATTTTGCGGATTGATCTCTGATTACAGTGAGTTATGCCTCTAGTATTTACATTCACCGAGACAAACTTGGGTGGTAGGAGGCTAATCGCAAAAGTAGCACAGGTTTATACACAGGAAATAATTCTATGTAAACACAGTATGTTGTTAAAAAAAGAAAAGAATTTCACTTCTTGACATGTTCAACATATTGGTTGACATTTATGAGTTTACCTCTTATACTAGGATCTTATGTACATGTAAGAAGTTTTGCTGACCTTGACATGTAAGATTTCCGAAACTCCATCTTCCATTTTCTTGACAAATGACCGTATCATTTTCCAAGGTTGACATGCCCTCCTTTACAAAGCCTACATCACAGAGAAACATAAAACTGCTTCCAAGAGTTGTGTTCCCTAGCATAGAGTACGTAGCTCCTGGAACTTCTTTTGGTTTGCCACAGTCAATAACTATAAAGTAAACAAAGCAAAACTTGTCATTGTTAATTTCATAAAAAGTATACGCTGTCACACTTTATATTGATTATATGAACCGATTTACAATGTTTATCTTTATTTTTTATTATTCATACAATGCAAATCAAACCTTGTTTTATGTATATAAACCTGTCCAAATTGTGATAACATTTTTGAAAAAATGCAAATTGTCCATGAAATTTGAAAAAGGTGTTGCATTTTTCATTAATTAATGAATTGTAATTTTTAAAGCGTCAAAAAGATAACATTTTCTATGGTTAAGATGAGCTCAAACTTAGAGCTAAAAAGCGAGTAGATTCATACAAAATTATTTACAGTAAGACAATGATGAACGTGTAGTCAAGGAATTTTGTTCACAGAGACAGCTCATAGATATACGAGTTTCTGATAAGCTTAACAGGATTAAATGTTCCATTTGATTAAAAATTTGTTTTGAGAACAGTGTTCTAATCAGTGTTCTCCCCTGGCCGTTTTAGCGTGGCAGCCCAGCCACGCTATTGAAATTTACCGCCACGCTATCAGGATTAGCACCACGCTATATTTTACGGCCACCATGCTATATTTGTTTCCCTAAAAATTCATGTATTAACTATTTTGTGTACCCCATTGCGTTAATTAATTGATTTAATTGCCGCATTCCTGGTTAATTAGCCCCGGCTGTATACAACCCGAGGTGTTAAACGTCTTGGAGCCCCCTGCAAGCTCAATTTACCTGAGATGAGAATGTGTCTGGCTTCTAAGGCGCACGTCAATTTATCGGATATTTAAAATAACTACAATGTGAATGTTTATCGAGTGACCAACAAAAGACGACCATTCTATACTGTAGTTCATGAAAACATTTTCATCTACATGACTGTATAATTGCTAGATTGTATTGACCGGCACGTGTCATATAGTTACAACATAACGGTAAATTGGAAATAGAAATACGCTATATCAAATGTCATTAAAATATGTTTCTAATCCATCTTACTGTTCGGCAATACCCGACCTCGCCATTTTGTCATACAAAATAATTGCCGCTTTTACAAGATAAGAAAGAGGTTATCTCGCTCGCGCAAAACCATTTTACTTTGATTAAATAATGAGTAGGTACGTCCCTATTTTTTTTTGTAATACGCTTGAATCTTGTTAATAAGAAGTTTAGACAGATGGATGAAATTTAATCATCAAGACACAACCTGGTGCACGGATGAGTCTGAGCGTGATATAGAAGGCTTTGTATACAATTGACATAATTATAACATACATGTAGATCTTGATTTCTTGGGGGAGGATGGGTGGCCAGTTTGCTCCATACTGTGGGCAAAGTAGAACAATGGTAAGCTTTCTTTGCCAGAGATTACCACAAATAATATTGCAATGGCTAATAAGGAGGGGGGGGGGAGTAAATGTTTCCATATTTGGACCCAATTTTTCAAGTAGGAATTTGTATAAAGATAATTTTCAACCTTTTTTAAAAAGTGAAAACTGCCCTTTCCCTGAACCAAAAATTCAGAGCTCAAGGTTAGACACCCTTTCCATAACACACTTAGATTCACTAATATCAGTGATTAGGAAGGACAGTGGACATGCACCATAGTCCCTTTAATTTGCAAAATTGCCCATTGAACTTAGTACAAAGTAGCATAAAGTACTTAGTATTTTTTTTTTAAGAAATTGCCCATTGATATTTTAGAAAATCATGGAAAATGGCCCATTCACAGAATTTCCTTCCAAATCAGTGTAATATGCCAAATTCTTAAACTAAGCTACCTCATGGAGTTATAGTCATGAGACAGTCTCAACATTATTTTCTCAAAAGGCCCAAAACTAATTGAGTTTTAAAACTGTTATGAAAATTCTCTTTACAAATAGAACACCAATGATTTCACTGTCTAAAATTTAATGATAATTGGCATGTAGATAAGAATGTAGAATTATTGACACATTTATTTCATTATCAAAATTATTTTGAACAGTTTAGTTATAAAGCAGCAACACATGAAACAGTATGAAATGATGCAACGCGTAATGACACATCCAAACACAAGGTGCACTGCGAAGACTTAGCACCATGCTATCTGAAATTTCTGGAGAGAACACTGGTTCTAATACTATTGATAAGTGAAGAGCATTTGGAAAACTGTCTATGACATGATCTATTAGGTTACTCTCATGAATATTTTTGATAGTAATAAAGTAAAGTGAAAGCGAAAGTACGATTTACCTGGACAACTTGGGTCATCACCACGTAATCCAAAGCTAGTCAGTCCTGTCTCTACACAGTATAAACTCTTATTCATCATCTGTGATCCATAGTTACATTCAATAATAACATTGTCACCAAAATTAACGGCAGTGCTCTCCCCCGGCAGGATTCTGTTGATGTTAGTGTCAGACGACAATAGAGGGGTGGTACAGGTACCAACTGGAATAGAAAGTTACCAAAATGGAATCACTACGACATGACATATAACATAATTTTATGTATTCATGGTACTTGTATAATGTTTTCTATCAAGAATTTACATGTATGTCCATAAACAACAGAAATTCAAATATTAGACATGCTCTTTATGTCTGATGTCACAGCATTAAAAGTTTTTATCAATAGATGTACATTTCATAAGGTTCACAAAGATCACTGTTAATGATTTTTATGATGTTTTGTCGTGCAGACCCACATCTAAGCATGCACTGAAGTCATTTCACTGTGTCAAATAGGTAAAATACCACATATAAGAAGACATAACTGATCAGCATTGACTTCATCCAGATGAGGTCTAGGTCTTTACATATCATTTTAAGTCGAAATAAGCCATGAAACAGATTGATGTTTTTTTCCTAAAAATACATCTGTACATTCATGTACTGAAAGTAATTCTTTTTTAAAGTTGACCGTTATCACACAGTACAGATGTAGATGATGCAACTTACTGGAGCATGTTGGTGCGTTGCTGTCCCAGTCCCCTGATGCTGTACATGTAAGCTGTAGGTTTCCTTTCAGCGTAAAACCTTGGTCGCATTCAAAATTTACTTTATCGTTATAATAAAACAGCTGTTTGTTACTCAGTACTGTTCCATTTAATGGTGATGCCAGCACAGGACACATCTTACCTATAGACATACACATAACACAATCAAACACAATGGTACAGTATACCAAGAATATTCTACATTTATACTGAGATCTGAGATATTCTACTTTCATACCAAGATATTCAACTTTCATACCTAGAATATTCTACTTTTATACCTAGAATATTCTACTTTTGTAACTAGAATACTCTACTTTTATACCTAGAATATTCTTCTTTTATACCTATAATATCATATTTATTATCTTCAATAAGCTATTGTTTTCAACAGTTTATGTTTGCCAACTCCTAATACTGTAAAACGAGAATATTTAGCGCTCGATTTATTTTAGCGCCATTAGCGCAAAGGTATGATTGCGCTAAATTAAGTTGTGCGCTAACATTTTAAGATTCAACATCAAATTTCAATAAGAAAATTTAAGGATAAAGTATTCGACAGTTTATTCAAAGTACATTACACCGTGTCAACGGCATGGTCTATCCGACAACGCTTGTTGTTTTTATAGTTAACTAGATAATTGGATCAATGCTTGGGTAGATAATCATAGTACACGCACAGTGATTTACAAGTACACTTATTTTAAAATGAAATTTGCACTGAGTAGATCATGATTGTCTACATGTCGTAATAACCAATTATGAAATATAAATAAAAAGATAGTCCGACGAGATTATTTTTAAACAACAAAAAAAAAGGAACTTGTATTTCATCTCAGCCTATTTTCATTCCAACCAATCAGAAAAAAATCTGCAGTCGTAAATTGTAGTCGTACCTAAATGCAGAAAGAGACGTTCATATGTATTTTTTTTCTAATGAGAAGACTTTTTTCTTTCTATCTTATTTATAGAAGGCATTACGGTAAAATTTGTGTGAAAATACAGTATTTTGATAACGCAATGTACGTATAGTAAAAAGAAAAGAGATCTATAGAAAAGTTTATAAACATAAATGCAGCAATTCCGGCATATAGTCAATAGCTCTATGTACATATGTGTATCGCTGTGAACTTGTACAATATATGTACAGTCTTTAAAGGGATTTATTTACACAGCTTGAATAAAATTGGGATGTCAGCACTCTATTGCAAAAGCCGTTTCCGTAAATGACTTGTAACGCCAAGCCAAAAAATTGGGAGGATATATATTCATCCATGTTACAGAACAACTTTATTTCCTTTCATCACTTTTAATAAAATTGATATTTATTTCGTATTACCAACGATCGTCTGAACATGAGACACGACGGATATTTTTGTCTGACGCTAAAAAAATACGATTCATCGACGGCATATTGTTACTGGCGATGTCTGAAATATAAAGTCCTAAATTCACTGTGCACTAATTTTATCGACCAGATGGTGTCAATGCGCTAAAAATAGTTTGCACCAAAAGGTTTTCATCCCTCATTGCGCTAAAATATGTTTGTGCTAAATATTCTCGTTGTACAGTGCATGTACATGTAGATATCTATATACATCCGGGAGAGGAATACTTCTAAGCTGGATAACTTGTTTCCAATCCCTTTGATATTGTCATCAATAACATATTGTCATCCTATCTACCTATCTTATATCATAGTATAATTTATCTGTTCATTACTTTACAACAAAGCAAATAATTATCTTTCAGAGAGAATTCAGAAGCCATACTTACGAACGCACGTGTGATTGATGTAATAAACATCGCCTTGCATCTCCCCCGTCTCAGCTCCGGAGAGCGAGATGTTATTAAATCCAGGATAGGCATACAGCTCGTAGCCACTGTTACACGTACATTGGTACCCCGGTACAGCGTTTGTACACATGTCACTACATCCTCCATTGTCCATAGTGCACTCGTTAATATCTATGATTACAATGGTACACTCATCAATATCTATGATGACAATGGTACACTCATCAATATCTATGATTACAATGGTACACTCATCAATATATATGATTACAATGTTACACTCATCAATATCTATGATGATAATGGTGCACTCATCAATATCTATGATTACAATGGTACACTCATCAATATCTATGATAACAATGGTACACTCATCAATATCTATGATTACAATGGTACACTCATCAATATCTATGATGACAATGGTACACTCATCAATATCTATGATTACAATGGTACACTCATCAATATATATGATTACAATGTTACACTCATCAATATCTATGATGATAATGGTGCACTCATCAATATCTATGATTACAATGGTACACTCATCAATATCTATGATAACAATGGTACACTCATCAATATCTATGATTACAATGGTACACTCATCAATATCTATGATAACAATAAGTACATCACATTTTCTTGCCCAGATGTGACAGCAAATTACAGAAAAGATCATTTATAGAAATTATATATTTACATGAATTTAAGATATTTTCTCTTAATCACTACAATTTAATCAGAAATAAGCTAAAAGTGTATCTTTTGATTAATGATAAACCAAACTGAGCTTGTTTTTAGAGAATACATGTACCTCTTTCACATTGGTCCTATAAAAAAATCACACCAGTTATATTAAATTTTACACACCTATACATTCTGAGTGTCACACTAAAAACTCTTCAGTTGATCATACATGTACAAATGTATATTTCTTAGTAAATCAATGATCATCCATGTAGCATCTTCATAGATGTATTTTGTATCAACAAAACTGAAGTTCAAATCAAGTTTAAGTGTTATTACCTTCACATTGTGAGTTTCCGAGCTGATACCCTGCTTTACACGGACAGTTATAACTTCCAATGGTGTTAACACAGTCTTGTAGACTAGTACATGGATTGTTACTACACTCATCATTATCTAGATGTAAGAAAACAATTACTTTCAAAATCCTCTCTACATTAGCCATCTCTCTACATTTTAACAATCTCACGTTAATCTCTTCTCACTAAAACTTCCCAATGAAATTATTTTTGAATATTGATAATTTTTTGTCACAACATTTGAGGAATCTCATCTCATTAGTGTCTTTAAAAGATTTTCAATACAATTGACAAATGAATACTTTCAAAAAGAGATTCCTTCTCGCTACAGAAAGATTTCTTTTAATTTCAGTTGTAATAATTTTAATTTTTCATATCAGGATTGGAGGAGGAAAAAAGAAAATAAAATCATCAAGTTTTAATCTTTTTCATGTCAAGCTTTACTGTGACATTTTGGCTTTCTTTTACATATGTAATGACTTGGACAAATTTGTCTGCCAAATCTCCCTACCCATAAAGAATCCTGAATTTCAGATGTACAATAGCAGAAAAAATATACATGAACATCTGTGTATATGAATGTTATCACAGTTACTTGTTTGGAAATTACTTTTTCCATATCAAAGCAGTAAACCAAGTTAAAGAATGTGTAAAATGAAGATTTTCAATTATTCCGAAAGATTCAATGAACCCAATAAAGAAACAGGGCTTACCAACACAAGGTTCCATTGTTTCAAATCTGCCATTATCGCTGCAAGTCAAAGTCTTAGAGGTGTCAGTTGTACCGTTTATAACAAAGCCAGTCTCACACTGCAGTGTTGCCGTCCCTTGATATAGCACTGGTGTACTGGTTGCAGTGACGGATCCACGTCTTACATCTTCAGGAATGGGACATCTGATTTCTGGAGAAAAATTAAATTTTTTTCACTGTATGAATTATGGTACATGTACATCAGAAGGTGAATTTCTGTTTGCAGTATGAATAATGGAACAAACTGATAATTGAAACGTGAGGAGTTAATAATTTTTTTTGTTTGGATTTAAAGTTATTAACGGTACAATAATATCCTATGCCATGAAAAGAAGTTAATGGTTTGCATTCTATGCGCTTCATATTTAACATGCGTATTCAACATTTCAAAAATAAATTACAAGTATTTTAGATTTTAGGTTTTACGTGAGTATTTGACTCTTTTACTCACTATTACACCTAGGTGACTCATGTGACCAAGAACCGTTACTCATACAGTACACATATTCAGGTCCTTCCAGCTCGTAGCCAGGATCACAGCGGAATCTTACGATAGTAGCATAATCTGTCCCAGACCCTGCCGTTATGTTGACATCTCCAGGGGTAGGTGATTGGACAGTAGAGCAGCTCTGAGCTAAAAATAGATTTAAAAAAACTTGTCACTCAATTATATATATTCTTCTGCCCTCTTTGTACTCAATGTCTTTAATTTGAAAGACGAAGATATGGTACCATTTGCTTAAAATATTTTTGTTGACAGTATTCAGCTATTGCGAAAAAAGAAGTAACTTATTAAGTTATCCCCTACTTCACATCTTTGTTTTTCTTTTCAGCCAATTTAATGTCAAATGCCATGAATTGTAAAAAAGATTTTGAATTCTCTCACCATTACAGGAAGGGGGAGTTGACCACATTCCGTCCGTTTGACATGTGATTGTTTCTGCTGAGGACATAGTAAAACCTCCGTTACACTCGTACGTTACGTTCGATCCCACAGTGACTCCATACGGTCCCATATCACCCTTTATTACACCATTCTGTATAGTTGGGGGAGGTCCACAGTATGATACTGAAAAGACATAAGTTGCATGCTCCTGAAATATGATTTCATTAATGCTCAAAATGTTCATGTACTGTTTTTTTTTTTGGGGGGGGGGGGACATTGCAAAATTGTTACATGTATATATCTGTAGATGTCTTTGTATAATTTTTTGGAGATATCAACATTGCAGAAGTGACTGCAAATACTGCATGTATAAAAGTGAGAGTTGTGTACCTTTCATCTTCATCTATTGAAACCTGATATAAAATGGGTTTAAGAACAATATCCTTGAAAATATATGTATGTAACAAAATAGGAGAATGAACAATTGAATAGCTCTGATATCTGCAATATGCATCAATAAGATTAAATTCAAACATGTATACCATATGTCCACATAACAATGTACCTCGTTCATGCTAAAAATAATTACCTTGACAGTCAGGTATTCGGGGAACGTTCCACTTCCCTCCTGCCAAGCATGTTAAAGACACATATGACATTCCAGCAAACTCCTCTTGTTTAAACGAATATCCATCTTGGCATGTTATATTGATCATGTTGTCGAAAGCTGTGTAGCTGTCATTATCCGAGTTCATTGTCCATTCTGAGATAGAGAGCTCAGGACAATCTGTGTTCAGGAAAAGACTTCGAATGACATACATGTAAATCATAATATCATATCTCAATATACCTCCACATAATGACATCTTGATCTCATGAAATGCCAATATTTTTATAATTTCACCGTAGTTGAGACTTAAAAATTGAACTTCTAAATAACGTAATTGTGTATTATACCACTTGTGAAATAAATTTAACATTAAAGTCGATATAGGATAATCCTTACTTATATCAAAAACACAGTAACTGAATCTTTGTTCCTAGAATGCCCCAGAAAATTAATCATTCGAAGCTTCTAACAAATTCTTGATGCTTACTTACACTCATTCTTAAACAGTATAAGAATTTCTAAGATTACAAAAGTACAAAAATGAAAAAATTGTCTTTCTCATAAATGCCGTAATACAATATGCACTTACCAATAGAATACTGAGCCTTAAATCCAGTGGTAGGTAGGACCAAGTTAGATATGAATTCCACCTTAATGTGGCCTGTAGTAGAGGTGAAAACATGGCCTACAGGAGATGCTGACTCAGAAAAGCCGCTACCTGGGTGAAGAGCCATAGACTCACTGCTGTCATTGTATATCTAAAATACACAATATCATACATACAGTATCTCAATAATTTTCTATTTCATATGGTATTTATGAAACTCATGTGATTTTACACCCCAGAGCTGTGGCGAGGGGCTTAAAACCACACAACGAGTTTCGTAATAAAACACCGGTAAAGACGGTATGGCCGGATTGCAAAGTAAGTTTTTGGTCACCGACTGGGTCAAGGTCACTAAGTCAAATATTACAGCATACATTGAGAGGTCTTGTCAGAGGCAACCTACATGTATAATATAAAGTTTCTACTGTATACAGTTCCTTAGATTTTGCTTAAACCAGGAACTTTAACCAAAGTCTTTAACAGGTCAAAGTCCAAGGTCAAGGTCACTAGGTCCAATGTTACGGCATAAATTGAAAGGTCTCATCATGGGCAACCTAAATGTATAATATAAGGTTTCTACTGCATACAGTTCCTAAGATTTTGCTTAAACCAAGAAATTTAACCAAAATCTTTAACTAGGTCAAAGTCCAAGGTCAAGGTCACTAGGTCAAATGTTACCGCATAAATTGAAAGGTCTCATCATGGGCAACCTATATGTATAATATAAAGTTTCTACTACATACAGTTCCTTAGATTTTGCTTAAACCAGAAACTTTAACCAAAATCTTTAACTAGGTCAAAGTCCAAGGTCAAAGTCACTAGGTCCAATGTTACGGCATAAATTGTAAGGTCTCATCATGGGCAACCTAAATGTATAATATAAGGTCTCTACTGCATACAGTTCCTTAGATTTTGCTTAAACCAAGAACTTTAACCAAAATCTTTAACTAGGTCAAAGTCCAAGGTCAAGGTCAATGGGTCAAATGTTATGGCATAACTTGAAAGGTCTCATCATGGGCAACCTAAATGTATAATATAAGGTTTCTACTGCATACAGTTCCTTAGATTTTGCTTAAACCAGAAACTTTAACCAAAATCTTTAACTAGGTCAAAGTCCAAGATCAAGGTCACTAGGTCCAATGTTATGGCATAAATTGAAAGGTCTCATCATTGGGCAACCTAAATGTATAATATAAGGTTTCTACTGCATACATTTCCTTAGATTTCGCTTAAACCAGAAACTTTAACCAAAATCTTAAACTAGGTCAAAGTCCAAGGTCAAGGTCACTAGGTCTAATGTTATGGCATAAATTGAAAGGTCTCATCATTGGCAACCTAAATGTATAATATAAGGTTTCTACTGTATACAGTTCCTTAGATTTTGCTTAAACCAGAAACTTTAACCAAAATCTTTAACTAGGTCAAAGTCAAAGGTCAAGGTCACTAGGTCCAATGTTATGGCATAAATTGAAAGGTCTTGTCATGTGCAACCTAAATGTATAATATAAGGTTTCTACTGCATACAGTTCCTTAGATTTTGCTTAAACCAGGAACTTTAACCAAAGTCTTTAACAGGTCAAAGTCCAAGGTCAAGGTCACTAGGTCCAATGTTACGGCATAAATTGAAAGGTCTCATCATGGGCAACCTAAATGTATAATATAAGGTTTCTACTGCATACAGTTCCTAAGATTTTGCTTAAACCAAGAAATTTAACCAAAATCTTTAACTAGGTCAAAGTCCAAGGTCAAGGTCACTAGGTCAAATGTTACGGCATAAATTGAAAGGTCTCATCATGGGCAACCTATATGTATAATATAAAGTTTCTACTACATACAGTTCCTTAGATTTTGCTTAAACCAGAAACTTTAACCAAAATCTTTAACTAGGTCAAAGTCCAAGGTCAAAGTCACTAGGTCCAATGTTACGGCATAAATTGTAAGGTCTCATCATGGGCAACCTAAATGTATAATATAAGGTCTCTACTGCATACAGTTCCTTAGATTTTGCTTAAACCAAGAACTTTAACCAAAATCTTTAACTAGGTCAAAGTCCAAGATCAAGGTCACTAGGTCCAATGTTATGGCATAAATTGAAAGGTCTCATCATTGGGCAACCTAAATGTATAATATAAGGTTTCTACTGCATACATTTCCTTAGATTTCGCTTAAACCAGAAACTTTAACCAAAATCTTAAACTAGGTCAAAGTCCAAGGTCAAGGTCAATGGGTCAAATGTTATGGCATAACTTGAAAGGTCTCATCATGGGCAACCTAAATGTATAATATAAGGTTTCTACTGCATACAGTTCCTTAGATTTTGCTTAAACCAGAAACTTTAACCAAAATCTTTAACTAGGTCAAAGTCCAAGATCAAGGTCACTAGGTCCAATGTTATGGCATAAATTGAAAGGTCTCATCATTGGGCAACCTAAATGTATAATATAAGGTTTCTACTGCATACATTTCCTTAGATTTCGCTTAAACCAGAAACTTTAACCAAAATCTTAAACTAGGTCAAAGTCCAAGGTCAAGGTCACTAGGTCTAATGTTATGGCATAAATTGAAAGGTCTCATCATAGGCAACCTAAATGTATAATATAAGGTTTCTACTGTATACAGTTCCTTAGATTTTGCTTAAACCAGAAACTTTAACCAAAATCTTTAACTAGGTCAAAGTCAAAGGTCAAGGTCACTAGGTCCAATGTTATGGCATAAATTGAAAGGTCTTGTCATGGGCAACCTAAATGTATAATATAAGGTTTCTACTGCATACAGTTCCTTAGATTTTGCTTAAACCAGGAACTTTAACCAAAATCTTTAACTAGGTCAAAGTCCAAGGTCAAGGTCACTAGGTCAAATGTTACGGCATAAATTGAAAGATCTCGTCATGGGCAACATACATGTATAATATAAAGTTTCTACTGCATACAGTTCCATAGATTTTGCTTAAACCAGGAACTTTAACCAAAATCTTTAACTAGGTCAAACTCCAAGGTCAAGGTCACTAGGTCAAATGTTACGGCATAAATTGAAAGGTCTTGTCATGGGCAACCTTCATGTATAATATAAAGTTTCTACTGCATATAGTTCCTTAGATTTTGCCTCAACCAGAAACTTTAACTAAAATGTTGACGGCAGACGGACAGACGGAGGGACGGACAGACGGACGGACGGACAGACGGACGGACAGACGGACATCGTCAATCTATAGACCGGAATTGCTTTGCAATACGGCCAAAAACTGTATGAAACAGAAACATCATTTGAGATTATTATTGTCAAATGAAGTTCAATGTTTTTGATAAAAATAATGTCAAAATGTTATAGTTTCGATGTGCCAACGTTACCGTTTCTATTGTGACATAACAAATGATGTGGAGCACTTCATCCAATGACAATGCGCCTAAAGTTATAGGTAATATGTTATTATGACAGGTGTATCATGTGATAAATAAATATAAATGTATATGTACTCCCAATTTCATACATGTACATTAAGATTTTTTTTCATCTGGATTGGGTCCTGTTTATATGCCAAAAGGAATAAGTATCCATGTTCCTTTTCTTTATACTGACATTTAGCTCTGAACTGGCAAGATGGTAAAATTGGGATTGTATTGAACATGTAGAAAAACAAACTTTAACTATGAATTCTGAGTACAAATCTCTTAAAAAGTTTCATGTGAAAGGAGATCAATATCAAACTTAAACTCAAACTAGTAATGTATTGCAAATGGTTTTACATTGCTTTGTACCCATAATTTAAAAAAAATTATTGACATAAATGAGTTACCCCACACTATAAGCTCAGAGTGTGAAATTTTTACTTTTTTTTAAATAAGATGACATGCAATTTTGTCTACCAAATGAACATTGTCAACTGAAGCAAAGCCAATTCTAATTACATGTATAATGTAACTGTCCAATACAATATGATGCTATTCATACCATATTCTTTCAACGGCAAACAGTGAGCATACTGTTTCACATACTGTAAACGTGGTTATTTTCACTGGGGGAAAATTTCGCAATTATAACATCAAGGTGTTCTGCGTGGGTGAAATATTTGCTATAGAAACCTCTGTCTTTGTAAGAATGCAGCAGGGTTATTTTCACGTGAAAGAAATTTTCACCAAGCCCCCTGATTAACAAATTACGAGAAAATTACCCCCCCCCCCCCCCAAAAAAAAAAAATTCCACGTTTACAGTTCTCTAATGCTAAAATAGCCGAATAAACTTATTCTATTTAACTCAAGTAAATGCCAAAAAAATAAAATAACGTTGCTTAAAAATGCTATAATGAGTATTGTAAAATACATTACAAAAGAATAAATTATTACTGTATGAAAATTTCTTACAAAGGCTAAGATGAATATAATGTACCTTTAGATAATCTGATGTTTTGAGAGTGAAGTCGGATACCCTAAGGGACAAAGCACGACTCTCAGTCTGTGGGCGTGTTATAGTCCAGTCACATGTCACGTTGTCAGGGTAACCACCTATCAGATAGCCTGGAGATTGGATCATTCCTTCTAAACCAGTAAGAGCTAAGGAACAGCCTGTAAAATAACAGATAGTAAGTATCCATGTTAAAATGGTATTAGAATATCAGGGTCATATGATTACAAATTAGTGGTACATATGAGATGAAGTGTTCAAAACTACATAAAACTTTTACTTTCAAGCAAGTACATGTATATACATGTATATACAAAGCATATTAAAATGTTCCATATTGCAGAAATTATAACAGAAAAACAAGATTATGATTTGGATATTTCGCTTCCATGCAATATTTTTCCTTAATTTGCTTTATTGGCAAATTTTCCTCACTGATAACAACTGACCTTCTTTATACATTATTTTGAATCCTTTAGCATCCATGTCCATTTCACTCTCTGTGGTTAGTGTAACCAACACCTTCCTACTCTTGGTTATGTAGATAGCGGGATTTGGGATAGCTGTCAATGGGTTTGAATAGACAAGAGGTGAATCTATCTCCCCGCCATCTCTTATCTCTAATACGCTACCTTTTGGTAATTGTATATCATCAAACTGTAAAATAAAATGGCTGTTTAATCTTCAAAGTTATTTTTAAAACAAATCAAGGGACAAATGCTGTGTTTGTGAAACACTGATGCACCCACATTGGCATAAACATAGGTAATCACAGATTACGAAGCTCACCTCATGGCAGCAAAATTCAATTTAAACATATTTCTAAGTACATTTATATTTAAAGGCAAAATTATTCAAGCAGAAAAAGTTTGGTACATGTAGCACTTATGCTTTGCTCAATATTAGCTTTTAAAGGCAAAATCACTCAAATCACTCAAGCGGAAAAAGTAGGTTAAGGTCATTTTATGAAAGTTTGATCAAAGATACATGTACATCCAGTATGTAAGTTTGGTACATGAAGCACTTATACTTTGCTCAATAATGGCTTTTAAAGGCAAAATCACTCAAGCAGAAAAAGTAGGTCATGGTAATTTATGAAAGTTTGATCAAAGATATAGCACTTATACTTTGCTCAATATTGGCTTTTAAAAAGCAAAATCAAAAGTAGGTCAAAGTAAAAAGTAAGAGAGATGCTGCATCTGATGCATGGGTCCATCTCAGCAACCCAAGTTGAATCACTTGTGCAAGTTTGGTTATTGTAGCATCAGTACATTGTCAGATACTGAACTACCCCTAATTTCTTAACCAAGTCACACTGAGCTACCCCAAACTTCTTAACCCAAGTCACTCAAGCGGAAAATGTAGGTCAGATAAAGCATCCAATGCATGGGTTCACCTCAGCATCCCAATGTGAATCATTTGTGCAAGTTTGGTTACTGTAGCATCAGTACTTTGCCAAATACTGAGCTGCCCCAAACTTCTTAACCATACGGGGACACGGACACGGGCACGGACATGGGTGCGACACGGACATGGAAGCAGACGCGCAGGGGTATAGCATAAGATCACTCAACTTTGTCGAGGTGAGCTAAAAATAATACAGCTACATGTGAATTCTACCAGCATGTGAAACTGAAAGGTCAAGATTATTTGGTTTAAAATCTAGAAAACCAGTGAAAAAATCTTGTCTTAAGGATAATATGTGAATGAAATATTAAAGCCCATTCACTCACATGTAGATTAGAAGTTTGCCATATATAAAAGATTTTATGCAAACATACAGACTAAAGACTAAATGCCCATGAATCTTTGATTTTGGGACATAAAAACATGAAGAGAAATGTTCATGTACGAAATATAGAATGGATCTACAATCATTATTCGTGTTCTAGGTCATAATGAAGAAACTGACATTAGGCCATGCAAAAAAAATTTTCTGGTTCTCAGATAATTGATCTAAAAAATATGGGTAGGTAGGTAGGGTTTTTATTTTTTTGTTTTTATTTTCTGAAAACTACTTAAGCACAATTTTTATTCAGATATTATAGAGACTGTGATCTATAGTGACTATATTTGTTGTAAATGTTCACCATACTCAACTCTTCTCATTTTTACAGTGCCAAGAATGCTTCAGCCAAAACTGCAATTTTAAAATTCACCTTCAAGCTGACAATCACTCGTTCGACCCCCCCCCCCCCCCCCCCCGGTCGCCATTTTGCATCTTGTTTACAATAACAAAGTACAGTACCGTAATCGTCCGAAAAAAAAGTCCACAAGAGTAGATATCACGCAGGCAAAAAATTGCGCTGTAAATCGTGGAAAAAATTCTACTCTAGTAAATAATACGCATGATAAAAATCGAAATTTCACCGATGTTTTCTCCCAAATTAAAAATATCAAAGAAACGGCCCGCTCGGTAATTATTATTGTAGATATAAACGTACCCGTTTTTGAAAATAGTTTATTTAGATAAGTAACCTGAAATTAGTTGAATTTTTAAAGTACCCGTAATTAAAAATAAATAATGAAGCAATTACTAGATGTTTTCTTGATCGCTATGATGGCCCGATATCGCTTTGATGGACCGAAATTAATAACATTTATATTAACGTAATGACTTGAATTAGATACCGATTTCAAAATATTCCATAGTACGATTGAAAGATTTAGGATTGACAGCCGTATTATGTATCAATTAACTGAACTGACCATTGAAATTTACCGTTAGAATAAACCTATTCGAGAAGATTTTACTTCCCCCTTCACCTGTCAAAAGTGACAGATCATTTTCATGCTTGACCGCAACGCTACCGGTGAAGGCTATTTGTCTCCGTTCAACACCCCTCAGGGTAGACAGGTGTTTACACATATACAGGTATTTAACGTACATGCGCTTGTACGATCTGACCTTAGATGACCAGGTACCGTAAATACTTGGACAAATGTTATTGTAACGCGATTGTTGACTTACGCACGGACTGGTAGCGTGAATTAAAGTCAAATATACTTACGAAATTGATCTATTGACGAATTATCCGTTCAGAAAAAAAGGTCTCGATATTCTAAACCAGTGTATTGACCGCATTCAAGATTTTTTTTAGCAAATTGCCATAAAAAGTAGCGGGTAATACGGAGACGGTATTTCCCTCCACAGAAGTCAGAGCACCTAAGCGTCTTGGTCGTGTAAAGTCTTAACAAAACCGACAAGCGCCGTTAAAACGTAAAGTGCTGTACTGAAACAGACATTTCTACTTTTCGTTTGTACAGAAATCCCTGTTCTATTAATAGAAAATTATATTTATCAGCATGAGAAATCTGGCGGGCGGCGGCTATTTTTTTCCCTTCCCACGATAAAAACGTCTCATCGGGAGGAATTTTGAGCGCGCGGCGGTGTCTGAGAACCAGGATTTTTTTTTTATATGGCCTTACATTAGGTTTATATTTTATCAGTTTTCATACTTCATGTACTGCATACCAAGAATTATGAGGATTCATGTTAATATTTATCAAAGCTTTTCTACCACTCAAATTATTTTGATTAGAGAAGGAGGAGAATAGAAAAGAAGTACTATACTAGACGTTACCTTTAACGAAATAACATTTTTCTTGTCGGCCTGTATCACCCACTGAGATCTTAGGTCATAAGGTACGCTGTTAGGATAAAATGGTGATCGTAATTCCTGCCAAGACGAGTTTGCCATCAGAGAAACGACATTGTTGGTAACCTCTGGAACGTCTAATGTGATTAAGAGATACATGTAAATCAATCATTCAATGACAAGGTCCATGAGTGAGTTTAAAGTCTTATCAATTCAATTTCTACAATTTCAGTCTGCAACTTCCAGAGGACAGGAGAAAGAGAAACATTAAATACATTTAATTGTCCTAACAAGCTTCTTACTTGTGTTCCAGGTAGCAGTGAATCCAGAATTCTCTATCGTACCATCTGACGATAAGATTAGAATCATGAAATTATTAGAGGAATAGAACGTTTGTGATGAGCTGGATGATCCTGTGACCTCTTGTAATAGACTACTCTCCTTCATTGTATAACCACCTGTCCACACTGACAGTATGTCTGCATTCCTCTCCAAGTTATAGTTCCGATTTACCTGCACATAGAATTTAAAAAAAAAAAAAGTACTATGGATATTATTAAAAACTTTTGCATTTTGTGAATATATGAAGATTTGTCACTTATAGAACATGTACATGTATGCTATAGATTATTACACTTGTACATGTACTTGGTGAAATTGTGTCAAGTCCTTGTACATATCTTTCTTATTATGGTCACTTGTCACATTTGATGGGAAGATGCTATATTTTAAGGAATTAACATTGCGTAGAATTTTTGAGTCACATCAAGCTAGGATTTGTAATACGCAGGTAATCACATAGGCAGTCTCGACTGTATATGAATAATAAATCATTCTGTGCAATCCATGTGTAATTATTACCGTCAGTCTGATCCTTTTTCCTATAGGTACTTCTATAGTCCATCTACACGTGGCCTTTTGACGGTAACTGGAGGAGGATGTAGCTAAATTCCCCGTTTCTGTGTTATAGTAATAGCTGCATAAATCAGTGGAGGCTGCAAAACAATCAATGGTATATTTTAAAAATTTTTAAAATGACTTTTCTGACTGAAAGAAAAAATTGCTCAAATTTGTGACCTCACAATGTATTTATATTGGATAAAGTTTGACAAGCTTTGAATCTTGTTCAAACATTACAAACATCTTTATGTTTCTTTGGAATATTGCACAATCAGAAGGGTAAAGAATTTTGTCCCTTCAAACTAACTAGCAGAATGTAAGAGGACTAGGCTACGTATTTTGTAGCTACAATGATTATGTCACTGTGACTGACATTTGGCAGTATAAACATCCTTTTTTTATGATGCCTATTAAGTCTTGTATCTGGAATACAGAGTTATTTCCCATTAAAGACGGTATCTGTTGTAAAACCATTATGATGTATTGAAATTTGTATGGAAACTTCAATTTGCTCCATCATTTTCCAGAGTTTAAGGACTGTTTCCATAGAATTTGAATTTGTCACAATTAGTCTACATCAGATATTGTCCCAAACAGGAAATAACTTTGTATTAAAATCAAAGGACTGAAGGTCCTGAGAGATACTTCTAGATCTACACAAAATTTATTGTCAGCAGATATTAAAATGTTGATTAATTTTATCGTAAGGCAATGATGATTATTTTTTTAACACAGGATGCATATGTGAAGCTTATAATATCTCTATAAACAACACAAACTATGTGTTGATATAAGAAAGACAAATCTATAACTTTAATGCAATTTTTGAGTTATTTTTCCTAACATTGTCATAAACAAAGTAGTATATTACTACGCCACCCTTGTGCTGTGAAAACAAGAATTATAGTTGGTATTGTGTGGTGCATTTATTCTATATGACATTGGAACTGTTTTCAAGATGGAGAATATTCTTGTTCTTGCATTTTGTATATGGTAGACAGCAAATTCCTGAACTAGACACAGCACTTTATTTTGAGGTGCAAAGCGGCAGTATCTCAATTTGCATACTTTGAAGCAGTTACCATAACAGTAACAAAAAGATTCAAAAATTGAAAATTAAACATGACTATCAACCTAAATTTTAAGCTTTACCTTAATTGTGTACATCTTAATTTGAAAATTTAATCATGAGGAGCAATTTACACAGAAAATATAAACTGCTTCAAAATATCGAGTGAAAATTAATGTTCTTACGACAATTGACTTCATCTGAATTATCTCCACAGTCATTCTGACGGTCACACATCCATTTTTTGTTGATTCCTTTACCGTTATGACAAAAGAAAGCATCTGAAATAATAATTATTCAATAATTGATTTGATGACAGGGAGGATGTCAGAGTAGCAGAAAAATACTTTAATATTCCACAAAACTCACTTGTTTTGTTATTTAAAGTCACAACAACTGAAAAATACACTTGACCATTTTCCTGTAGCGGTACTGCTGCTTGTCGACAGATGAACGGCAGTCGTTTGTGACAGTTCTGGTATCTCCATCCGTTCCCCTCCTGCATAACAGACACACAATCACCCGAGCTGCTGTCGGGCTGCATGTTACCCCAAAGTCCTTCATTCTGTGAAAATGTTACGTCTGTACTTGTTCTGTACTTATTCCATCTTAACTCATTCCGCGTCCGAGACAGACCTAATAAAGTAAATATTGAAAAAACAAAAAAGTATGTACACCTAGACTGCACATTTTTGCATTCTGCTTTCCCTGGACTTGTTGAATTAAAAAATATATCAGAGAAATGCTTGTTAAATATACAAGTATGTATTTATATTATAGAGTATTTTTCTACCATCCACTGTATAAAGTCCATCCTTTACCCATTAATCCTATACTACATGTAGATCATCCCAATCTTACCAATCCAGTATTCCCCATGCTGACTCATAGCATGGTCAGCTATCCAGTTGTTTTCCACAGCGTCCTCTACCCATGTTACTGCCAACTTTCTATTCCTGAAATGGAGAAATTTATTTTCACGAAATATTTCCTCATTTTATCAGATGTAATTTAGCAGTGATTATTTAAAACTCAGATCTCACTGCATCTGCAATCAAATATATCAGTCCTAATAACTACATGTATTATCATATTTTATACATCTGTCAAATTTAACTGTAAACAACATTTTTAAAACAACATTTAACTGTCAAATATAAATCAACCTTTACATGAAAACTTCCTGGGGATTCCAAGAAATCTATGTTGGTAAGGTATAATAAGAAAAAAAAGTTTTAATCAGAGATCAAGTGATATTCTAATTCCTTGCCCATTTCAACTTCAATGTCTTTAACATTATAATAAAAATTGAATTGAGAATTACTTATGAAATAAGTTCAAACATTTTCATGGAAATGTGAGTAAAATACTTCTAAATGTGTACAAATAATACACTAACCTTTCACAAGTGGTGACGGCATCTTGCCAAGACATCGATTCTGAGACAATGGAATAGCAGTAACCTTCATAAAACATTGATCCTACAAACAAAATACACAAAATAACCTTCATAAAACATTGATCCTACGAACAAAACACACAAAATAACAGTGACCTTCATTAAACATTGATCCTACAAACAAAATAACGGTAACCTTTATAAAACATTGAACCTACAAACAAAATACACAAAATAACGGTAACCTTTATAAAACATTGATCCTACAAACAAACACAAAATAATGGTAATCTTCATAAAACATTGATCCTACAAACAAAATACACAAAATAACCTTCATAAAACATTGATCCTACAAACAAAACACACAAAATAACAGTGACCTTCATTAAACATTGATCCTACAAACAAAATAACGGTAACCTTTATAAAACATTGAACCTACAAACAAAATACACAAAATAACAGTAACCTTTATAAAACATTGATCCAAAAACAAAATACACAAAATTACACTGACCTTTATAAAAGATTGATCCTACAAACAAAATACACAAAATAACAGTGACCTTTATAAAACATTGATCCTACAAACAAAACACACAAAATAATGGTAACCTTCATAAAACATTGATCCTACAAACAAAACACACAAAATAACCTTTATAAAACATTGATCCTACAAACAAAACACCCAAAATAACAGTAACCTTCATAAAACATTATTTCTACATTCAAAATACACATAATAACAGTAACCTTCATAAAACATTGATCCTACAAACAAATACACAAAAATAACAATAACCTTCATAAAACATTTTTACATTCAAAATACACAAAATAACAGTAACCTTCATAAAACATTGATCCTACAAACAAAACACCCAAAATAACAGTAACCTTCATAAAACATTATTTCTACATTCAAAATACACAAAATAACAGTAACCTTCATAAAACATGGATCCTACAAACAAAATACACAAAATAACAGTAACCTTCATAAAACATTGATCCTACCAACAAAATACACAAAATAACAGTAATCTTCATAAAACATTGATCCTACAAACAAAATACACAAAATAACAGTAACCTTCATAAAACATTGATCCTACAAACAAAACGCACAAAATAACAGTAACCTTCATAAAACATTGATCCTACAAACAAAATACACAAAATAACAGTAACCTTCATAAAACAAGGATCTTACAAACAAAATACACAAAAATAACAGTAACCTTCATAAAACATTGATCCTACAAACAAAATAACACTGACCTTCATAAAACATTGATCCTACAAACAAAATAACAGTGACCTTCATAAAACATTGATCCTATGAGCAAAATACACATACATGTACATGTATAAGGACGATAAAATGTAAAAACTACATGGTCATTAAACTAGGACTAAAAATCCATGTTGCAAAGTCAAAATTATCAAATGTGACTTAAGAATTTCATTATTGATGCAAAAGTCAAGAGTATTAAATTAAAACACAAGATATAAGTATTTTCAAATTTTTATTCCTACGTTGAGAGAAATCAATAAGTTGACTCAAAATAAATGAAGTTTATAGTGAAATTCTCACCTTCTGGGCATGTGAAGGCAATGCCACCCACAGATCCCTCATTTCCGTGCGAAAGGGAGGTCACGACACACACACATAGCTACAAACAAACAAAAAATTAGGCCATTCAGGGTATATAAATCAGCTATAAATATGGCTACTTCTACAAACAGGAGGTAAAAATGGGTCCATAATACATAATACATGAAGTAATTTGAAGAATTTTTAATCGTAATCGTCCTTCATGAATTACATTCAAATTGGCTTGAATATTCATCAGCAGAATTCAATACACGTTCTACAGTATTATACAATTATTAGCTTTCCAGGTGGACAGACTCTGAAAAACCCGAAACCACTGTCCGTCTTCTTCAATACAGAATCAAACATTGCTTGACATATTTACCATTTTCATGATTCTATGCTTCATGATACTATGAGGCATGATTAAGAACATCATCACCCATTCTAAGGGCCCAGGAAGGGGTCACACGATGTGCCCTTTGCATGTACATGTATTAATGGATAATCTGAAATGCTGCATTATACATGTATTTAAGTCATAGTGCACTTTGTTTTGTTCTTAATTCAGCTGAATTGTAATGAAAGATTTGACATGTACTGACTTTTTAGACAATTTTGGCATGGCAACTCTATGACAAAATATAAATTTCACCGATGATGTGACAGCTATTGAAATCCACGATATATTCTATTCCTTGTAAAAAATATGAAAGTCTAGTCACACCTGTAAGGATTAATTTGCTCTATACAGCTGGTATGAGTTCACCATTTATTAAAAGCGTACAACACAGTTCAGACAGTCAGAGTCTGAAACTACAAGTAAAAATGACAGTAAAAGGTTAGGGTACGTATATAGACTTCCCTGCAATCAAGGTTCAGGATGAGGTTTTGATTATTACAAATACCGGGCATAGTGAATGGGGTGAGGATTACTGCATATTTCAATACTTTTGTAGTTAATCCTTCCTTTGTAAATGAAAAAAAAAACTAATCTATGGGGATGTTGGATGGATCTGACCCCCCTCATCTATATAGAGAATAAATGTCTTAGTTTTTGTTTTGTTATGGATATGCAACACACAACAAGTGCATTCATACATTTTGACATTTATACTATCTATGTGTACCACAATAGACCATTTTCAAGTTACCGATCACGTTCGGATATGATACTTCGCTTCGACGTTTTGTCAAGATGCCTTACTTCCGGTTTACATTCGAGTCTAAAAATAATGTGATCACGAATAAGATAAACTATTTATGCAACCAAATGGCATTGTAGCGTCATATATGTGCACCATTTACATGATTTGGGATTGGAAAAATTCAAGCAAAAGGTATCAGTCAATGGGGATGCTCTATTAGAAGTTGAATGGGTAGGAAAGGGAAGGGGGGGGGCATTTTACGAGGAGGTATAACATATTAACAAGAGACTCTGGACATGTGTTCAGGTGTATGTGATCGTGACTGAATTTATTGTTTGTGACAGTTAGTTGGGGGATAGGCATTTGACACAACAGGTGTTTAAATGTTTGCTTTTAACCTGTAAACCCAGTGCCTTGACAACCGGCTAACAACGCAATGTACTCTGCTGATGATGAAATATCATAATACATGTAATTAATATACACATATAATACTGTATCTGTGACACTGTAATCGGAAAAAAAATCATGCACAATCTAACAGAATGAAGAATGAAAAAAATCTCTGAAATAATTATTTTCTCGGACTCAGGACTGATAATTATATTTTCCTTAACTGGCCATCCCCCCCCCCCCCCACAAATTGCCAATTGGCAATCATTACCTTGTTACAAAAATTGACGGCTCTGCATAAAAGTTTGTTTCCGATGTTCGACTAACTACAGCTAATATTGATCATTTATTTTCTACATTATCTTTCAACAGCAGCATGGGCGTGACCAAGCTGAACTCCGTCCCCTAGAGATTCACAAGAACAATTTTTCATTTTAAAGTTAACAGGCCAGATGTATATATTGAAATGAATATTCAAGGACCATGACTAAATAGGTCCAAGACAGTCGATCTGTGAATACGGGAAATAAAACATTTACTTGAACTTGTCTTTAGAGTCTCATTGGATTTACATTTTATTTTGATTGAATTTTACACCCGCACGGGTATTGAGGCCCTGAACTCCCCTCCCCCTCAAGATGGCATTACTGTATGTTTACTCATTTCAGCGCAACCAAATTTTAGCAGAAACAGAGTAGAAATGGGTAAATTGACATATTATCGTAATCATGAATTAGCACTTTGACTTATTTCATAATTTGACGTATTCTTGAATTAGCGTAGTTTTAGCAGCTCTAACTCTGCTAAAATATGAATCCAGTTAAAATTAATACACATACAGTCTTCTATTTTTACGCTCTCAATTTCTCAACTTCAGAGCCAGGATGAACCACATCCTTGGAAAAATGTTTTAGATCCACACATCATATTTTTATCTATATATATACTATTTTTTTTTAATTCCAAGCTAGGAACCGTATTTCAGATTTTTTTTTTTCAATTTTGAACATCGTTTTTTTTAATGCCTACATCAGGTATACAGGGACATACTTTTCGTATCTTTCTTATTTTCCCAAGTTACCAATCGCACACGCTGCCATTTATCAAAATAGTTTTAATCCCCCCCCCCCCCCCTCAAAAAAAAAAAACCCTGTAAATACCGATTTTCATACTGAACTGATGCATTCAGAAGAGAAAATATTATTTTCAGAAATACTTCGTGTCATTTAGAAATTATTAGAACCTTTTTTTTACTTACAATTCCTTAGGGATACATTTGCACAAAAAAAGGCAATGGCGTTAAAAAAAAATAAGAAAAAAAAGGAGGGGGTTAATCACAATTATTGTTATGTTTTAAAAAAAGAAATTCAGTTGGGTTACCATTTTCTAATTTTTCATATAAATTTTCTGTTCAAAGAATTTCCTGTTTTTCACTTTTTATATATATTTTATATATTCATTAGAATAATTATCTCTATATGACATTACTGAAAAAAAGTAAAATGCGATGACTTATAATTTACATTGTCATTGATGACACAAACAAATTTTAAAATATTCAATACAAACAAAAGCAGCAATTATAATGATTTTCATAATTCAAAGAAAAGGAGTTTTTAAATTTTGAGTAGATTAGATGGATTTTACACCACTGATGTCACAATATGTGACGTTGCTATTGGTAGACCAGAAGTAACCCTACTTGACATAACTAAGCAAGTCCGTCATAGCAGTGGCTAACCTAAAGGTTTATAACGGTCATTAGTTGTAACTCGAAAATGGTTTATTATCTGTTTCATACTTGTTTTCTTAAATTGCATTTTTCTAGGTAAAAAGGTGACGTTAAATTTCAGGTCACTGCTGGTTCAGTTTCCAGGTCAGAACGGTCTCCGATTATTTCTTTAGATTTTATATGCATTGCGATGTCACGAGCCTTTACATGCAAATATTAAATGTTCCTTTCCACTGTTTGATTTGAGGGAATTGCATTGGTTGTACACAGCAGTACATGTAATGGTATCGAGCATGTCTTGCTTGTATCAAGCTCTATTTACATGAATGAATGAAAATTCAGAGTCCTGACTGTTCCTATCTAGTCTTTTTTAGCTATGGCATTAATGAAAAAGATCTGTCCGTTTTCTGATATTTGAATATTTTAAAACTATAACCTCACCCTCCATAAACAGGAATGCTAAGTTTTAATGGAATCAATCGATTTGATGTTTTCGTTTTTTCGGCATGCGGCATTGACTGATGGATGTCGAGTTAGTATTTTACATCGAAATTGACATTTGAACTGTTTCATAATTTGTAACTCGCTTGAATCGCTTCCCCATTCTACACATAACTCCAGTCGCTGGACTCCAGTCATCGTTTCTTTGCATGGGCTAGACAGCTAGATGCTCGTTTTCTACTTTCTGTTTCACCGGAAATTGAGCTAAATGGCGGGAAATATTATTATCGGATTTTTACGGGAGAATCCTGTCTTTGATTTTACGCTCAGAATAGGAAATACGTGGTTTTTTTCTGTAAAGTTTTTGAAATTTAGACATGCTACTCAACCTGGTTTGATTACAATTACATTTCCTCAATATACTACAGTACCAACTAAATAACGTGAAACAAACCAAAGCAAGCTAGGGTCCAAAACAAGCTAGCATACAGGGGAGCTGGACCTGGGATTCCGGGAAGATAGTTCAAAGAAATACTGCGCGTTTTCTCTTGCAGAATTCGTCAGGCTATCAGTGGAATTTTTGAAAAGCTTCATTATTCTTTATTTTGCGTGTCGTGAAAAAAAAATCTGAAAACCTATTTAGTTTGATTATTTAATTACAACATTTTTAATGAAACACAAATTATGTTTATTTCTGGTATTATTCATTTATCATTACGTAATTTTTTTTCTTTATTGGAGGGGGGGGGGTGTTCTTTTGTTTTTATGTTGTTGTTGTTTTTTTTCATCTATTTTTTAAATTTGTGTTTTAATTATAATTATTTTGAATGTGCGGGATTCTGAGCTTTGCATAGTGTTCAAATGATATGTAAAATTTAACCTCCCCTCCAAATGGGATATGTCATGAAAACTTGGTTTCTTGTAATATTACGAAATCGGAAAAAATGAATGTATGACTACAAGTCAAGTGACTTGAAAATAAATCAACTTTTTTGTCCACGAAGCACGTTTGACAAACAATTCGTGGTATTTATCAAGGACTCAGTTCTGGGTTACCCGTATGTGTAACGATACCAGCACTAATTTAACGCACTATTCGTATTGTAAAAATTAAATAAGGGATGAAAAGAACATCACGGAAATACAATGTAAAGTTGTAGAAAACTCTCATACGAGATCGCGACATAGAAAACCCCTATTATGAATAACCATGAATCTAACAGTGCATTTACTAAGTCGTGCTCTCTGACAAGCCAACTGTGACGTAGCTTATAATTTTACCAAAATTGAGATACTATAAACATTTTCAGATTCTAGGGGACCAACACGGTCGGAATCATGAATCCACAAACGTCCCAAGCAATAAACAATGTATACCTTAGTCTGAAATCCAAAATTAGATTTTACTTTCTACGTGTCTTTTAAACGTTTTTTGTCAAATTCTATATCAGTGAGAATATAGACCCTTCGATCTTGCACTACTCCATGAACGTCTCATTTTTCTCTCCTAAGAAAGTTGTAATAAAGCTCATTGTCAACTTAGAAGGTCCTGCTAATATATGTTACATAACGTTCTTCTATCAAAATGGGTTAGGTATTGTTATAAAAGTTTTGTCAGCATGTGCTTTGAAATAGTAAACCACTTCCTCAAGAAACTGTGCATGTTGACAATAAAATATGCAAGTTACAGTAATTCAAAATGATTCATGTGCGATTAAGTAACAAGAAGGCATATACAAATAATTAAGAAATAAAAACATGTGTTTGTGAAACACGAATGCCCACGTCATCATCTTCATCAGTAAAACAGCTGTAATGTAAAAAGAAGGTCGAACTTTAAGGTCAGGGTCACAAGGTCAAACATTGGTATTCATGGAAAAGTCACGATACAAGGAATATACATGTGAAAGATGAAAGCCCTATCACTTACCAATCAAAACTTATGCCCAAGGTTAAAGTTTTTCAAAGGAAGGTCAAATTAAAGGTCAAAGTCACAAGGTCAAACATTTTGATATTCATGGAAAGGTCTTGTCACAAAGAATACACATGTGAAATATGAAAACCCTATCACTTACCAATCAAAAGGTATGGTCGAGGTTAAAGATTTATGGACAAACAGACAAACGGACAGACCAAAACTTACATGCCCCCGAATCTACGGTTAAAAGGGTATAAAAACATGCTTTTTTAAACAAATTTCTACATAAACTGTATAACACGATAAATAAAACAATTGAAGAATCTAGCATGTGTGTGTGTTTTTTTTTCCTGTAAGTGTACGAGGGCCTCGTATGTCGTACAGTGTTTGGGTTCATTTTAAAAAACGAAAAATTTTCAATATTTTAATAAAAACAAAATAAATAAATGAAATCTATTGTTGATCTAAGGATCAATGATACCCCCGCCCGGCATATTTTACTTATAAGCAATGTATAAGAAGTTTGAAGGTGCACAATTCAACACCATATTCAAACCTAACCTGTAATTTTTGGTATAATAGCTACATTCAAGAAATGAATTTATTATCTGTAACAGTTGTCCTTGTAATGTCCAGAAACCACAAAATTTTGAATTTGTGTAAGTTTAAAGGGATATAACTCTGCACAAAATTGAGGGACATGACCCATATTCAAACTTGACCTGTATTTCTTGGTGTAATAGCTATATGCAAGGAATGCAAGGAATGTATTGATTATCTGTTACGGTTTTCCTTTAAACGTCTAGAAACCAGAAACCACAAAATTTTTCTAAGTTTCAAGGGGCATAACTCTGCACAAAATTGAGGAACATGACCCATATTCGAACTTGACCTGTATTTCTTGGAGTAAGAGATATATCCAAGAAATGAATTGTTTATCTGTAACGGTTTATCTTTTTAAAAATGTCCGGAAACCAGAAAATTTTGAATTTTTGTAAGTTTCAAGGGGCATAACTCTGCACAAAATTGAGGGACATGACCCATATTCGAACTTGACCTGTATTTCTTAGTGTAAGAGCTATATGCAAGAAAAGAATTGATTATCTGTAACGGTTTTCATTTAAATGTCTGGAAACCAGAAAGTTTTGAATTTTTGTAAGTTTCAAGGGGCATAACTCTGCACAAAATTGAGGGACTTGACCCATATTCGAACTTGACCTGTATTTCTTGGTGTAAGAGCTATATGCAAGAAATGAATTGATTATCTGTAACGGTTTTCCTTTAAATGTCCGGAAACCACAACATTTTGAATTTGTCTAAGTTTCAAGGGGCATAACTCTGCACAAAATTGAGGGACATGACCCATATTCGAACTTGGCCTGTATTTCTTGGTGTAAAAGCTATATGCAAGAAATGAATTGATTATCGGTAATAGTTTTCCTTTAAATGTCTGGAAACCATAGGTGGGACGCACGCACGCACGCTCGGAAGGACGACGGACAAGTGCATCACTATATACCCCACCATTATATGACGGGGGTATAAAAATAGGACCAAAGATACAAACTGTAAATGTAATATGTAAACTGATTATAAGTGTTTTCGCAAACTTTCTCCAGTGATCGGTTACCTTTTTTATATATTTTATTTTTTTCAGAAAGGGGGCTTGATCTTCGAAAAAAATATATTATGTAACATATACATTAGAAATGCTAAAAGTTTTTCAGACGTAATGATTGAGTGATAGTGAGTGTAGACACCACCCAGGATTTTCTGATTTCTATTTAACTTGATAGGTTGACGGAGTACTCGCTATTATCTCTGTAGGGACAGAATATTTACGGTAAAATAGTATCAATTTCAGTCATGGTGAAAGATGCATTGAAATCGATTAAAAAAAAATGTGAAGTAGATTTAGTATTTAGAAATAAGAGCAGGGAGACAGGGTTTGTTTTTCGTGGTGATTTGTATCAAGCTATGGAAAAGAAGGAACTAGCATGAGGTTTTAAGTATCTTTAGGAAGGATATCTATCAATAAAAGCTGAGAGTATTTCACTGCATTTCTTACTGGATGCCCATCCCCTTGTGTACAGAATACTCAAATGCCATCTCAGAGTGGATTACCACTGACATAAGGATGGATAACTTATATCCAAAGCGACCTACTGATACTGCATTGGTCAATGACCTCCTGGTCTACAGGTCAATGACCTCCTGGTCTACTAGAATAGTACAGTGTATCAGTCTATAAGTATATGAAACAGATTTGTCCCATCTTCCAAAGATAGGAAATTTAACATCTTAATATGCGTTTATCATTTTGAAGTTATCGAAAATTTCTTTAAAGAGCGCCCTTAACTTCCTTTGACCAATTAAGGCACATCTCCACTTAAAAAATAATAATTTCTCACACAGCTAGATTTTTTCTCAACTGAGGTTTGGTAAAGCCAGGCTAGGTGTTCCTTAGCAACAAACAGTGTTTGGGCGCTGAATTATGTCTCTGTTCGAAATGTCGCTTTTATAATGTTAAAAAAAACAACATCAGCAATCTTTTGATATGCAAATTGAATTCTCTAAAGCAGTTAAACATCCTGTTTCTGCGAAACAATTAAAATCTAACACGATACTTGCTCCTGATATCCAATATCAGGTTTCTCCATTAAATTTAAGATTAGTTTAACAGATTCCCAAAAGTTTCGTGACAATACGTCTGTACACAAAATCTTTTTAAGAAGTCTCGGGTCATTGTAACACGAATGAAATCAAGTACGATAAATGCTTGTCGCTAGCGTGATATTATATTATGTAATTGTCCTAAATGTTACATTTCACTGATCATGTAACTCTATATTTACTCTGGAAAGGAAGAAATTTACATTCACATTTTTATACATTGTGTATCGTATTTCGGCTCTGCGTGTTACTTTAGTAATTTATTTGTTATGATTTTGGTTGAACACGTGCATAATTCGAAAATCAAAGAGGGATTCTCGGAAAAAAGGTGCACTTGTCCCACCAGAATCCCCCTAATACCCTTGAACTTTGATTCTCCTCATATGGAGTAATAAATCATAACAATCATGACATGCTTGAAACTTCTTATCGGACGGACAAATTGTCCAAATATTTTCAATATCACACTTTTTGGTGAAAGTTTCCAATGTACTTAATATTTTCAGTATCGTACATATTGTGAAATGTTTATTGTTAAATGAACATCTATACACTGATGTTTTAAAATATCAAGGTATCTATCATGTTGGATATCTAGGAATGCATGTGTCGCCTGCGAAACATAGCGACACTCGGGAATGACTTTTATAGAGTGTGACATGGCAAACATATTTTGGAATACAGTTGACAGTTGACAATTGACAATTGAATTGTCAACTGCATTCTAGAATACAGTTGACAATTCGATTTAGAAATGAATGTTATAATAATATCTGAGTCTTTAATGTTTACCATATCTGATTTAACGTTCCATTTTCTTATCTAAGCAGCCCCCCCCCCCCTCCCCACCTACACACAATAAAATTAAGACATGAAGATACTCCCCACATACACACAATAAAGTTCAGACATGAAAATACTTTTGATTGGTAATAGTTAAAATTTTATAGTAATTCCCTGGTTAGGGAGCTGATATTTTCAGGGATTCATGCCTAGGTATAGACACGTACACACTAAACATTTGGTGAGGGTACATGACCTAATTACCGAGAAACGAGACCGAGAACTTTGCCAATATTTATTGAAATTCTGACAAAGTCTCAAAATTTATTAAGTTCAAAATTTTATAGTAATTCCCTGGTTAGGGAGCTGATATTTTCAGGGATTCATGCCTAGGTATAGACACGTACACACTAAACATTTGGTGAGGGTACATGACCTAATTACCGAGAAACGAGACCGAGAACTTTGCCAATATTTATTGAAATTCTGACAAAGTCTCAAAATTTATTAAGTTCAAAATTTTATAGTAATTCCCTGGTTAGGGAGCTGATATTTTCAGGGATTCATGCCTAGGTATAGACACGTACACACTAAACATTTGGTGAGGGTACATGACCTAATTATCGAGAAACGAGACCGAGAACTTTGCCAATATTTCTGAAATTCTGACAAAGTCTCAAAATTTATTAAGTTCAAAATTTTATAGTAATCCCCTGGTTAGGGAGCTGATATTTTCAGGGATTCATGCCTAGGTATAGACACGTACACACTAAACATTTGGTGAGGGTACATGACCTAATTACCGAGAAACGAGACCGAGAACTTTGTCAATATTTCTGAAATTCAGTCAAAGTTCTCGGCCTCATTCCTCGGTAACAAGGTCATGTACCCTCACCAAATTTAATGTGTGTTTGAGTGAATACCTAGGCATGAATCCCTGAAAATTTCAGTATCGTAACCAGGGGAATACTATAAAAGTTTGGAATTAGAATTTTTTGGAGAATTTGTCTGAATTATAGAAATATTGGCAAAGTTCTCGGCCTCATTCCTCGGTAACAAGGTCATGTATCCTCACGAAATTTATAGTGTGTTTAAGTCAATACCTAGGCATGAATCCCTGAAAATTTCAGTATCATAACCAGGGGAATATTATAAAAGTTTGAGCTATTACCAACAGGATGTGTCGATGCTTTGCTTCTTCATTTCTTTTCTATTCTGTAAGAAGCCGAGGTGGGGCATGGTTGTCATATGTATTTTTTGGTGTGATGAAATAGTAATACAGAAAATTTATTATGCATACATTTTCAATGTAAGTGTTTCATAGTCGAATTGTCAACTGCATTCTGGAATGCAGTTGACAATTCAATCGTCAACTGTCAACTGTATTCCAAAATATGTTTGCCGTGTGACATCCAAGGATGACAGACAGACGCACAGACGGACAAAGTGATCCCTAAGTGACGCTATTCTTCGCAGGCGACACGAAAACTACAATTTAAGCGAATAAAAAAATGGTGTTCTAATGTTCATATTAGTATATATCTCTGACTTTATTTTTTTTTTCTTAAAAGATGATTCAATAAAGCAATGATAAAGAACTGAACAAAAGGTTGATTAATAAAATCATTCCAAGAAATGTGTCGCCCGCGAAACATAGCGACACCCAGGAATCACTTTTATTTGGTGTGACAGACAGACGGACAACGGACAAAGTGATCCATTAGTGTCGCTATGCTTCGCAGGCGACACAAATATCTCGGACTTTATTTTTTTCACAAAAGATGTATCAATAAAGCAATTTTAAAGAACTGAACAAAACGTTGATATATATATAAAATCATTCCAAGGAATGCATGTGTCGCCTACGAATCAGAGAGACACTCAGGAATCACTTTTATAGGGTGTGGCAGACAGACGGACGGGCGGACAAAGTAATCCCCAAGTGTCGCTATGCTTCGCAGGCGACACAAAAACCACTTAAATAAGTCATAATGATTTTGTTGTTGTTGAATAATTCATGAAATTTTTTTTGGATTATCATGACTTGAGATCCTGTTCCTCGGCTCGTGTACCGTATACTCATCAAATCTGATACTTAATACTAGTATTTCATACAATTTATGGTGAATCCGCATCAATTTGTTAAAGTAAAATACCTCCTCTTAAGGTATCCGATGTACAATAGGGCATTTTTTCATGCCTGGTAAGGTACTATAAACTATATTTTTTTTTCTTAACGTAGCTCGCGGGGAAGCTTTCATCACAATCAAATGTGTACGCAGGTTTCACCCTCGAATTTTTTTATGTGCACATCTACGCTATGACGTCATAAACCTTACTTGATCGTAACGTCACGTTACGTTGCGCGACATATATCGTTAGGGCGCAAATAATGGCGTTTTTTTTAAATACTTATAATTATTTTCTAGTAAGCGTAGCGAGCCGAAATTTTGAAACATAAACTTTACATTGTGTCTAAATTCAGTCAATGTATTCAGACACGCATGCAATGAGAACCGGAAACTTTGAGGGATGTTTGGTTATATTTTAACTATTTCTAGGGAATGATATATGAATGCAATTTTTTCTTCAAATATTACGTTGGAAATTAATGTTCTTTCATCCATCCTCCTCCATCCTTATCTAATTTCTTTATTGTACCATATAGACGGACGGAGAAGGCTTTACTTTTTTATTGTTTTTATTCACCACAACTTGTATGCTGACATAAAAAATGCACATTTCTTCTATAGATAATGATAACATAATATTGCATATACATGTAAGACATTGCATGAAATATACAAGGTTATACGGTATTGTATATAATTTGGTTTCATCTCAGGATTATACAAGAGTATATCCTTAATATTTCTATCGTGATTGAAAATTATTGAAATTCAAAAGCTGTCGTGTTAAGTTTTCAAAAATCAAATTTAAAGTTTCTCATCTGCTTTTAATTCGTTTACTCTTTTGTTCTGACACAAGGTACAATGAATATAATTCCAAATTTCTATAGGATCTGGTGAAGGCTTTACTTTTGATCAGTCTTTTTCTCGCTCTCCTTGTTGCTTGTTTCTCAGTGTGCACAATCGGGGAAAGCGGGAGGGGGGGGGGGGGGGGGGGGGGGGGGAGTTGTCCGACAGAAAAGGAGGAGGGGCTGTCTTATAAAATGAAATTAATCTTCTCAATACTTTTTTAAATGATATGCAAAGCGGTGATTTACTTTAAGAATTTAGGAATACATAGTGTCTGAAAGTTCGATTATGACGTAAGACAAAGGTTTGTATATATATCAGAAAGCAGAGCGAACCGGAATTGTTTTGTAAGGGGACGACCAATTTGATCCTTAGGGGGGGGGGGGGGGCGGCTGGCAAATTTTTTCGGGTCGGGTCAGATTATTTATTTTCAACGCAGGGCCGGCCGGAATATTTATTTTCCAGTAACTAAAGATCAGAATATTTATTTTCAACCTGTAACAATCCTGACAAGCAAAAGAAAAAAAAAAAAGTCATACTTAGGAGTCAAGGTCAGTGTTAAAAATTTACCAAAGAGACTACGTATGTGCAAGTTGTTTGTTTGTTTGGATTTTTATTTTATTTATTTATTCATTGATATATTTATTATTATTATTATTATTATTATTTTTTTTTTTTTTTTGTTATCGGAAAAAAAAAGATACCATACTGCCTTCTTGAGGAGTTCCTGAACTCGGAGAAATGGAAATTTCATTTTGATAATATATATAAAGACAATCGAGGCGGCTGAACGTAATGATAGAAAACGAGCATGAAATGAAAATCACAATGTATATTTTATATGGACCGCCCCTTCCCAACCCTTTTCCGGTATTATAAAGTATATGTACATATAAACAAGAGGGATTTTTTTTATACCCCGCCCAAAGATATCGGATTAAATAGTAATGAGCATGTCCGTCCGTCTGTCCCGTACGATGTTTTCAAATATTTGAAGAAAGAAATGTTATGTACGGAGAATTTTATTTTTACACTAAGATATAAGGTCTAGTTCGAATACAGCCCATGTAATTGTTGATTAATTATCTTAAAAAAAAAATGGGTTTCTGGATGTTTTAAAGAAGACCGTTACAGAGAATCAAATATTCCGCATACTCCTTGACGTCATGTTGACATATGCGATCTGAACACGCTGTGACTTTGACGTTGCGAGTAAAATTGACGCCGAATCCACGCAAAACAAATTTTCAATCTTAAATTGCAAAAAATCTGCCGAGAAGACCTATCCATGTTTTTATATATTTGAATTCAGCTCATTCTCTACTTTTACGTGTAAGAAGGGCTTTAAGGACCTCCACAACTTAATGGAGAAAGTGATAATGAAGCAAGCCGTGTTTTGCCTTTTGAATGAGTGCGGATTTTTGAATAATAAGTTGCAAAATGGCGATAAAAATTGCAAATTTCCCCTTAGAGACACAATAATCCGTAGAAATACAATTCTCAACATGGCAACAATATTTTTGATCTCCCTTTTCACCCTCCTTGGTCAATTTCTAGATTAAAATTATTTTAGTTCAGAAAATGCGTATTTTCGAATTAGAACGTCAATGCCGTCTTTGAGGCTTAAAATCTCGAAAAACTTCGTGAAATAATTACATGAAAATTATATCAAAGATTGATCAAATCTTAAATTTCATGTAGACAAATTTTCAGGCTATGTCTTCTCGCAAAATTTTCCGTGCCGTAACGCCGCGATGTACCTTAAAGGTTATAATGCCGACTGCTTTGGGCCAGAAAATGCTAAAAGAGGAATAACTGATAAAGCATTTTTCTCTATGTAACATATGCAACATAAGTTGTACAAGCGTTTTTCTCCTTTGATTTTTCAGACCTGGGAGTCTTATATCTGTACTTGGGGCACCATTACCTTTCAGAAAATATATAGTTTATAGTACCTTACCAGGCATAAAATTTACCATACTTTACAATGGAGATTATTAAAACGCTATGTAAAATGTCTCTATTTTACAACGGATACCTTCAAAAAGATGAACTCAACCATGTGAGAAGGCGTACCTTGGTCCTAATCTCACCGGAAGTACACTACGCACTTGCAGGATACTCTAAGTATTGGACAATAAATACATATTTGTGTGAAATGTCCTATTTCATATTTTGTCAGTAGATGTTACATTTTGAAGGGGCGTGGCGAATGTGTTCAGCCTCTGCTATGGCTAAGGTCAGCTTCTGAGAAATAGAGGTTCCGGGTTGAAGTACGGCTCGTCATAATCAAGCGACACACCACAGTAACCAACAATCGTCTAGGGTCAACTTATCGGACTATCGGTGTTGCTGACTTTCTGGTACTTGACATGTCGGTGGTCCTCTGAAGTCATGCAGCTCACGTAAATTACATGATTATTTAACGATTATTGTTTTTAAAGATTTAGTTTTCTGCGAATGGGACAAAATTGAAAGAATTTTGATGCCTTGTGCATGTAAGAATTGAATGATGTCATTGAATACGAAGTTGTACAATATTTGCCTTGGTCACATATAAATTTACTGACACCATCTTTTTCAGATGAATATCATTTTCACAGAATATCAGATGGTATGAAATATATAGCTCTCCTCATTAAATGCGCAGATTCAAAACAACGGGGAGGAAGGGGGGATAATTGGGATGATGACGTTTATTTTATTTCCCAAATTTTCCGAAATCATAGACTACATTTCTCCCTACGCCGTAAAGGAATCCTTAACTCCGAAAATGTTTTCAGATCCTCATGCGCGCTATTGTCACTCATGAATTAAGCAAGGTAAATATTGTATAATTCTTAAAGAACCCGTATAATTCACGTCTTCAATTTACATAGGCTTGAATACGGATCCAATGTCACCAGGATATAGACGATGATTCAATTACCCGTGCTTTCTTTTTAGACGTTTTAAAATGAATGCACTTTCGAAAGCTACTACCGGTATTCCAGTATCTATGGTCATCGTATCGAATCGCTACTATATTACAGTATTCCTTTTTCAAAATTATTTTGGTAGAATATTTCTAAAGAACATGTCCCTCTGTAACTGTGTGAATTGATGAAAACAGACAGTATTGTAAACAGGTTTTTTTTTCTCAAAGATGCGTTTGGAAGACTGAACATAAATTAACGTTGAGCAGCAGTAAATGCAGTATTCCGTATCATTTATGTATGGTATGCTGAATTTGACTGAATTTGACCCACTGTATCGCAAAGGTCGCGGTTGGCAACATAATCCATATCATTATATTTATTGTTTTATCTTACATATTATGAAATGTAAAATTTCTTTTCATTACAATACATATATATTTTCTAATTATTTTAAAAATAAAATGTCTGAAGTATTTAAAGGCAACACCTTTGACGCTTTACAAAGACTACACGATTCACGCCCTATTTTACACCCGACCTGTTATCACAATAATCAACCAAGAAGATCAAACGATGATAACTTAATGTTAAAACGCCATCTACAATTCAAACTCATCACCCGAGACACATGAGGAAAGTCATAAAGTGTACAAAAAGTGAAAAATCGTGTACAAATTAGCTGACTCTCCTGTCTATAGAGCCTTGGGCGGTACCTTAATGGTCAGTCATACTCACATATATAGCTCATTCTAATTTGTCCATGTTTTGGATCGTTAGAGAATTTGAACAACATTTTATCTTTATTGAAAAATCCAAAATAACCCTGTAAGGTGAAGAGAAAGCTATGTGTGGCAATTAAATCAAAAAAAAAAAAAAAAAAAAAAGATTGAACATCTCCATGCACTGTAACTTTTATATAAACATAAATATTGTACTTCTCTAATGCAGTATTGGCATGTCAGATTTCAATGAATGTGCCTTTGGCAGGGCATATAGAATTTGACCAATTTTCCAATTTCAATATAACAATGTCATTCATGAATTTAAACTAACGTGGACTTCTCTCGATATCTATTTGATTTGTTCCCTCTGTGCTCTTGTGACGGCTATTGCAATGAAATGGCTGCCTAATGAATAAATCCGACACAAGTTTAAAAGTATTGATAATGAAATGAAAAAAGAAAAAAGAAAAAAGAAACCCAGATTTTCAAGAGAATTTTTAATTTTACAGATAGGAACCAACACTGTTTACAGGAAACCTCGCTTAACGATTTTAAAACAGTGTTTTATCTTGATAACCATCTACCGGCTTTTAAAAGGCCATGTAGAAACAACAAGGTCATCTGTAATCTGTCGAAAAAATGGTGCCAAAAACTAATGTCTTATAATCAAAAGCAAGACAGATTGGAGAATTGCGGGGAAATTTATCCTATGCTTTCCATATATCAACACATTAAGAAGAAAAAAAAAGATTCATAATCTATAATGTAAAGCCCATTCAACAGATAATTCTTGATTTAAAAAATGTGATCTGCTTTTTAAATTACGATGAATAACACCCTAGAGATGATGCTCTACCCAATTTTTTTAGAAGATGAAATGCCTTGTGTGTCGTTTTGCCGCTGTATATGTCATATTGTTCAATTAATGAAGCGTAACAAGCAGCTTACCGTCCATATTAAAATACTGTTGATGACACAGATCCTAATTATCATGATGGAAAATGTTCAAAAATAAAATTCCACGAAACTAGGCATCACTTTCCATGCCACACCTAGGAAGGATACAGAGAAGGCGTTCTGGTTGACTGACTCCTCATGGACTATATGATACATTCCACCCTAGCTTCCTATTACACTCTATTGACTCGGGTATTTTTTCATTGTCACTCGTGGACAACTCCCATTGATCGATTTAAAATCTACGTGCACATGTTACACACAGCTAAAAACTATAAACTAAGTGTGTGTCCAATTAACCGATTAAAAGAAAAGGGTAATGTTGAGATGGAGAGAAAGAGAGATGAAGATACAGATAGCTTGTAAATGAAGAAGGCAACCTGAGCTTCAAATTTTGCAGTATAATGCCTGAATAGTTGCAAATTGCCCGAATTTATAAACATATGAAGTACAATACTTGATCGATGGAATTTTAAATTTCATAAAATTATCTTCATGTTAACAAATTTCTAAAGACGCTTACGTCATGAGATAGCGGGATTATGTACATTATGTAACTAAAACAGCGTATTCTCACTAGTACAAAAAGATGACTGGAAAAATTGCAAAATCATTAAAATTAGCATAAAGCGAATCATCCTTGCATTTAGCAAAAGCAAAGTTTACAATTACGAAATAATGCAATCGCTTCCTTGTTCGCCGAACGTGACTAATATTAGTGCAAAGAGATCGAAATCTCTCCTAAACTCTTGCAACACATTTTGCGACGAACAAGTTTTTGTAACCCGATAAGGTCAACATTTTTTCCTTTTCAGTTTGTTATAGATGTATATTTCATATGTCTTTGATTTGTTTTGATTAAAAGACAATTATAGAACGCAAAATTTTCTAATCAATTCAGGAAGTTCCTATCATTAGACTTTTACAAAACATTAATTTATTTTTCATGACTGCAATTTGAAATACAAGTTACTGTATCATTAAAATAATATACAAAGTAAAATCTTGTCTCCGTCGCAGAAATTCACGGAACTATCAGATGCCATCTGCCACACCCTAATATGAAAACTGCCGATCTAACTTTACCCTCCTGCTTATTCTGCATAAGATTTAAGGTGAAATATGAGGATAACGTCCTACCTGAATGAGAAGCGACGTCAGCGCGTGTTTTAACGTCATTCCTCTGCAGCCTACGTCCTCGTGCCGCATTGTACGAATCTACGTCGTTCTATTTCCCGGTTGTGACTATACGTTTTTCATAACTCTACGCTCTAGTGGGTACCCCATTATATATTTCGAAAATAAAAAAGGACTGAAATATGAACTGCAAAGCTATTTAAAGTTAAAGATTATTGCACCGTAAGTTTTTACAGTTCCTTCTTTCAACACCATTAGATATTTACATTATGGATGAACCAATAAAACGCCTTATTTGATTAACTTTTTTTCAGTTGTTATAAGGTAAAGATAAATTGTAAATCCACAAATGAATGTTAAAGTATTGGTAACTCTTTAAGTTTATCCTTGCAGGCGGAGGATTCGATGGAGGTAGTGAGAGCTAGGTGCGCCTCCCTTAGTAGTGTCAGAAAGAGATAACTTTTTACAGCTGAAAAACTCCAACGCCAAAAATTCTTAATATTTCAAGGATATCAAAAGTCGAATCATCATCCACCACTGTATTTTAAATAAGAAAGAAAAAGAAACGATGTTCGTGAACAGGTATACATTATTTCATCTCATGATTATACATTTTAAACAACATCATCATATCCGAAGGTAAAAGAATTATTTATCGTAATCCATTGTTATATTTTTGTTAAGATTAACTCAAACTGCTTGTATAACCTTATATATCGATAAAATTTTTCGAATTTTGAGAAATTGTATTTCGGCAAATTTTCAGCATTCTAATAGGCACTAATTAGGCTTCTATGTCTCTACGTACATTGTCTATAGTAAATAGATTAATACAATAATAATGTATATTGAAAATCCTTCGGTAAGTAACCTGTACTCAGCATCACTGTTACCCGTGACGGGGTGTTTGTCAAGTGTATTAATTACTTCTTTCCATCTCTGTCGCCTGAAAGAAGCTTTGTTTTGACCCGTTATCAATTTGACATCATACATACATGTACTATTCAAAAAATAAAACCAGAGGGCGCTTGGCGGCCTATGAATAGCACTTTGGCTGGAAGCATCTCCGATGACAATTTAATATCCGAAACACGTGTCTGGTGCATAGTAGATTAGTTTGAAATTGGAAATTGGAACACTTCCGTATTATAAATATAAAAACTTATTTCCTTTTGCAGTGTACGTGGAGCAGTTAAACTCGTTCCCCGTGACTGGTTTGTCGATTGTATTTATGACTTCTGTCCAGCTCTGTCGCCTGAAATAAGCTTTGTTTTGGCCCTTCATCAATTTGACATCATATATATTTTTGCTATTTCAGAAACTTGTCATTTCATCCAAAAATATTATCGAAATTAAAGGAGTTAACATCTTGGCACCATCCCTCCTAAGCTATTTTGAAAATGGATTTAAACATGGACCCTACATGGAAAATTAGGAGCCGCGCACTATCTAAAAAGTAAAAGCTAACATTTAAATTAAAAAGATAAAACCAGAGGGCGCTACTGAAATGAATTTTGGTGGCTTATGAAAAGCACTTTGGCTGGAAGAATCACTGATGAGGATTTCAAAATATCCGAAACACGTGTCTCGTGCATAATAGATTAGTTTGAAATTTTCTTCAAGAAGGTAAAGAATTGGAACACTTTCGTATTATTCTTGTATACTATATTATCATCTTTGATCATTTACAGTTATATCTAAAATGCCTTTAACGAGCTGTAAATCACGGCGTACAATGGCGCGTTTTTAACTGTTTTGTGGTCTTTCACAAAAGACCAACACCTTCTTTCACCATGATATCTCCAAACTCTTCTAAACAAAGTTGACTAGTTTTGCATCGGCAGACATACTGTCATTATTTAAATATCAGTAATATCATTACTTATTGGGAAAAAAAGAAGAAAATGACCACAATCTGCTGCCACTAAAACTACTATTCAATAGTGAACGGTATGGTTGTTCGCACTTTGAAAATTTCAGGACCAATGTGCACTGTTGTACTGGATAAACTAGCTATGTACATATACACGTACATAGAGTTGTTATACATATTTCAATGGTTTGAAGAATTAATTTTGGTTGTCCCCGTCTGTTTCTTCTCTTTTATATCGTCTCATTCCCCGTAAACATGTTGGGAATCCCCTCCTGCTCGCAAATTCAGCATCAGTATGCCCCGCCCACTGTTTGAAATTCTTGAGCTCCCGTTATGTGATTGGGGCCAGCCTGTGTTCATCGTGAAATGAACGTCAAAATTTAATAGGCGTTTAACATAGGAAATCAACTTGCAATGTATACTGATAATAGCTAAAATTTTTGTGTGCTTCATAATGTTTTGATTTCTGTTCGCTGCAACGAAGTCATGGATATATTTCTTCATTTATTTTTCTGTGATATGCAAACTCCACTTACTGATGGTAAGACCACAGACGTCTAATTCATCGTAAACTTCTACTCAAAATGAGGGGTAACCTTTTCGTTATTCTTTAAAATTCATAGAACGTACGGAGAAATCCGTTCAAAGAATCATAAACTAAATTTGCATACAAATTCGAAATACTCATAGAATTATGATTTGCGAAAGTGATGATCATATAAGCAGAATCGAAACACTTGGAGAATGTGCGACCAAGTGCCTTTTTTAAAAAACATTGCAGTGAATTATGCAAAGGGTATAGACTATACTTAACGTACAAATCAAGAACGCTGCACTGTACAATTGTGTGTACATACTAAATTAGATGTAAAGTACACACACTTACCTGACCTTATAAATATTAACTTAAAGGACTACTGAGCAGTATAATAAAATCATTTAAAAGTACTTTTGGAAATAAAGGGGTCCAAGGTCTGGTAAAAGCTGTTTTTTTGTCATTTGGAAGTCCAAATGTCTTTGGTAGAAATACAAGACGTTTCAAACCAAATGTGCTAAATTTCCTTCCTTTTTATGAGGGTTAAATATTGATGCAATAAATCAGTAAGTCTCAGTCGGTTGTAGAACAGAGGTCATGTAATTAACTCTCTCTGGAATTGGGTATAAAATAAAGACGTGGATACACAGTGATGTTCGAGGTCGAAAAGAAAGGAATTACAAATAGTGAATACATGAAGAGAGAAATTGACGTAGAATTTATATCAGAGAGCAAGCTAAGTACAGACCTATGCTATGAGGGGGATACTCCTTAGTTTCAAGAATAACTTATCAAATCTAGTATCAGAAAGTTTACAAATGTAATTCAAGTCAGTGAAGACTGAAGAAGCACTGTAAAACTAGGCGAACGATATCCTCAGGGACAAGCAGTCCACCAGATATACTATATACCAACATAATTTTGGTAAAATTATCATACTCAAATGTGTATTCTATCATAATAATTTAGTGCACCAGATGTGCACTTCAACAAACAGTGTATTATCAGTGATGCTCGAGGTCGAAAGAGAGGACATCTAAATAGTGAAAACAGATGTATGTAGAGCGATATACTAAACATGACTTAAAATGTATGCCAAAGACTCCGCTAAGCTCCTTAGTATCACTGTGAATATTTTGGACGATACAATGAAAGTAAAAGGAAATATAACATCGAATTATCCAAAATATTTTTGGTTAGAGCTAATTTGATTAATTCATCGGTTTTGACCTTTTCAGAACGAATAAAGGTCGATTGTTGATTCCTTGTAATTTTACGACGACATTGGTCACCTAAATACTTTATATATCCGCATTTCAATAAACAAGCTATCATCAGTAATGCAACCACTGAAACATGAACTGTGCTTTTAAAGAGCTATACTCCTTATTATCAGGGAAAAAATCAAAATTAGTATCAGAAAAATTGAAAATGTATTTCAATTAATGCAGAAGCACAGTAAAACTAGACGCATGATATCCTCGGGAACTAACAGTCCACCAGAAGAGATACAAAGCTTGAATGTTTGTTATATCGTAAAGATTTAGTGCAACATATCCGCATTTCAACAAACAAGCTTTCATCAGTAATGCAACCGCTGAAACATTAATTGTGCTTTTAAAATAGTAAGATTCCTTGTAATTTTACGACGATATTGGTCACCTAGAAACTTTAATTTATGACAAAGGTGATATTTTCATCTTCAAACTAACAAATTTTCCATTCCGAAGTCGATTGTTGCTTACAAAAAGGAGACAAATACTCTCCCAAAGAACCTAATCTGATCCCCATTTGGCGTCAATTTTGCTCTTTTGCAGAATTTTTAGTTGTTTTCTTTGGTTTTTAATTTCTCATGGTTTTGTATATCCATTGATTATGATGTTTGGATTCTTATTTTGTGTTTTCTATTGACTTTCGCTTACTGATTGGATTACCTAGTTCCTTTCATGGATAATTGAATCTAATACCGGGTGTGTTTTTTTATCACATCCGATGGTGGGTTATTTTCCTCCCTAAGTGTGTTGGTCTTTGGTGTTAACTGTGTCTATTTTGCAGATTCCACAAGTATTATGTTTGACGGGCTTTGGGACCAATGAAATTGCATTTCTTTTTATTGAATTAGAGTGAACGTCTTGTTTCATTACTTAGTTAACTCAAGGTGGCACCAATTACAATTCATTTTGGTAATTTTCTTATCGTGATACTGATTCCATGTTCAATGTGCGACCCACTTTGTTTTCATATAGTACATGAAGAAATGTGAATAACATTAAAGCTTCCTTTTCGACCCTGCTTGGTTGGATACTATAACTTGCATTACTTGTTTATATGTGAAATTATTCAAGCTGTGTTGGGTAGGTTTGGACTTTACTTATTGATACAGCGCCGTCTACAATAGGTTCCGTTCTTGCATTCGACTCTGAAGATTATTCATTGGAAAGTGTTATCCTTCGTATTTCTATGTTGCTGTGTTATGGTGCCGTACTACTTAGCACAGCACCGCGTTTCAAGCGCCACCTTCAATGCACTCCGTACTTTCACTGCACTCCGGAGACTGTTCATTAGATAAAGTTGTCCTTCGTGTTTCTGTGGGGCTGTGTTGTTTTCTCCGTCTGTTTGTCCTATTTTCTTTTCTCAAGAGTATAGTATATTTTTTCCAAGAATTTGGAAGCATTTTGATTGTGAATTTTGGAATCTGATTTCGGGTTTTGTGTTGGACTTCCATACATGAATTTGAAGACGTAACATTTAATGTTTGCCTCTAAACGTTTAGTGCAGATTTACAAGTAGACAGACAGACAGACAGACAGACAGACAGACAGACAGACAGTAGACCACTGGTAACCGTTCTTTGTTTTCCCTGTACGATATCTCTTCCAAATGTGAAGAGTAGCGAAAACGAAGATACCAAGAAGGGTACCGGTCTAATTGACAAATTATTCCTTTCGTAACATCATGATTAATTCCCCATCAAGCAGATAACAGGCTCACCAGTTTAGATTAAAACCAAGGTTGATATTCTGTCATAGACCATTTGAACCATGCAACCAAAGATTGTACTCTATCTCTTCCGAAATGGAAGTAACCGGATGTGACAGTTCTACCGAATCGAAGCGGCGGGTGTTGCATGCAAGCAGGAGATGCTTACTCTTCCTGGGCACCTGGTCTCACTCCCATATCGGGAGTTCGCTTCTTTTCATGTGGTGGAGGTTTTTGTTTATTTGCTTTGGTTCCTGTTTTATCCTGATTTTGTATGCCTTCGGTTTCTGATTTTCTGAATTGTCGATTTTGTGCTGTATACAGGGATATGGTCATTATCCATATTTGTCATTCTATAAATATATGTATGAAGCCTTTTATTTGAATTCTTTTGCTTTGTTCATTTTTGCTGTTGCTGATTTTACTTGCCAATCAGTTGAGTGTTTTGACTGCAGAATTCAGATGTTTCAGATAGTCATCCTTCACGATGACTAGTAGATAGGACTTGCTGATCATGCAATTTCGTGGTTTCACAAAGACAAACTTGATTTCGGAAAAAAAACCCAATATCTCTTCCTTTTATTAAATCACGGAAGGTAAAACAAAGGAGGGGATCTCCAACAACACCCGGTTGCAGCACCCACAGCAAAACCCCAAAACACCCGATGCAAAAACACAAAGCAGACAAGCACGGAAAGAGACGCATAAGGGACAAGGAACGTCAACGCACAACACAGAAACATCAAACACAAAGGACTACATCATAAACCAACGAGGCCAATGGGCAACCAGTGCCGACTTAGGACGGCCATCTGCCACGGAAATAGCAGAAGGTGTGGTTATCCTGGATTACGTGCGCACAACCCTCCCACTTTTCCGATTAGCCAGAGGTCTCGAAGAACGTACAATTGTGGTGTAAAACAACCTCCTCACTGTCAGATGACCAGTAACAAGCACAAAAGCATCTATACAATAAAAAACTTAAAAAAAACATATTGTTGTGTAAATGATTTACTCGTGTGAGATAAAAAATAATTCATTAAAAAGTATTTCATATGAATATTAAAAAGCATAGGTGGTGGAGATCAAACTTTGTATAAACGAATCTTTTCCATTGAGGCCTTGATGATATTTGCAGAGTTTATGTGTCTTCTAACTTGAGTTCGCTTTAATCAACCAACTTTCAAAAAAGTTCTGTAATGTCAATCTTTAAGTAATATTCACCGTCAATTCAATCGACTGAAAAGAAAACAAAATATTAAATTGAAATCATCTATTAATGACAGCCCAATTTCTTATATTCAAAATATAATTTGCGTATTTGAATATTCGTATGTTAGAGGGTAAATGTTAAACGTCTTCAAATTCAATAGCATCATTCAAGAACAGAGATAAATTTGCAGCATGGACCAGACACGCACGTTTCTGGTACTTAACCCTCGTCGGTGATCCTCAATCTAAATAACGTTACGTGTGACCGTTATTATGTCCAAAAATATACCGAAGGACGTGGCAGGATGGATGGGATATGATGCTTTAGGACCCACGTTATTGAGAAATTCCAAGAAATTTTGGTATCAGAAATTTTCGAATGCGTCGAAGCTTTTATTTTTTTATCAATACATGTATTAATTCAATATGTCTTTCATTTTAGTCATACTTTTACCTTATTGCTCCAAATCTATTTTGTAACATCGTGTAGTTTCTCTGTAATTCCTGATTTCTTTCTGTAAGAAGAATATACCAAATATATAGTTTGCTTAGTACTTATCGTTTCACTAGGATCATCTCAAATTATAACTTTTATTGAAAAAGGGGATTTGACAGAACGTCTTTTGTTAATATTTAAAGATAGGGTGTGCTTCCTTTTTTTTTTATTGTTCATGGAAGAAGTAATTATTATAACTTTTGTTACGATGTTACAATTTTAGCAACCTACATGGCGTTAAAATCTATAAAATATCTTTCATGCAAAATAGCTTCAGGGGACAAATAGCAAATTATGTCTCACCAGCGTTGCCCGAGGTCAAAATAGAGGACACATTTTTTACCAATGTAAGTTTTCGGCCCAAAAATATCCTTATCAAGTCACTTGAGAAATTAGAAAATATACTCTCTCACAAAATGTTCTAATTATAGACTAGATCGTTTTGAACCAACAGTACAGAACTTTTTTTTATGAAATAAAAGGAATTAAACTCTATCATGATAAAATACGTACGTCCACTGATTTGTAATTCCTGTCTCAGTCTGCTGATGTCCGATTCGTTCTTTTTAACACGTTCATGAAGTCCAGTATTCTCAGCAATTAACGTCTTATAAGTTTTTGTTGCAGTCTGTAATTGGTCTGTTAAGCAAAATTATTGTATATTAAATCAAGTACGGGCCCCGCATTTTGAAAGGCAAGAAGAAATCATTTCACCACATTTCGTACAGCCAGTAATAAAGCCTTGCATATTTTTATGAACATTCAACACGATTCTGGGGTCTTAAAATAGCTGCAATTCAATGCATGCTTTTGTCAGCGTTTGAATAATCTTATTTTGCTTCTTATAATTCAGCGTTGTCAAAATCGAATTACGTCTTCAAGGAATAACGTCTTGAAATTCATAGCATCATTTTAAGAACAGATAAATTTTCAACATGGACCAAACATGCACGTTTCGGGTATTTAATTCTCATCAGAGATCCTCAATCTAAACAATGAAAAATATGGTTAACGACTGAAAATGATGTCCCAAAAATACCGAAAGACATAGACGTAGCAAGATGGTTTACTAATTTGTTTTTGTTGCATTATCATCGCTGATTCAGGGGCGACAATAGCATACCAGAAGTTGACGATGCGCGTAAATGTTGCTCTTTCGTATTGCTGTTCAGATAGTTTTACTGTAATTCATATTTTATGCCTAATTGTGGAGTCATATTCACATAATCCCATTCTTCTTCTAGCCAATTTTATCAAAATTCGTTTCTCATTGAGTTTTCTTACAATCAACAAGAACCATTCCAGAAGAACATATTACATGTAAGATATTACACATTTTCGAATGAGTACACAGCATCTTGATTGAGTATATTTTGGTCCTGACATGACTTACTACCATATGGATGGCAGACATATACTTTAATATGGAAGGTAACACATTTATTTGTCAGTATACCTTTTTTTTGTTTCGATTCAAATGTGGAACAAGTAATCACAATGCATTGAGTGAAGAATTACCATAAATATCTCATCGAGACAGTGCTGTCCTTCTTGTCTCTCTAGAACAGTGTCATAGTCTCTGCCTCATTGCCAGCCTACTTTCTTCTCGTAAGAATACGTTCTGCGATTTTTAATGTTAGGGGTCTTCCCTATATCTTCAATTTGTCTTATTTTTTTTTCAAGAATTTGTATGCCTATTGATTGTGGATTTTGAATTCTGAATTCTTTGTGTTTCGAGTTTGAATTTCATTCACTAATCGTTAGACAAAAAGCGAAAAAACCCATATTCGAGGATAAATTTTCAAAACAAAACCAAAAACAGACGGCACCATGGAAACATTATGGGCCATACTTCCCAACAAACAACCTCCAGAGTCCAATGTAAGAACGTAAGGAGCTGATAAGATAAGGGCTGTATTTAGCCCTGAAGGTCATCAAGTATTTCTTCTACACATTGATCTATACACACGAAAAACGTGATCATTACGAAAATGTAATGTATTTGGAGAGTCTTCATACAACTTTTATTTTGTTAAGCTTATTTCTAGATACTTAAGTTACAGTCCAAAGGGGGTAGACAAGTTGAAAAGACGCTAATATTGAGCAAAAACGTTGAAAATTAAGAACCATCTGGCTAATATGGATATCTATAAACTTAAAAACATAGTTATAGTCTAAACAAGATACTAGAAATCAAATTTAAAAAACTGGTCTCAACTTTATCCATAAATTTTAGAATCTTGAATCTGAAATATGGTTGTATTTTGTATTAAATTATACATAAGACGTAGGCATTTTACCGTGAAATACACACTGTTTAGAAATAAACAAGCAATTGTTTATTTCATTTCAAAATCTTGTGCATTCATTTGAACATGTTAAGAATAACTAAATGAATGACTTTAAAAGGGAAAAAATAAAACTTTGCTCGTAAAAAGCCCCCCACCCTCCCTTTTTCAGTTTTTCGTCTCTGGGGCATCGTCCCCCCCATTGCTACAGAACCCCACTTTGTCAAAAAAAAAAATGTGTATTAGTGATATACACCTTCTGTAATAGTGGCGTTCTGTAGCTAGGGGGGGGGGGGGGGGGGCGATGTTTAAAAAAACTTTTCCATTTTCCATTGACTCAATGGAAAAAAGACATATTTTGCCCTAAATTTAAGGAAAACAATACACGATAAATCTAATACAACTGCTGATTATGATGAAATCAATAACTGACATTGATTTTGCGAAAGAATTTTCTTGAATTTCCTATTTTTAAAATTCCACTTTTTCAGGGCAGATTTTACGCCTTATCTTATCAGCTCCTTTATTATGGGTGGGGGTATAAAAATGTACTGTATGAATTGGTTAATTGTTAATATATTAAAATGAGTTAAAGAAAATTCTGGCGATAATCTCAACAGCACCGACAATAGAGCACCAAATAGAGCAGCGACGGACCCCTAGCAAGCTAGAGATGGGACCAGGTGCCCAGGAGGAGTAAGCATCCCCTGTTGGCTAGCCAAACGCACCGTCGATGTTCAAATATCACATGAATTATGCTACATACGCAATGCAGGCAACAGTATTCATCCAAGAACGGTTGAAAGGTATCAAAAGTACAAGTATCTTACCTTGTATCTGTGTTTGATGCATAGTCTCGTTTTCTAAATTCCTAAGTTGACTCTGTAAGCTTTCATTCGTTCTCTCCAGTGTCTGGACCTTGCTATCATATTCCTCTTCTACACGTGATAGAAAGAAATCGCCATAAAATCATATCAGTTAAATGGAAAAGATAAAAACATGTACCAGACTGAGTGTAATTCATAATTTAAAAAGTTTTGAAGGAAACAAATTCAAGAAAGTAAGATCGAAAGATTCAACAGTCACTCTTGGTGAAAAAGGAATACAAACCATAGTAACTTTGCAGTTGTTGAATAGATTCATGTAGTTCGGAGTTTAGTTTGGCTGTGTGCTCACTCATCGGAACTGTTGTCTGCTTGAGAACCGCCATTTCCTCTGAGAAAATAATTGATAGAGATTGTGTTATATTTATGTCATTTATTTTTTTCCCGACTTACATACAACATATTCTTCTTCTTTTTTAATCAAGAATCATATAATTGGATGTGAAAATATACGTGTATGCTGGAAGTTGTCAATATATGTAAACCTCATTTTACTCAGACATATTATTCAATAATTCAGCATGAAATTCTCAAAGAATAAACAGAAAGATGACACAACACATCGGTGGAAAACTCTCTCTCTCTCTTCGTTCAAACAACAGTGTCAGTCCATCATATTTCTTCACTGGAAGTGTTTTATTTCTTATCTTTCACTCGCCTTTTATCGTCTGTTCTTGACTCTAAAGATCATTAATGCCCTTTGTTGGTAGCGTTACACCTCTTACTCGCCTATCTGTTTTAGTCCATGACTGTAGATCAGCTATCATGTTGTCATTTTGGTGGTAGCTCTGTATCTCTCACTCTTATTTTCTGTCCTTGGCTTCGTATATCACCTGTATTGCTAACACATCTATTGGTAGTCTTTCCTTACATTCTCTCCTTCACTTTCACTCACCTATCAATGTACCGGTATGTAGTTGACTTTGTAGAACAGCTATCTTGATGTCCTTTGGAAAAAGTGCTCCACCTCTTACTCACCTATCAGTGTCAGTCCATGACGTTATAGATCAGCTATCGTCTTGTCATTTGGTTTGTAGTGCTTCAGCTCTTACTATCTCAGCTATAATATAGCTGTAAGCCGGTGGTATTTCTTACTTACAAAGCAGAGCCTTTACTTGACTTTGTCCAAAGTCGGCACCGGTTTACCATTGGTCTCGTTGTTTTATGTGTAGTCTTTAGTTTTATGTTGATATGTCGTATGTCTCTTTTCCGTCTCTTAGTATGCTCGTCTTTGTTTTTTCGGAACGTGTGTTTTGGTGTTTTGCTGTTGGTGCTGCGACAGGGTCTTGTTGAAGATCCCCTCCCTTCTCTTCGGTAGATAAGCTATCTTGGTGTCACTTGCTGGTAGGGTTTCTTACTCACAATTTTAATATGACTTGATTCTTTTTCCCTATTAAGACAACATACGCGAGCCAGGCTCTATTCTCCAATATAGGCGCTATAGCGATAAGCCATGCCTACCCATTTTCTGAAAGCAGATAAACCGGCAGGAACTGGTTTTTACCAAGAATCGAAAGGTCTAAGTTTGGTCATCATTAGAATAGAAATAAAAAATGATAAGCCGGGCTCTATTGTCTCATAATGCTGACGCGGCTTGGTAATAAATGTGATTGGCTGAGGACGCTCGGTCATTATGAGACAATAGAGCCCGGCTTGTCACTTTTTATTTCTTAAGGATGTACTTGATTCTGTAGGTCCGCTATCGTGGTGTTCTTCGGTTGATAGTGTTTCACCTCTCACTCACCTAGCAGAGTCTGTACATGACTCCATAGATAAGCTATCGTGGTGCCCATTGCTGGTAGTGTTTCTTACTCATCTATTAGAGCCTGTACTTGACTATGTAGATCAGCTTTCGTGGTTTTCTTTGCTGTTAGTGAATCTTCCAAACAAGCAGAGTCTTCAAATTCAATAGCATCATTTATAACGAGTAAATTTGCATCATGGACCATCATGCTGGGCTGTACATGACTTTGTAGATCAGATATCATGCTGTACTTGACTCCGTTGATCATCTATCATGTAGCCCTCTGCTGGTAGTATTTCTTACTGAATCTCTGAATCTAAGACGGACTCCTCGGGTGATATCAAGCATGAGCTCGCTAGAGCCGACAGAGCACGGACTGTATTTGTACGCCTTCTGTTTTTATATCCATTTACATATCCACATGTGTTTCTTGAGTCCCTTCGTAATGCTGTCAGTTGGTATGGTCATTTTACATCATAATTATTTTACACCACATTGGACTTCTTTGAGACCTCTGAGTAATAAGAAAAGTGGGAGAGTTGTGCGCATGTAATCCAGATAACCACATCGTCTGCTACTGACGTGACAGATGGCCGTCCTATTGCCAATTACTAGTATATGTAGTCATCTATTTTTTTTATGTTTCTATGTGATTCGGTGTTCATTGTACCCTTTGCGTCTCTTTCCGTGCGTGTCTGCTCTGTGGTTTTGTAAATGTTTTTGGGGATTTGTTGTGGATGCTGCAACCGAGTGTTGTTAGAGACCCCCTCCTTTCTTTAACAAACATAGTAGAGACTGTGCTGGACTCTCAAGATCACTTATCAAAGTATCATTTGATGGTAGTGTTTCTTACTCACCTAGTAGACCAAGAGTCTGTACATGCCTCTGTAGATCAGCTATCGTGGTGTCATTTGCTGATAGTGATTCTTACTCAACAAGTAGAGCCTGTACTTGACTCTGTAGATCAGCTATCGTGTCGTCCTTTGCTCATAATATGTTTACTCATCCTAGTAAAGCCTGTACGTAACTCTGTATATCACCTATGGTAGTGTCATTTGCTGGTAGTGTTTCTTACTTACCTAGTAGAGCCTGTACTTGACTCTGTAGATCAGCTATCATGCTGTCCTTTGTAGGTAGAGTTTCGCCTCGTATTTGCTGTAGTTCTTCGTCCTTACGTTTACACATCCGCTCATACAAAATTAGCTGCTCTATCTGCAGACGACATCTGGCAATCTCCTGTTTTGTCCTTACAAGCTCAGCTAAGATATGAAATTGAATACGTCGAAATTATTAGATCAAAATACAGAAAAATGTATTACATTCCAGACATAGAGAAGAATACAGTGATTTTTTTTTTCAATTTCAATCTATAAATCTTAATCACTCTACCATCTAGCATCTTGTTTTTGTCACTCTCAGCTTGAAACTTTTCTAGTAGCTTCCCGTTTGCAGTCTTCTTATTTTCTAGATCGTCTTTGATGCTTCCAATGGCCTCTGAAAACAAAATTATATGTACCTTAAAGATTTAAAATGCAGCTAATCATTAAATCCATTTACTTTTCCTTCAATCGATTAAAAAAGAAAAAAAGAAGCAAGATTGTAATGTAGAAAATGCTTTAACCAACCAGAGTCCTCAGTAGCAGTATTGTTGACCAATCGGCACGAAAAACACAAACATGGTAGAGGACATTAAGGTCATGCTTCCTGTTCCTGTAAAGTTACGTGAAATTCTGTGCTGCAGTTGCAGAAGAGAAGTTGAAAATGTATAAACCAATCAGAGCCTGCGCTGGCAAATTCTGGTAAACTGATCGGTAATAAAACGCAAATCTGGACCTTGAGTACTTGCTTCCTGTAAGGTTTCATGAAATTCTGTGCAGCGGTTGCAGAGGAGATGTTGAAAATGCGTCATCCAATTAGAGCCCTCGGCGTCCATATTTGTTGACCGATCGGCAGGAAAACCACAAACTTGGTAGAGGGACATTGAGTTATTGTTGTCTTTAATATTTTGTCAAATTTTGCTCAGGGGACGCAGAGGGGATGTAAAAAGTTAACGACGGACAGCCTGGTCGAACGGACGGCAGACTGCACGCTATGACAATGTCTCACTTGAGCATCGCTCAGGTAAGCTAAAAATATATAAGCACTTTTCTCGTTCCCTTTAAGTGAAAAGAGAAAATAACATAGAATGGACACAATTAAGGATCGAATGAAAACAATCTACGGTCGATCGATCATATTCTGAATAATCCGCATGCTATTAATAGAATCAAGATATCACAGAAATTTTCAATTATATGTTCTGTTGTATTGATTTCAGTACATTATATATCTCATCAATGCTTGAGACCGAAATAGAGGCAAACCAAATAACAAATCTATGAAGGGCGAAATTCATTTCCTAATTATTTGAACAAACATTATAAATACTAGTCCTTAAATAGAGCACTCCATGAGCACCCTGATTTAATTGTCTGAACGATCAGGATGCTCCCTTTCTCATTTTCTTGTTCTGCTTGCCTTTTACCTTATGATTCTATGATTTGTGACTTTACTTTATAGGTTTATCCATAGTTTAGGATCTAACTTGAAAGGAACATATTTCATTGTATAGCTAACATACTGAAAAGACAAAAGACATATAAAGTAAGGGATACATTAGCAATAGCATACATACATGTATATTCAGAGGAAAAGATACGTTGTAACGAGTATAGCGAAACATACAAGAGCAACAATAATGAACATGATTAAAGTCTTCAAATTCAATAGCATCATTTAGGAACAGATAAATTTACAACATTACCAGTCATGCACGTTTCTGGTACTTTACCCTCGTCAGTGATCCTCAATCTAAACAATGTAATATAGCCAAAGAGTGCGAAATTTATTAATTGTACCGAAAGACGTAGCAGGATATGTGGAATATAATGCTACAGGACCCATGTTTTAGAAATTTGAAGAAATTTAGATAACAGAAATATTCGAATGCGTTGAAGAAACGATCAACCGAAATTAATCGAACTTGGCTAAATGTGCCCTCGGGGACTCCTGATCTACCAGCAGTGACACTCACCAAGTGGTACAAATTATGTTTAATGTCTTTAAATTCAATAGCATCATTTAGGAACAGATAAATTTACAGCATGGACCAGACATGCACGTTTCGGGTACTTAACCCTCGTCAGTGATCCTCAATCTAAACAAATTAGTATAGCCAAAGAGTGTGAAATTCATTATGTCCAAAAATGTTCCCAAAGACGTAGTAAGATAGGTGGGATATGATGCTACAGGACCCACGTGTTAGACATTTCAAGAAATTTAGATTACAGAAATTTTCGAATGTGTTGAAGAAACGATCAATCGAAATTGGTCTAACTTGGCTACATGATTGTCTCGTACAGAACATCTTTAAAAAAACAAAAGAAGTACTTTCTGTTCATTTTCTTTGTTTCAACGCCGGCTTCTTCATTTAAGAATAAGGAGAGGATGTTTAACAAAACCACGCTGTGAAGAACACGCAGCGGAACACACACAAGCATGACCAAAGCGACCAATGGACAACACACTTTCACTCATTCCAACAATAAGTCCTGACAGAGTGTCACGAACGAGAATATTCACGTCTGAAGGACCTTGGATACGTGAAAGGGATACATAAAAGCAGAGGGGGTATGACGGTTTATGGGAAAGTTTCCATGTAATCGAATTCTAATGGGAATTCTAAATTACCTTTAATTACTTCTTGTCGACTTCTTTTCCCACTCAAGTGATTAATGCTGAATATATTTTCACTTCGTTCTTTCAGTGGAAATGCAATATTATTATACCTCTACTTGTTTTTCCTATATAAAAAGATACTCATTAAAACTAGATGTAACCCGACTGATGAGACTATTTCCCTGCAAAAGGTGCGTTAGTTGAGAAGACTATTTCCCTAGGGAAATAGCTTCAAAATGGGGCTGAGATACAGCGCATGACTTCGAAATGGGGAGGAGCTACAGCGCGTGACGGTATAATAAAACAGTTAAAGTTACCATTGAGGGAGTTAGCATGATTCTGGTTTCCCTCGACCAGACCTATATTTCCCTTAGCTTCGCCTCGGGAAATAGGTCTAGTCTCGGGAAACCAGATTCATGCTAACTCTCTCAATGGCATATTTTAATTGTATAATACCTTTGGTTCAATTTCAGTTCAAGATAATACATGTGAGTAAAAACATTGTTTGATATACCGGTATGGTGTTTGTGTTAACTAAAGGTATGTTCAAATTGAGATAGTTCGTATCCGTATATCTATACTACCTTGAGAATCGCTCAGTTCTTTCTTGAGATCATTTATTTCTTTGTCTTTATTTTCTAAAAAGAAAGAACCACATTCAAAGTAATATCAATATGAATATATTCAATAAATGGGAAAGCTCATTTATTTTCAAATATTCAACTATTTAATATAACAGCATAGTTAAGATTATAATAAAAAGGTCTATGTCTGACTCCTGATATACCGAATCCATGAAATTGCATGAGAAACATTTTAAAATTTTATTTTCCTTAACCTATAATCTACATATTTTTTTTCAGTTTGACTGATAAATTGTTTAAAACTATGTCCCATTTTAGATTAGTCTAGCCCAAGACTAGAATCATATCTAAATATGTAGAGATAAGAATAACCTGACTAAGATAGGCGCGTATCATAAGAATATGGAAGTTTTCCAACTCTTTACATTCTTAAAGAAAGTTTCAAACCAGTATTGATGTCATGAGAAGTAGTTATAAGCATGGCACCGCATCTATAGCGCCACCAACAATAAGTTCCGTTTTTGCACTGCACTCTGGATGTTGTTCATTCTATTAAGTTGCCATCATGCCTCTATTAGTCTCTGTTAATGCCTCTGTCTGTATGTCCTATTTTCTTTTCTTGTGAGAAAGGTTTGATATATGTTTTTCAAGAATTTGTAAGCCTTTTATTGTATTTCTTGCGGGTGCGGCTAGCCAACAGGGGATGCTTACTCCTCCCGGGCACCTGGTCCCACCTCTAGCTTGCTAGGGGTCCGTCGATGTTTAATTTTGTGCTCTATTGTGAGTGCTGTTGAGATTATCGTCAGGATCTTCTTTAACTCATTGGAATCTGATTTCGAGTTTTGTGTTTGACTGTCATTCACTGATCTTTTAACTGTTTTAAAACTAACCTATGGAATCTTTAGCACTCTGTAGCTCTTGCACCTTGATCAGTAATGCACTCTGTGCTGCAGTTTGGTCCTGATGGGCTTTCAATGCCACCGTTTTGGAAGTTACTAGTTCAGCTTGAAGTCTCTGTATGTCGTCTGTTAGTAAAACTATTTTACTTAGACAAAATGATAGAAATATATGCTTAAGATTTCGATTTTTGAAGGAAAGTAAATATCATTTCCTGAGACTGGGCAACTTCTGACTCGCAGAGACTTAAACTGTAAGAACTTTGACCATTATCATTCGTACTAAAATTCCTCATGTTCAATTTAGAATTTTCTTCGTTTTTGACAGAAAACTTACTTATTTATAACTGGTAGGATAATGAAATAGAAAAGCTTTAGAGACATAGGGTACCCACTTTTTAAGGCTTCTTTCCGTTGTCTTTTCCGAGATACAGAATCCTCAAGTTGAGCTGTCTTTTCGCGTTCTCTTTCCAACTCTGTCTCCAACCGTATTACATTATCTTTAAAATTAAACAAAAAGTTTTTCATAAAAAAACAGATGTCTCCCCCTCCCTCTAAGTTACTTTGACCTTAGGCCAAAATGCAAAATGATGTCCTTTGAGTCATGGGCAACATCATACTAAAACATGAAAGTGATTCATTACATTGTTTGAGGTAAAGCCCAAACATGATTGGCATATACAATTTCATTAAAAACATATTTAAAGAAATTGACTTTGGTCACATGACCTTGGATATAGGTGATCTGAAACCTACTCTCACTGACGAGGGTTAAGTACCCGAAACATGCATGTCTGGTCCATGCTGCAAACTTATCTGCTTTTAAATGATGCTATTGAATTTGAAGACGTTTAACATTGTATGGATCATGAGCAACAAAAAACTGAATTAGTGATTGGATACACGGTTCAAAATATAAAGCCTAAACATTATTAGCATAGACAATTTCAGCCTGGACATGCTTAGCATATACAATTTCATTACCAAAGTAAATAGCTACCTTAACCATGTGACCTTGGGACAATATGATAAGAAACATTTAGTCCTTAGAAACAACATACTAAAATATGAAAACAATTGTAAGAAGGGTTCAGGAGATATAGCCCAGACAATATTAGTACGTACAATTTCATTAAAAAGAACTTAGTCTAAATGATCTTGACCTTGGGCACATGACCTTGGGTCCAGACGATAAGAAACCCTCCAATCCTGAGCAACAGCATACTAAAGTATAAGAGTGATCCAGTATAGGATTCCACAGATATAGCCCAGACTCAATAGCATTTAAAATTTCATTAAAAAATTTAATACTTGACCTTAGTCATATGACCTTGGATCAAGGAGGTGTGAAACCTATGGGTCATCAGCACCATCATACTAAAATATGACATGATCCGATCACGGTTCAAAAGATTAAGCGTGGACATAATACATGTAACAAATACAATTTCATTTAAAATATACTAATTGACCTTGACTTTGGTCACATGACCTTGAGTCAACGTGATGTGAAACCTTTATGTGATAAGCAACAACATACTAAAATATGACGGTGATCTGATAAATAGTTAAAAGAGATACGGCCCCAATGGGATAGCATGTACAATTTCATTAAAATGTACTTAGTAACTTTGACCTTGATCAAATGACCATGGGTCCAGGTGAAACCTTTTGGTCATGACTAAATACATTCTTAACTTGAAAGCAATCCAGTTTGCGGTCCAAGGGATAAAGCCTAAACAAGAATGTATCTACAATTTCATTAAAAATGTAGTAAGTGACCTTGGCCTTAGGTTAAGGTGATGTGAAGCCTTCGGGTCATAAGAAAAAACATGCTAAAATATGAAAGTGATCCGGCAAATGGTTCAAGAGATATAGCCCGGACAAGAATGTATGCACAGTATCATTAAAAATGCACTAAGTGACCTTGACCTTGGTCACATGACCTTGGGTCAAGGTGATGTGAAACCTTCGGGTCATAAGCAACAACATACCAAAATATGAAAGTGATCCGGCAAACGGTTCAAGAGATATAGCTCGGACAGGAATGTATGCATAATTTCATTAAAAATGCACTAAGTGACCTTGACCTTGGTCACATGACCTTGGGTCAAGGTGATGTGAAACTTTCGGGTCATAAGCAACAACATACTAAAATATGAAAGTGATTCGGCAAATGGTTCAAGAGATATAGCCCGGACAGGAATGTATGCATAATTTCATTAAAAAAGCACTAAGTGACCTTGACCTTGGTCACATGACCTTGGGTCAAGGTGATGTGAAACCTTCGGGTCATAAGCAACAACATACTAAAATATGAAAGTGATCGGGCAAACGGTTCAGGAGATATAGCCCGGACACGATGTGTGACAGACGGACAGACGGACAGACAGACGGACGACAAAGGCAAAACCAATATGTCTCCTCCCCGTTGGGGGGAGACATAATTAAGGTGGACCTATAATTAAACTTATGACAGATATCCGAGTTAAGGCTTTTAGTAATAGATTAGAATGGATAGACAAACAAACAAACAGACATGCAGTCATACCTTGATGTTGTTGTACCGTAGAGTCATGAGTTTGTATCTGCTGATTCAGACGCTGTATTTCACTGTCCTTCATTCCTATCAGATTGTCTGTCCTTTCCCTCATCTCCTGATCTCTGATAGGAAGAACACTCAGTAGAATTTCACTGATGGATGATACTGGTACGTTAGCTGTTTTATACAATTAAAACATGTATTAATCTGTTGGTTACTTCATATAGAGATACTAACGTCATAATAAAAAGAAAAGGAGAATTTATTGATTACCTACTAGCAAAGGCGGAAGGTACATCCGGCCTAATGGTATACAAAGGTATGGTACAGTGGACCGGACGTTCTTTCCGCCTTTGCTTTCTAGTAATAATCCACATTTCAGAAGTTCATTTTCATCACCGCAGGGAAAGACATCCTCTGATTTCCAACGCCACTATACTATAACTTATTCTGGATTCAGAGTTGGGATCATTTGTATATATTTTTTATTATTCAGATTTGTTCTTTGTAGCAGTGTGGAGCTTGTAACACATTTTCCTATGACTGAGTGTTAAAAGCAGTGTTATTTAGTTTCTTATTTTCTAACACTTTCGTCAATGAGATTTTTTTCTTTGGCTTTAAGTTAATTCGGCTTCGTCTATTGGAAACATACCATTTCATTTTGAAATTTCAAACTACTTGGCATCATCTCTCAAAGGATTTTTGTCGCATATATCATTTAATCCTGCTACTGAATAGATACGTACAGAAAAAAAATTAGGAGCTGCTCACTCTATGCAAAATACTAGTAGTAGCTACTATACTTGAAATTTAGAAATTTGAACACTTTTCCCCCGAATCATTTAGGCTTGAAGTATAACACAGGAGGGTTTACTGACCGAAGCATGTATGTATGGTGCACCGCATTTGGATTTTCTCTCCATAATACTGTTCTCTGGTGGCAGAGTTGGGACACTTTTTTTCTTTATAATTATCCGACATATTTTTTGGAAATGTATTTGAATGGAATGTGTCCAAAGAAATTCAGTCAAACTAAAATCCGCTTTGTGATATTAAATAAAATACTGATGTATCTTAAGGTCAGCGCATTAACAATTCTCAACTTTTTTTCTACAATCACATATTAGACTTTTCGTAATGTGACAATTTGAGCGTCCTCAGAAACGTTAGCTCTGGCTTCCAAATTGGTTCTTTCCTTTTAAAAAATATAATCTTACATTTCCAACTTATTTGTATTCATATTTCGTTGTCTATGAGAGTAAATATACACTATAAAAGCCTACCCGGGGTTTGCTGCTGCTCTTGATGGGTACTATCTTGTTCCTCAGATCGTTCATTTATCTTAGCTGAAAAAAAAACAAACTCATACAACAAACTGTATGACTTTACTAGCAAAGATAAGGAGATTTCGGTAGCTTTAAATTCTCTTTTGTAAAGACAAAAATACAACAGCCTTACCAATGACTTCATCAAACTGAGTGTCTCGGATCAGTGTCCTTTCGCTCAGACGTTTTCTACAAAGTGGACATTCTGGTTTGTGCTCAATACTGGTCATTATACAATGGAGGCAGAACCTGTGACCACATGGTGTTACCGATGTACCATTAAGCGTGTTTGTGCATATAGGGCACTCTAGGAGTTTTTGAAGACTGGAAGTAACTCCCTGGAGAAAAAGTTAAGAACATGACTTGTTAACTGCAACTCTCTGTGTTCATATTGCAATTACTGTACGATTGATATGTAGCACGTCTTGTCATCCGAAAATAAAAAATTTGGTATGACATTGATGCAAAGACAACTGAACATTTTGTATCACGACATTTTCTTGCTTTTACATCTCTGACGTATCCAAATCTATATTAGGGGATGACAGGTCATACTACATTTATATCATGAATGGCCAAGCGATTTCGAAGAGCAAAGCACTAGATGGAAAATGCATTAAAGAAGCGAGGAAAATACGCATCCATTGCCGACTTTGAACTGTCACAACGTCATCAATATAAGTTGGCATTCAGTACCAGGAGGTCAAAGTTATGCAAAACTTTAGTTAATATCAAAAGCATTGTGTTTACGAAAAACAATCTGATCTCTGATATGAGCTCATGATAAATAACCCGAGAGGTTCAACCAACTTTCAGAAAGGACAAGCGGCAGTCTACTCTGACGAGATTTCAAAGTGCACGTCATGCAGTCTCATTGTTCAGGTTGATCAATGTGCAAAGGTGGAAACTGGAGTACGGCGTGTAAAACGTTGCAAAATTAAATATTTTGAGGTGAATGTAAAGCATCTTGTTATGGATTTAAAAATCTTGTTGTGTATGTTTGAAAACTCGTGACGTATGTTTAAAAATCAAAAACTTGTTATGTATATATCTATTATTATAAGTTTACTATTATTATTACATGTAATACATATCAAGATCTTTTAAATACGTTTCAAGATTTATTGAACAAATAACAAGATTTTTTTTTAAATCCATAACAAAATTGTTTGAATACATAACAATATTTTTAAATACATGTACTCATCAAGATCAACAATGTATTGAATACATTGACTACATAAATTGTAACAAGATTTACTAGTATTTAACACATAAGAAGATTTGAAAAAAAATCAAGATTTTCAAATATACGTACATCATAAGTTTCTTAGTTTAAACATATCATACAAGTTTCTGAAGATACACCACAAGTTCAAGATATACATCACAAGTTTTACAAATACATGAAAAGTTTGTTACATTTATCAATGTTGAAGCTTTTTAATCATACATTAAAGATATTTAAATACATATCAAATTGAACATACATACACATCCAGATTTTGAATTTTGCAATGGTTTACCCGCAGTTCTAGAGATGACTCCAGTATCATCATGATCATGCAAAAGTTCTTCTTATGACTTCAGGGTCATGTCGTCGGTAAAGTCTTTTCACAGTTTCGATCAAAGTTGAAATAACCTTTGATCCCTCTTACAGTTTTAATAAAATCATCCTAGAATTACGAAACACTGACCATGCATAAACATCAAAGAAGCACCAATCAGTTATTCAGTCTCAACGTCGAGAAGGCAAGGCAAAATAATGAGAATTCCCATTGGAACGGTTGCGAACCTCGGAATGAACAACATTCCAAAGTGAGACCAGGTGTCCGGGGAGAGTCAGCGTCTCCTAATTGCATGCAACATAAAAAGAGAACACTTAAACAATTTAAAGCGACATAAAAAGAGAAAACTTAAACAGTTCAAAGCGACATAAAAAGAGAAAACCTTAACCATTCAAAGCAAACAAACAAGCCAAAGACCATATTGAAGTTGAAATTTACAGCGTAACTGATAGAAAATGTGCACCCAGAGTCGGCTTCATACTAACTGTTTTCTGTTATACAACATGTACTAATAACAAATGGTGTACTTATCTGGATTACGTTTGCACAACAATCATATTTATACAGGAAGACAGAGGTCTTCTTCTAAGACACAAAGTTAATGTATTGAAATACTTCACTAAAAAGACAAAAGATGTACAGGCCCTATTTAACAAAACAATAATTTGAATGGACATCGAAAACATTGGGTATAGTCCGTGTTCTTTAACTAAAGCGAGTTCAGACAATGTCAATCAATCAACAAATCTGACCAATTTTCAGATAGGTTTGGTTAGCACAGCATTGAGTTTCACTCTACCTATCAGAAGATATTTTTAGAAAACTTGCCTGGTTTTCCCTAGGATAGGGATGACTTGACTGAACATCGGTGCTTTCACTCTCTGAGACAACATTGGAACCACTTGATATAAGGTTAGGATCCACAGAAGGACTGTTTACGGTTTCATCATCAGTGTTATGCCTGCGCAAGGCAGTGGGATCCTGTGCCGGATGACTTAATGTCGAATGAGATTGTTCCGGTTTTCTTGTTGTCGTCCTTGCACCAGATCTCCTAGAAACAGCCATGGACTCATGCGACATGCCGAAAGACCTGTTGTAGCATGGATCCCAGAAGAACTGTTTACGTTGTCATCGTAAGTATCATCAGTGTTACGTCTCGGGTTAACGTTAGAATCCTGTGTCGGATCACTTAATCCCGCTGGAGATTGTTTCGTTTTTGTCGTTGCCGTCTTTGCGCTCGATTCCCTAGAAACAACCATGGATCCATGCGGCATTCCAACTCTGCCTAAAGATCTATTGTAGGCGTTGTCAACATAAGTTTTATCCACGCCTGTACTGTTGTAAGAAACTGAACCGTCACGGGACACAACCATGGACCCATGTGGCATGCCAACTCGACCTAGTGCTCTGTTATAGGCATTATCCACGTAAGTTTTTCCACTGCTGCCGAAGGATGAATTTTTAGACACCACAAAACTACCGACTGGTAAGCCGACTCGCCCAATCCTTCGGTTATAAGCATTGTCCACGTAATATCGGGGCATGATTTGGTCAGTTCATACATAAACACTATTGACATGCAAAATTATAGAAATGGTTTCTACAAATCATTTTGAAGCTGAAATGAAGCAAAAGATAAAGATTAACATGTACATCATCTGGAATTCGTTGAAAAACACAGTTGACCAGTTTGACCTATCAACATCCTTATTTCCAGAAATTTTTTTTTAAAATGGATCGTACATTGACCATCTGTGATGATAGGACCACCAAACAATACCCAACCAAAATCTCATCATCTGGAGAATACATGACCCTAATCACATGTCTCATCTGAATATTTGGAGATGGGATATAATAATAATAACAGCGACCAGGGGTCACAACCTCAAACTTCAAAGTGACGGACTAAAAGCCTGTGCGTATTTGGACGGTATGGGGAGGGTGTTGGAATGGTATGAGGTCTGGCTGAAGTTTGGGACGAATCAACACCAATACGTTTATGCTGTTTTCTACAAAAAGAAATGCCGAACGCTGCCTTGAACAATATTACCTAGGGACTTAACAAAAATTGAAACCATGATACTTTTGTTCTTACAATGGATACATGAAGACCTTTTGTTCAAAGCTAGGTTTTTTCAAGTATTAAGATGAAGATAGCATGCAATTCCCTTGCACACCGACTGCACATAAAGGGATATTTCTCTCGTTGGGTGATATCATGATTACATTTTTGATTCACATAGGAATGCTTAGAGCGAAAACTTAATGATTTTGCGTTTATTGATTATATTTGTACATATGATGCCTTTTTTCTCTCAGAATGTTGGATTGAAAATGAATTTTATTTTTCTATTCTAGGATTGATTTATTTGTAAATTTATACCAAGATCTCTTTCTAGGACCAAACAGGGGGGTGGAATGGCGTTTTGTATCTTCACCATTATGACCTACCTTGCCAATCATATTCACATTATCGGTACTTACTTTGACACTGTTATATGGATTAAGATAGATAGCACAGCAAGTCATAATGGTGAAGATATTTATATTTGTTGTACTTATATACCACCAGATAAATCATCATTTTTATGCCTGTGATATTTTTTATGTGTTAGAAAATCAAATAGCCGAATTTTCAGAAAAAGGTAGAGTAATAGTTGTAGGTGATTTGAATAGTAGATGTTCCCTTTTGAAAAATTAAATTGATCACGATGAAATCGAAAAACATATAAGTGTTTTAGTGTCACCACTGGATTACGTTGAAGATGATATTTTAGAGGACCGTGTTTGTCCAGACAAAACAGTAAATACTTATGGGTTGACGTTGATACAGCTATGTATAGAGACTGGCCAGCGCATTTTGAATGGCAGGCATATTGATAACATGTCTAATGATTTTACAAAATGTACTTATTGTGGCGCAAATGGTCGTAGCGTGATAGAATATGTATTGGCCACACCCGATATTTCCAATATGTTTCATAAATTTTAACACATATTCTGACCGTGCATCATTGCGTATAGAGTTTAAAATACATTCCAATGTTACTAAAATAGATTTAGACAATATGAATGACGATGTGTCCAATGAGAATGAGTACATTATGTTCTAGATGGAATGAAGATGCAGCTAATGATAGCAAAATGTTTTAGAGCAAAACATGAATATTTACAAAAATGTATTGATGATCATGATTTTTTTAACTATGCAAGTTTTAAACAAATGTGTTACTGATTTTTTAGAGAATTTATCTAGTATGATGTCTGAATTCCACAATTCACCTATACGTGCGAATAAACGATCAAAAAGTTATTTTAATTTAGATCGTAAACATGACCAGCCTTGGTTTGACCAGGAATGTAAACGTTTTTATTCTATGTATAGAAAAAGCACTGTATGATTTTAACAGAAACAAAAGTATCGATAATCATGAAAACTTAAAATCTTGTAAAAAAAAACAGTATAAGATTAGAGAGATGAAAGCCAAGAGGCTTTATCTTTTTGAAGAGGTTAATATGCTTGAGAATATTAGGAAATCAAATCCTAAATTGTTATACTCAAAATTTGTACGTAAAAAGGAAAACAAAGTTGACGTTACATGGAAGGATTTACATGATCATTTCAAATCACTTGCTGGAGAAGCATTGTCTATTACTACTAGTCATGATAATATTGACGATGACAATGATGTTATTTTTGATGAGTTAGAGGCCGCCATCACAGCGGATGAAATTATTGAAGCCATTAAATGCTTAAAAAAAGGGAAAAGTCATGGTTTGGATTGTATAATAAACGAGTATTTTATTGAATTTAGAGATATTTTGATATCATTTCTTTGTACAACTTTTATGGCTATGTATGATACAGGTTACTTTCCCGAAAAATTGTGTGATGCTCTAACAGTTCCTATATATAAGAAGGGTATTACCACTGACCCAGGAAATTATAGAGGAATCAGTTTGATTAGCTGTATGTCGAAAGTTTTTACTTCTATTATCAATAAACGTCTAATGTCATGGGCAGATAGTAATGATGTAATGTCTGATGCTCAATTTGGGTTTAGACCCTCTCATAGTACAGTAGATGCTATTTTTTCTAAGTACTAAGTACATTAGTGAACAAATATGTAGCAAACAAGAGAAGGTTATATTGCTGTTATGCGGATTTAAACGTGCATTTGATTCTGTAGATCGCATTAAAATGTGGCAAAAGATTTCAAGCCTAGAAATTAGAGGAAAGCCTCTAAAAATTATTAAGTCATTGTATCAGAATATAAAATCTAGTGTATTACTAAATGGTAGATTTTCAGATTTTTGGCTAAATAAAATTGGAGTTTTGCAAGGGGAGATAATTTCACCTCGTTTGTACTCTTTATATGTTGATGATTTTGAATTAGAATTCATAAGTAACAGTATGCCTTACTTTGAGTAACAAGAGTTATCTCTCTTTTTACTGATGTATGCCGATGATATTGTATTACTGGCACAATCGGCTCCAGACCTACAGGCTTTATTAAATTCTCTTAATATGTACACAGATAAATCGTCGCTAGAGGGTAATGTGATTAAAACAAAAATAATGATATTTAGGAATGGAGGTAAAATAAGAACTGACGAAGAATGGTTTTATAAGAATGAGAAAATAGAAGTAGTAGATACTTTTTGTTACCTAGGTCTCTTATTGAATTACAATGGAAAATATTAAGTCACTCAGAAGCAACTATCCCTACAATGTAAGAAAGCTGTTTTTGCCCTTAAAAGAAAATGTTTAAATATGCAGCATAATATTGTTACTTTATTATCTCTCTTCGATTCTTATATAAGTAGCATAGCATGTTATGGTTGTGAGGTGTGGGGTTTTCATGCTGCCCCAGACATTGAAAAAATACATATTGATTTTTGTAAAAATATGCTAGGTGTCAAGAGATCAACTCCATATTCTGTTATTTACTGTGAACTTGGGAGATGCCTCACCAAACTGTTTCATTTATAGAAATTTAGTTGACAATTTCACACTGCAAAGTTATTTGTTGAAACGAATTCCATCTGAATAATACAAAAGGCTCTGTAAACTTCGGGTATCTTCTCATTGTCTTAGCGTAGAAACTGGTCGTTATAAGAAAATCCCTTTAAATAGACGACATTGTCCTATATGTAAAGAAGATGTTGAAGATGAATTTCATTTTATTTTGAAATGTCTCCATTATACTAATTTAAGACAAAAGTTCATATTAAAAAAGATAATTATTTTTGTAAGGCCCTCTTGTCTATAAACTTATACAATTGTTATCTACTCCAAATGTTAAAGAACAGTCAACTATATGCTTTAGGATAATATATTAAGTATGCTTTTAGTTTAAGGAAGAATATTACTTAGATTGATTCTTTAACGTTTAATTGATATAATATCAACCATTAGTCTCTCTTTTGTGACTATATTGTGTGATATTATATGTTAGAAAATTGTATTGATATCTATAAGCTGTATTGCTTTCGATTAATAAACTATACTATACAGTCATGGGCCATTTTGAGACCCCTTGTTCTGGTCACGCCGACCCCCTAATTGTTCTGCTTATTCAGTGTCAAAGTAAAATGACAATAGGTCAATCATTTAATGATGGTACAGAGAAATTGTCAAGTATTTTTTATAGAATTCTACTCTATGACAAAACCTTAAACATTGAGCATCAGTGGTTGAAAAATGTCGAAAATATTTTGAATGAATTAGGTTTTACTTTTGTTTGGGAATCACAAAATGTATATGATTTAAAATGGTTTTTGAATGCAGCCAAACTTAGAATATGCGATCAAGCTAAACAAAACTGGTATAGTAGTATTAATGATTCACCAAAATGTATTACTTATAGAATTTTTAAACATACTTTTTGTCAAGAAAATTTTCTGTCCATTTTACCAAAAGGGTCACGCATTATTTTTACAAGGTTTAGGACAACCAACCATAGATTGCCAATTGAAACTGGCAGGTGGGTCAACATCGAACGAGCACAGAGAAAATGTTCACTCTGTGACGAAAATGATTTAGGTGATGGATATCATTATCTCTTCAAGTGCAAATTCTTTTCAGCACAAAGACAAACATATATAGATTCATACTATCACATTCGACCAAATGTTTTGAAATTCAATCAGCTTTTCTGTTCAAACGATTTAGACGTATTATCCAAACTCTGTAAATTTTTGTCAATTATAATGAACCATTTTTCTTAAACGTCTGTGTAAGTTTTGTTCTATTTTGTTCTTCTTGCATAATTTACGATACTCTAAGTAAATAGACTTATGCTAAGATAATGTACTTGTATATACTTCAATTATGAAATATAACTTTACACTTTAATACCTTTATGTATTTAGTAATTACGATCAATTAATTAGTTGTGTTTCTACATATCTTCACAACGACAATGTTTACTTTTGGAACATACTTCTAGAAATTATTATCGAATATCCTGTTAAGCATGCTATTTATATTCATAAATTATTATGTCCTCAATATGTCATATGACCTTGAGAGTAATAAAGTTCTGTTCTGTTCTGTTCTACAAAGTGAGAGCTCTAACCATTAAGAATCATATTTGGTAGTTTTAATACCATTCAAAATTATGAGGCGCCGTTTTACTATTTATTTCCTTTTTTTGATATCAGAAATTAATTTTTTTATATCAAGAAAAAAAAAATTGAAAAAATAATTTGTGATATCAAAAATTCATCTTTATATCACAAATTCGATTTTTCTGATATCACACAATCGATTATTTGATATAAAAAATTCGATAAGATTTTGCGATATCAAAAATTCGATAAGATTTTGTGATATCAAAAATTACAATTTATGTTATGTTCGCCGTTTTACTATTTATTCATTTATTCATTTATTCCATATTTTTTTATATCAAAAAATAGTATTTGTGATATCAAAAATTCGATTTTTTTGTTATTGATATCACAAATTCGAGTTTTTGATATTACAAATTCCGTCATATTTCGAAAACGGCGCCTCGTACAAAATAAAGTTCCGTGTATCCATGTAAATAGTTCACCATAATATCAGCGCTTTAAATCATGTGTAATCTTTCTCTTTTCTTTTCTTTTAAATCTGTTTTTTAAATGAAACATACAAATATAATTATGTGACTTTTTTCATATCCCTTCTTTATAACATATGGAGAATGTTTCCTTTCCGGTACTTTTATTTCATTTATCAAGTAATTTAAAGACGTTATCAGATAGAAAGAAAAATGAAATCTTATAATAGAATAAAAAACTTTAAAATGCTGGAGAGTAATAATATTGTCACAACCTTAATATGATAAATAAATAAATATGAATATTGAAATAACTTGCAGTGTTAGTGATCGTTGTACCTCCCTCTGCCATATTCCTAAACAGAATATTACTGAGAAACGAAAGCGGAAGTTAAATAATAGTAATGTACGAAGACACGTTTATACGTGTTTATTGCATATAACTATCTCCTCTAGTAATAAAGACATTATCAGATAGAAAGAAAAATGAAATCTTATAATAGAATAAAAAACTTTAAAATGCTGGAGGGTAATAATATTGTCACAACCTTAATATGATAAATAAATAGATATGAATATTGAAATAACTTGCAGTGTTAGTGATCGTTGTACCTCCCTCTGCCATATTCCTAAACAGAATGTTACTGAGAAACGAAAGTGGAAGTTAAATAATAGTAATGTACGTAGACACGTTTATACGTGTTTATTGCATATAACTATCTCCTCTAGTAATAAACATTTCAAATCAATATCTATGACAATAAGTTCTATTCGTAATGACAATTGTAATTTGATTTGTAATGACAATTGTAAAGTCCACTGTGTCCATTATAAGAAGGCCGATTGGGTTCATTATTACGAAAGCCCGTTAGTGCCAAATGTGAAAAATAAAAAAGAAACAAAAGCGAAATATATTTTAGGAAAGTGAGTAATACCTTTAGGGAAATGAGAAATATGATTAGGAAAATGAGATAAATATTTAGGAAAACGAGAAAATGGCTGTAAAATTTCAATACCAAACATTTTGACCTCTTGACCTTGAAGTTTGACCTTCTAAAAAAATCTTTTTGAAACTGTAACCTTTTCCATACCTTTTGAATGGTCAGTACGTGATAAGGTTTCCATTTGTGTATTCCTTTCCATGATACCAAAATTTTGACCTTGTGTCTTTTACTCTTCAAATAACAGCTTTTTTGCTGACAAAAGTTGCCGGAGGAGCTTTTGTGTTTCACTTATACAGTATAGCTTTAATTCTTTGTGTGTTTTTTTTCTCGTCAGTATGAAAATAGGCTTTGGGCTCCCTTTACGGAAATCCTATATAAATTTGGCAGCTTCAAATTGACAGTGTTTTACATGTATATTGGTATAAGGGCCCGGATTGTGGATAAAACATTAATGAATTCTATTTGATTTGTAATTAGATAACTTTCAGACTCGTTGAATTTTTCGATGTCATAACTAAACCAGACTTGTCAGAATGACAACATAGCTCGCCGGTGGCAACCATATGTAAATTGCAACAACAACAATAAAAAAGGTCTTATCACAAGGAATGCACATGTGAAATATCAAAGCCCTATCACTAACCATTCAAAAAATATGGCCAAGGTTAAAGTTTTTCAAAAGTAGGTCAATCATCTCCAAGGTCAAGGTCACAAGGTCAAAAATTTTGGTATCCATGGAAAGGTCTTGTCACAAGGAATACACATGTGAAATATCAAAGCCCTATCACTTACCATTCCAAAAATATGGCCAAGGTTAAAGTTTTTCAAAAGTAGGTCAATCATCTCCAAGGTCAAGGTCACAAGGTCAAAAATTTTGGTATCCATGGAAACGTCTTGTCACAAGGAATACACATGTGAAATATCAAAGCCCTATCACTTACCATTCCAAAAATATGACCAAGGTTAAAGTTTTTCAAAAGTAGGTCAATCTCCAAGGTCGAGGTCACAAGGTCAAAAATTTTGGTATCCATGGAAAGGTCTTGTCACAAGGAATACACATGTGAAATATCAAAGCCCTATCACTTACCATTCCAAAAATATGGCCAAGGTTAAAGTTTTTCAAAAGTAGGTCAATCTCCAAGGTCAAGGTCACAAGGTCAAAAATTTTGGTATCCATGGAAAGGTCTTGTCACAAGGAATACACATGTGAAATATCAAAGCCCTATCACTTACCATTCCAAAAATATGGCCAAGGTTAAAGTTTTTCAAAAGTAGGTCAATCTCCAAGGTCAAGGTCACAAGGTCAAAAATTTTGGTATCCATGGAAAGGTCTTGTCACAAGGAATACACATGTGAAATATCAAAGCCCTATCACTTACCATTCCAAAAATATGGCCAAGGTTAAAGTTTTTCAAAAGAAGGTCAATCTCCAAGGTCAAGGTCACAAGGTCAAAAATTTTGGTATCCATGGAAAGGTCTTGTCACAAGGAATGCACATGTGAAATATGAAAGCCCAATCTGTATTGGTTTAAAAGTTATAAGCAAGGTTAAAGTTTTTGTGCACGCGCACGCAGACGCAGACGCCGACGCCGGGGGTATGACAATAGCTCTCCGGACATTCGTCCCGGCGAGCTAAAAATCATCGTTTTCAGCCAACTTTCCCCTTCAAATAAAACCGTTGAATATGGTATGTGTATACGGAAGGAACAGATTGTTTGTATGAGGGGCAGGAAGACTTTGCAAAGAAAAAATCCGGTATAAAATTTTTGATAAGAAGCTAGGGATGAAAAATCTGAATCATGCAACAGATATTGTATTAAATATAACCTACACAACGCAAAGCGTAGCATCCCCTCGCACGGCAAGAAAATCACTGCATATTTGATTCTGTCTTTATCCAATCTGTATCCTCGACCTTTTACCTATGACGTTGTAAATCGAAAGAATTCTTCCTCTTGTCATAAGCAATTAGTGTGTGAAAACTGCACCTTCCAGGCTGTATATGCAAGGATTTTGACCATTTCAAGTCTGTGACCTTGACCTTGAAAATCAAAAGGGTACTTCCTCTTGTCATATGCAATCAGTGTATGAGGTTTGGTTAAGATCCAATCAAAACTGCGACCAGACTGTATACAAGGATTTTGACCATTTCCTGTGACCTTGACCTTGAAAATCAATAGGGTTCTTCCTCTTGTCATTCATAATCAGTGTATGAAGTTTGGTCGAGATCCAATCAAAACTGCAACCTCCAGGCTGTATACAAGGATTTTGACCATTTCCTATCTGTGACCTTGACCTTTGACATTAAAAACCAAAAGGGTTCTTCCTTTTGTCATATGCAATCAGTGTATGATGTTTGGTTAAGATCCAATCAAAAGTGCGACCTCTATGTTGTATACAAGGATTTTGACCATTTCCTATCTGTGAACTTGACCTATTACCTTGAAAATTAATAGGGTTCTACCTCTTGTCATAAGCAGTCAGTGTATAAAGTTTGTTTAAGATCCAATCAAAACTGCACCCTCTAGGCTGTATACAAGGATTTTGTGACGCACAAACTCACTTACACACGAACGACCCCCTGCAACTATGTTGCGAGGGGATAAACATAATACATGTAATAATAAAGGCAACTCATGTGTAGCATCCCTTGGCAACTGCATGTTCTATGCTACCAACAAAAGGATTTTAAAATCAAGTCCATAATGATCTTGACAAATCAATAGGGTTTATCTTCTTCAAAATGGGAAACATTTGTGGCAGGTTTGGTGATCCTATGATCTTTGCTGGCCGCAAGGATTTAAGCCCCAAGTCCACTGTGAACTTGACCTTTGACCTTGAAAATAGATAGGCTTCATCCTCTCCGGATGGGAAACATTTTCTTTAAGGTTCAAATAATGTTTTTAATGATTTGACAAGTACTTTAATGTAATATGACGTAGCAAAATTATGCTCAACTTATCCAAGTGAAATTCTGAATATATATCACCAGTGAAAATATTTTTAAAATTATTCAAGTAAACAATGGACGTCACGGACAGACTGTATAAGTTTTTTTTTAACAAGCCATAAAATACACCCCATTACATATAATTTCTCATTTATGCGACAAAAAAATTAAAAACCAATTACATCCTTTCTTATTAAAGTATACAAATTTTCAAAACAATTCACCAAAAAAATAGATTTTAAAAGAATTTTTATAAAGGATATTTTTACAGTATTCAACAAATTTAAGTCCCATAACTCTGTAACGACAAATCCGATAAACCTGAAAATGATTAGGCGGCTTCCTCTCCACAGTATTATCACAATGTAGAAATATCATGGAAATATTGCGTTCCATACGCCTATACTTTGCAAATCGCTTAACATGTATGTGCATATAAACGCCCCCTCCCATTACACATAATTTCTTGATTATGCGACAAAAAAAAATTAAAAAAACCCGTTACATGTCAAAGATCATTCTTTCTTCTTGAAGTATACAAATTTTCAAAACATTTTACCCAAAAATAGATTTTTAAAGAATTTTTAACTATATTAGTATACAAATGCATTTTCACAGTACTGTAAAATTCTAAGTCCCATAACTCCGTAACAACAAATTGAATCAACCTGAAAATCGAAACGAGGCTTCCTCTTTACAGTCTCATCACAATGTACAAATATCATGAAAATCTGTTGACGCATATTCTGCTTTCCATAAGTGGACGGACAGACAGACGGACAGACAGTCAGATGGACAGACAGACAGACAGACGGACGGACCGCGCCATACCATAATACGTCCCGTCAAATGCTACACAAAAGCTACAATTGAATTTGACAATGCTGAGCGTATAGCTCATCTTTATTATGATTATCATTATTTTGAAGTGTAAAGAAATGTATAAAATTCTGTACTTAACACATGTACTTGAATTTATTTCAAGATCACAGATTCTTTGAATGAACTATGAACACATCCTTAAAGTAATTATTTATTTTCAAATTTATCGAGGTGGAGTGAATTTTGACTAATGCAGAAATAAGCTCTAAAAAGTTTGCAATAAATCAGACTTGAAACCTTTTACTCAACCAAACGGATTATAATGAAGACAGTAAACAAAGCACATCAACGACACCTCAGATATTTTCCTATAAATTCTGACCATTTACTTGGTTTTCCTTGTTAACATCTTCTTTGTAAGTATAAGTTATATAATGATCTTTCTAAGCATCAAGAGGGTATTACATATAGTAAATTGTGCAGAAATGAAGAGGACAACCAAGTGTTAACGGAACATAAAACACTGTGTCTGAGGGTGTAATTAGATATTTCAGTCATGTTGTTGTCACCGCTGTTGCTGCTTTGACGACACTAACTCACGTAGATTGTCCTCACTTTCTTTTATACTCTTTTCTAGATATTGCTTCGTGGACTGTAAGAGATAATTTGTATAATTGAGTAAGATATGGAAAAGTCTCTTAGTGGCAAATAATAGGTTTAAAATGAACAGCTGAGATTTGCCGACACTGGATCTCAAACTTGTGCACTTGGTGTTGGCTGGCCGTTGCTTTGACCATTATAAGCCACTGGAACTTACAACTTACAACATGGTGCTTGAATTCGAAGAGATGAAGTGGAGGCAAGTAAAATCCCGGTCATATAATTGATATTAAAGCTTAACATGGTTAAATATGATTGCCGATCGTTAAGTTTTATGTTATTAAAGTGAGACACAGTCAATAATCCCCTAGAAAATTTGCCAATTCGTGCCGGCCATACCCTAAACTTGGATTCCGGGTTTGTTCAATGTAGATTCCTGCGGCCAACACACCCCTACCAACCAAATATCCAAGTGTCGTTGGCCGTTTCTGCAGCTAATTTGTACCAAACTCAACACTAAAATTTTTACATTTTCAAAAATTTTCATTCTTTTTTAAAATAAAAATGACAATTTTTGGAAGAAATTTGTGCTGATGAAAAATTATTCTATATGCATTTTCAATATCACAATTCATAATTTTGAATTATTTGAAGCTAATCATTATGAACTTCTCTAGTTCAGAACAGAAAAAATCAGAATGAAATCATAAAGAATTTAGAATGATATCCTTGTTTGTATAGTTATTTATGGATGGCAGTGTACATTAGATTCAGAATTTATAATTAAAGAAATTTAAAAATCTAAAGAATTGTGATACTGTCGGATTGTATCACAACCCCGTATCCTGATACTGTATCGTATCATAGGTTACCTAGCAATACTCAAGCCTAACTACCCAGTATAATATAGACATACTGACAGACAAATGCAAGTCAGAGTGTTTCCTATATACTGTATACATGTATGTGTTGCAGGTAAAATGTAGGTTTTTTTATTCAGAAACAATTTTTTCTACACATTTTTTCTTTATCAACAAGATCAATATATAAAATGTAAAGATTACCTCTAGAGATTTTATTTTTTCCTCAGCTGCCTTTGCTTTGTTACCCAAATTTTTCTTCACCACAGTCGCTGGTTGTAAAATGAACCTTTGAATATATGTTCAAGATTAATTGAGAAATAAAATAATTGTGAAATTTTAGTATTTTTTAAAAATTCAATTCCCCTTTTTCCTCACTTGGGAGGAGGGACATAAATCTTAGAGTAAGCTTATCTTTCATGTTCTAAACAGTAAAAAGAAATTAAAGTTTCAAAAAAGCTAGAAAGTTTTCTCCTAAATATTCTACAATAGTAAAATCTTGTCAGCTCAATAAATTTAACTCCTCTTGTAATATGTAGTTGTACTATGTAAGTGTTGAGCCATCTAAATATGGAACTTTTTTTCTTATTAAAAGTAATCTTAAACTGATATTAAAATACAAAAGCAATTAATACTCCTTTTAATGAATTCTTTTTATTTTGCTATAAGGTTATTTTCCAAACATATGAACTTATATTGCATATCTAAAAGTTACATGGATTTTCATTTCATCTAATTTAAAAAGGGTTTTATGGATTGACGGCTCAGCACAATACTTTCCAATATGTTAGTAAATAAAATAATAAAATAAAAAACATGTGTTTGAGAAACACAAATGCCCCCTCTGCATCTTTGTCAGTAAAAATTGTAAAATGGTCAAACTTCAAGGTCAAGGTCACAAGGTCAAAAATTTTGGTAGACATGGAAAGGTCTTATCACAAGGAATACACATGTGAAATATCAAAGCCCTATCACTTACCATTCAAAAGTTTTGGCCAAGGTTAAAGTTTTTCAAAAGTAGGTCAAACTCCAAGGTTAAGGTCACAAGGTCAAAAATTATGGTTTCAATGGAAGGGGTTTGTCACAAGGAATACACATGTGAAATATCAAAGCCCTATCACTTACCATTCAAAAGTTATGCCCAATGTTAAAGTTTTTGAAAAGTAGGTCAAAGGTCAAGGTCAGGAGGTCAGAAATTTTGTATCAATGGAAAGGTCTTGTCACAAGGAATGCACATGTGAAATATGAAAGCCCTATCACTTACCATTCAAAAGTTATGCCCAATGTTAAAGTTTTTGAAAAGTAGGTAAAAGGTCAAGGTCATGAGGTCAGAAATTTTGTATCAATGGAAAAGTCTTGTCACAAGGAATACACATGTGAAATATAAAAGCCATATCACTTACCATTCAAAAGTTATGCCCATGTTAAGATTTTCAGACAAACAGGACAGAAACTATATGCCCCCGAATCCTGTATTCCGAGGGCATAAAAAAAAAATCTTGTTACTGTATAAGGACAATAGGTATATGACAATAGGTATTGATCAATTTGATGATACGTACATTCTACCCACACCTTCATATAGACGTGTATGGTCAGGCAAGGAGTTGATTTCATGATCCACAAGTCGTGAGTGCTGTATTGTTCTCTTTAATGTCTCTATCTGAGCCTCAGAAATCTTTATTTGTTGTGTGGAAGTAATCATCTTTGCCTGTAGTTCTTGAAAGGCCTGTAATGCATTTACATTTTTTAAAGTATGACATTCGTATTTGTACTGAAGGCATGTGATACTTCAATTAATAAATTACACACTTACTTGTACGGTACTTATGCATTACCTACATGCATGTTATTCCCTCTAGAATATTTTTTTTCAGTGCATCAAAATTACCTCAAAACCTTGACCTTTGATCTATGACCTTGAATACCTTGTCTCCCGAAGTTATTTTGTGAAATATGATCATAAGCAGCCTATATCAATACATCCCCCAGAAGTAATGAGTAACCCCTCACACTCTTTCTCTCTCTTCCCTTTTCCCTCTTTCCTTTGAAACATCATGCTAAAACAACAAGGAAAGGAAAGTTTTCAAGTGGTGTTTGAGCAAAAAATAAGGATTTTCACATGACCAAATTTCATGAAAATAGGGCATTATAGGGCAAATATAACATAATATAGGGAAATTATTGAATTCTTTTCAAAACTGAAAATACCATATTTTTTCTTAACTTAATGTCTAAGGCACAGTCAATTTTATATAGGTGTTGGGAAAAAGCTTTAGCGAGAGAATCGAGTCTCAAATTTTTCACTCAAGGCCAAGCGGCCCTATATTTCCTATGAAATCTCTATATTTTTGGATGCTGCCCTATTTTCCCTATATTTCGGCCAAAAAAGGGTGGCATACTTCCCTATATTGTTCCTATAATTTAAGATTTCATTGGTAGCAAAATCTTGCTCTAAAATGAGAATGTTTGCTATATCCTCTGAATGGAATAATTTGCACCAAATACTGCTTTACATCCTGCTTGGAGAGAGGGAAAGGGGATGCAGAGAGAAAAAAGTTTGATGGACAGACAGAACGTATAATCAATTGAATGCAGAAGTTAATTTGTCAGTGCAGGAGTTCAAGAACATTTTGTCAAAAACAGAAGGAGACTCCTACCAGATGAAGACTTGAAATGAATGTCTTTTGACTCCAAAATCAATAAAGGATCTTTCTAATCTACATGTGAAGTTATGTCACTGTACATGCAAGTCGAAAATTACTAAGTTATGCCCATCATGTATGGTGCGGCATAATCCTTTTTGTGAATCAGGCACGAACCGCTTTATTATGCTGCCGCTGACTGATACCGTAGCAATGACAAAGGTTTCATGGTAGTAGCAAAAATGTGTCTGTCAATTTGAGGACCATTTTTGGGATAATAACCTTTGTACTTCGTGCGAGGTAGGATTGGGAAAATTTGGGTAGTAGAGGGATCATACTTTCAACTATGCTGAATTCATTTTTGATGATGAGCTACATGTAGCTGTATCATTTTTCATGCAATGAACTTTACACAAAAACATTTATCATATATTTTCTAGTAATTACCATATATAGGGATTTCAGTCACGTGATCTTTCAAGCTGACAAATCGATATATCGGTTACCGCACTAAACTTACCTTACGATTTCTACAATGATTTTTGATGAAAATATATGATTCTATATTTAATCTTTAAAGTGATATTTATTCTTTATTTATATATATGGTATTTTTTATGAAAATATGAACAGAAGCGGTGAAATTATCGATTTTTTGGACGACAACGCACGAATTTGTACACCTCTCGCTTCAAATATCTATGACACGAGGAACGACTAATGGAGAATTTGAGGGTCGTTCTGTTTGGCGGCTATTTCAGCTTATCTATAAATATTTATTACATAAAACTCATGTATGGTTAGATAGATTGGACTCTCCGATTTATAACCGAAGTTGCGCAAAAGTTGAACTCCAAATATAACGAAAGTTGTGAGATATTTCAGTTTTCAGGGGAATATGTATTACTTTTGATGTCATCCTTTCTATTTTGCGCACTTAAATATTAAAAGTTTGAACATTTCCGATTATTTTGATATAAAGAACACCAAATTTCATTATGGTTTACCTAGCTGCATTCCGATTTTCCCGCCTCGACCCCCTTGATTATTTACCGCGTGATAATGTCATCCATGTCGATTTCACACAAGTTAATCAAGAAAGTGTTCGATTTCTTTTATATTTACTTTAAAAGGGAAGTGTAAAAAGGAACAGGGAAATACATAAACGTCAAACTTCCATTTATGATGATATGAGATGATCAACTTTTTTTCGAAACTATCGTACGTACTCTTCAGGATTCGCTCGTGTGTGCTCTGTGTGGATTTTTTTTGGGGGGGGGGGGGGGGGGGGGGGGGGGGGCTTATTTACGCGAAAGCGTTGTTACTGGTGGACTCCTTAGATCGCATGTTGGAATTTTTTTTCCTTTTTTTTCTTCCTCCTTTATATATATATATATTTTTTCAAATTATGCTTAATTTCACAGAAAAGAACAAATGTATATCTTTATCGACATTAAGATACATGAAAAATCATTTCTTTTTTGCCGTTGCCATTGCAACCGAAATGAAGTGCTTTAAAAGCAATGATCACAAATTTTTTGTATTTCTTAAAATATTATTTCGATTATCTTTCAAGTCAAACACGTGAAAATTAAGTTTATAAATCTTAAGATTTTCAAGATTTGTATATTTAAATCGATGTTGGTCATTTTGTTTTAAAACGGTTACCATGGCAACACGACTAAATTATCATTGTAGTAAAAAACGAATAGCTGAAGTCTTTACAAACAAAACGATGTACAAATCATTCAAATAGCAGTAAGATTATTCAGGTTACAGCTATTTCAGTACGCTGACTGACCACTTCAGGTTAAATTTGAATTGTGCCACATCATGAGAAGTTTTATATTGAATACAATAGGAAAGTGTGTCACAGAATTGACACCAATCGTCAAGCTTTCAACTTCATTATCTCTGTACTCGATCAACCGATTTTAATAATTTTTTCTGTGAAATGTTTCTATTACACAGAGCAAAGTAATAATCTAATGATACATGGATCTTAATAATTAATGAATTTTAAGGTGAAATCTCTACCATATATCGGGTAATTTTGGCGTCGGGGAAATTTTGGCGAATTTGATCCAAATCTGGCGTTTGAAATGTTGGTGTTTTTAAAAATTGGCGGATTGTTTAAAACATCCGCCAAAATTATAATGGTCAAATTCAAAGATGTATCAATCAGAGGCGGATCCAGCGCCCCCTTTGCTACGGGGTCAAGGGGTGAATTTCGCTGATTTTTACTGAAAATGGGCCAAAATATAGGGTTTTTTAAAAAAAAATTGGTCAGTGCCGGGGGGGGGCGTACGCTTTAAAACCATCGAAATGAACATAAAAGGACTAAAAAAAAGGTGCTTTATTCATGAATATAAAAGATGATGTTCATACACGTAGTTAAAAAGAGTCGTTTAAGGTATTCGATGGGTAATGAAGGAAATTATGCCAAAAACGTTTATTCATTACTTAATATATATTTCTGTATCATATGATATTTTCATAAATTTGGACTTTTGTAACTTTTGAAAGTATCGATACTCAGCTTTTGTGTATTGATACGTATTGAAAATTTCAAAATATTGATACTCTTCAATATTCCAATATCAATATACAGCACTTGTTTCTACTTTCAGAATATTTGTTCAGAAATTTGCAAGTTTGACACATGATGCTCCGTGAATTTTTGAGATAATCAATGTATTTAGTCCTTAATGAAAAAAGAACCCTCAATTCGAAAGCCTTTATACAGCCCTATCGAACATTTTTAAATGGTATGCCCCAAGGGTCACTGCTATTTCAATTTTTTCCATGCAGGACCAGGCCCCGCCGTCACCAAAATAGATTTTCCCTCAAATTAAAAACTCAACTCAAATCCTTGAGGAAAACTCAACTGAGGGCCCCTCAACTGAGTTTTCCACTCAAATCGCCGTCACCACTCATTTTGAGGATCCACTCAGTTGAGGGAGACTTTTCACACTCGAACTCAAAGTTGAGGGTAAAACTTTCGAAGTGCGATTTCGCGGGGTTTTTAATCCAACGTCAAAATAATACAAAAATGTATATAACTATTCTTAATTAATCATGTTATTAAAGTTTTACTATCCGCTGTAAATAATATGAAGTTTTTCGCACGTTATAGTTTGTATAAATTATTGCAATTCTTTTAAAAATGTCTGTTTCCGATACATTAACAAGGAAAATGCAACTACATGCATATCTATTAAAGGGCTGCAAAAATTAAAAAAAAACCTGGATAACTTATAAACAATGAAATTTACAAAATACAAGTGAGATATATCTTTTCAAATACGGATCAATATGTCAACTTAAAAAAAAAAACTCGGTCCGTAGCTCATCACTGTAAGCATGCTCTGTGTCAAGGCTTGTCGCATGAAATGTACAAATATAACATTATCTAAAAAGATATATCATCATTAGTGTATTTTCCTAAAAGAAGGTCACACATGTACTCCAAGGTCAAGGCCATGAGGTCAACTTCTCAAATGAACAGTCTTGCCATATGCCAATCACATATGAAATATGTCCGTTATGGTTCAGACGTAAATCATGATCAATGTTAACGATTTGGAAGGACAAACGGACAAATAAGCAGACAAGACAAAAACATTACTAGTATGGCCATGATCTTTAAATTTGTTATGTGATTATAAACAAGTCGAGAATTTAGACGAGATATTTTTTTTAAATCTTTCTTTATAACTATGCATGTATCATATTTTCAAATTTAAGCCATATAACTTGAGTCATTGTTGTAGGTTTTACATCGAATATTGAATGAAATGTCATCAAACCGCCTATATAATTCCCTTAATCTAAACTTGTCTGATCAAACAAACAAAAAATCTAAACTCGATCCCCCCCCCCCCCAAAAAAAGGCAATGTCCCCAAAGTACACTATGCAAGATGTACTAAGCATCTGAGAACGACCTCTTCTAATTAACATGTATGTACATATGTACATTAATGTATGTACACCATGTAATTTTCATGGACAAATTTAGAATTTTTCTAGAAGAGTCAAGACCGACGAGGGAGGGGAGGAGGGAAAGTAGCATTTGATTTTGAAATGAATTGTACGTAAAAACGGGGAAAATAAGGATGATTTTGCAATTCCAGGGAGGGGTCCTTAACACACCCCTCTCTATAAATCCGCGCATAGTTTTTGTATATCTTTCTATCTTATTAAAATTACGATATTTTTTGTAATTGATTGAAATGTAAAATTATATTTTTTATATATGAAATTAGACTTAAACATGTTTGTTACAGTGATAAGTACCAAAAATAGTAATAAAACATTTCGTAAAATATGCCAAGGGTCCTTATTTTTGCATCCAAATTTATCATCCTAATTTTCTTTTCTTGTTTTACTTTTTTTGGGTATTTTCTCCTTCTATACAATATCAAAATAATATTCACTGCAAATATTCTAGGGTAAATCGATGACGAGAGGCAACACTGTATTAATAGATATTTAAATTACTCTGTTATATGGCTGAACTGTATGTACATCGTGAAGTTTCAATTTGGGAGTAATTCTCAGAATTTTCGGAAAACGGCCTTTTTGGGAATGCGAATGATCCTGATAATCCGTCACAAAATGACCTTGAAAAATCCCAGTTTGGCAACAGAAATATTTCCTTTCCGAAGCAAAGTTCTTCTTTTGAATACTTTTATGCCTAAAATTAGTTTTCATTGAAGATTACATGTATATATACCTTTTTGGATAAGCTCTGTGTCTGATCAGTAGCGCGATACTAGGACGGCTCACCTTATTTCTTTTTTTCTTTTCTTTTTTTTTTTTTTTGAGCGCCAAATTTTCCACATTAATATTATTTCAAGTTAATCTATTTTTTGGTACACATAATTTTACAAAATCATATACATAGCCCTCCCTTTCTTCTCCCTGGATTGTTTTTTTTTGGGGGGGGGGGGGTTGTATAATAAACAAGACAATTTCTAAAGGTGCGTTGTCCCTGAAAATTAATTAATTTTACAAAATTTGATAATGCAAAATCTTCCTTTTCATATGAATGTATACATTCTCATTTGTATAAATTGAAATTTTCAGGCAAATCTAACGTATACATAGAATTTAGGGTGCACAGCTCTAATTCATTCCACTAGTGCCACCTACAATGTATTGAATTTTTTCAATAGAGGTAAATTGAAATAAACTTTTACAAATTCGACAATATTATAGTCGTTATTGTATACTTTCAAATTAAACTTTTTATGGCTCCTTATTTCCTCTATCAAGACCCCTCGGAATAAATTTTACGTTTTTAAATAATAAAATTCATTTTCAAGTACACTGTATCTTTAAAAAGCTGCACATGTAGAATTTCGCTGTATTTCCAACAACAACGAAGTACGAAATGTTAGCGTTAGAGATAACTATTTGCGCTACTAATGACAACGTAGAAAGTTAAAAGTAGAGGCGCGGCGCCTTGATGAAGTAAATAAAGCATTTCAGCCGGAGTTATTTTGTATATTTTAACATAAAGTTGTATTGTCCTTTCTTATCATCTTACAAGGAATTCAAGTTTTGGTATGTATTTGAGGGAGAAGCTGAGGGAGCTAAGATTTGAGTTTTTTCCTCAAATCTCAGCCTTGAGGAAAACTCAAATTTTAGTGGTGACGGTTACTTGAGTGAGAAAATGGGGATTTGAGGGGAAAACTCAGATTTGAGGGAGAGGGAGGAGTTGAGGGAGGTTGGTGACTGGCGGGGCCAGACCCTCGGAGACCGAAAAAGAAATGGGCCGAACCTCTCAGGGCCGAACAAAGAAAAACTTATTCAAAACAAGAGCCCCAGGGGGCACAACTCTAACCTGACACCCTTACACGCTCTAATTGACATACTGACATTGAATACTGATAGTGCCAGTACCAGGATTTTAGCCCACAACTTTTCTAAAAAGATTTTTGCCGGATGCAGAGAAGTTTTTTTTTCAGACAACCTTTAAAAGTACAAACAAGAAAAAATAGTCACATTTCAAAACAATAATTTTTTTACTGATTTGAAAAGACGGATAAAGTGGTCCAAAGTCATATGCCCAGCTAGTATAGTTCAACTATGCAACATCAAAAATAAAATCATTTTGTAAAATTCCACATTAATGTGCAGCAGAAAAAGAATAAAACAATGAAATGATTTCAAAAATAAAGTTTATTTAAAATTGAACACCAAACCTTTATTATTGATAGCTAGCATGCCAGAAATTATAAAGCCTGTGTTTGTGAAACAAGAATGCCCCCGTCTTTGTTAGTATAAACACCATTTTCTGTTGAGTATGTGAGAGGTCAGGGTCAGCGTAATGTTGGTATCAATGGAAAAATCTTGTCACAAAGGAATACACATGTAAAATATGAAAGCCATATCACTTAACATTCAAAAGTTATGCCCAATGTTAAAGTTTTTGAAAAGTATGTCAAATGTCAAGGTTAAGATCACAAAGTCAAAAATTTTGGTATTAATGGAAAGGTATTGTCACAAGGAATAAACATGTGAAATATAAAAGCTCTATCACCAGGTTCCATTCAAAAGTTAAGCCCAATGTTAAGTTTTTTGGACAAACAGACAGGCCTACAGGCCAAAAACTATATGCTCCCAAATCTTTTATTCCGGGGGCATAAAAAACAAAGATTTTTCGGTTTTGCCTTTATTCATATTAAATCATACTGAAATCTATGAATGCTTTAGAATAGTATTGATTTCATCTTACTGTCCGCGCAGATCACTTCAGAAATCGGAAAATTGAAGTTTTTTCTACTTTGTTTGCAATTTTTGAGATTAAAATTTATAACTGGGGATAGATCTCGAACTCTCATACAATGTAACTAACGCTCGGTGTATGATATATGTCTGTACGACCAATATTACGCTCACAGTGAAAGAAAATAGTTTTAGATAGGGAGTTTTCTATGTTAATTTTAGCCCGACGTCGGCGATGTTTTACACTGAGTCTATGGAGAACGTCGACGACGTCATGCTAAAATTAACATAGAAAAATCCCTATCTAAAATTATTTTCTTTCATTGTGAGCATACTATTGGTTGTACAGACATATATCATACACCGTTAGTTATGAGAGTTCGAGATCTATCCCCCTGTATAAATTTTAAACGGAAAATATGCCAACAAAGTGCTAGAAAACTTCAATTTTCTGATTTCTGAAGTGAGCTGCGTGGACAGTAATACATGTAACGTAACTCAAAATCGTGTTAATCCAATATCAATTCAAGTAAGTAGTGCAGAAATTCGGCCAATTTGTATGCCACCCCAAACTTCATCTGCGGTAAAAAATATAGGATAAGTTAGGCAGGGTGTCATGTTATCAACAGTTCGGTCGATAAGACCCATTCGGAGTGATAATCGTTGGCACTGTACATGTACCCCATCTGAAACCATGTATTAATTATAATTTGAAGGTACCTTTTTCAACTCCATATCAACGCCTGCCATATTCACAAAAATTTATGAACAATAATGCACAGGCATGAAAAAAATCAATGTCAACTTGACGCTATGCGTATGAAAGCGCAGAGAAGATGCGTTGTCTTAATACCCAAATTGAGAACGTAAACTTGGGATTCCGGCTAATTTTACTTTAAACATATCTATTTATCACAAAACATTGATAATTTTACATTTCTTATACAAGTAGAACCAAAGGGATTAGAATAAAGCTTACGGCTTTTATAAATCCCCAATAATTTAATATTTTGTTTTACGTCCCGAACCTTTTCATCCCGCCAGACATGAAAACACACAAACCAGTTATCAAAATGACGGTATTTTGAAGGAAAGACTGAAAACATTAATGAATAAAGCCTGTGTTTGTGAAACACGAATGCCCCAGGTGGCATCTTGGTTAGTTTAAACACTTTTTCTGTTGAGTACGTGAAAGGTCAAAGTCAAGGTGACGAAGTCAAAACTTTTTGCTATCAATGAAATGGCCTTCTCACAAGGAATACACATTTGAAATATGAAAGCCCTATCACTTACTATTCAAAAGTTATGCCCAATGTTAAATTTTTTGAAAAGTAGGTTAAAGGTCAAGGTCATGAGGACAAAACTTTTGGTATCAAAGGAAAGGTCTCGTCACAAGGAATACACATGTCAAATATGAAAGCCCTATCACTTACCATTCTAAGTTATGCCAAATGTTAAAGTTTATGAAAAGGAGGTCAAAGGTCAAGGTCAAGGCGACGAGGTCAACAATTTTGGTATCAATGGAAAGGTCTCGTCACAAGGAATACACATGTGAAATATGAAAGCCCTATCACTCACCATTCAAAAGTTATGCCCAATGTTAAAGTTTTTGAAAAGTAGGTCAAAGGTCAAGGTCACAAGGTCAAAAATTTTGGTATCAATTGAAAGGTCTCGTCACAAGGAATACACATGTGAAATATGAAAGCCCTATCACTCACCATTCAAAAGTTATGCCCAATGTTAAAGTTTTTGAAAAGTAGGTCAAAGGTCAAGGTCAAGGTCACGAGGTCAAAAATTTTGGTATCAATGGAAAGGTCTTGTCACAAGAAATACACATGTGAAATATGAAAGCCCTATCACTTCCCTTTCAAAAGTTATGCCCAATGTTATAGTTCTTAGTTCGGACAAACAGACAAACAGACAAACAGACAGACAGACAAACAGATGGACAGGCCGAAAACTATATGCCCCCGAATCTGTGATTCCGGGGAATACACATGTGAAATATGAAAGCCCTATCACTCACCATTCAAAAGTTATGCCCAATGTTAAAGTTTTTGAAAAGAAGGTCAAAGGTCGAGGTCAAGGTCTTGAGGTCAAAAATTTTGGTATCAATGGAAAGGTCTCGTCACAAGGAATACACATGTGAAATATGAAAGCCCTATCACTCACCATTCAAAAGTTATGCCCAATGTTAAAGTTTTTGAAAAGTAGGTCAAAGGTCAAGGTCAAGGTCACGAGGTCAAAAATTTTGATATCAATGGAAAGGTCTTGTCACAAGGAATACACATGTGAAATATGAAAGCCCTATCACTTCCCTTTCAAAAGTTATGCCCAATGTTAAAGTTTTTAGTTTGGACAAACAGACAAACGGACAAACAGACAAACAGACGGACAGGCCAAAAACTATATGCCCCCAAATCTGTGATTCCGGGGGCATAAAAATATCTAAATATATATCTTTCTTCAAGGGAGGTGGATAATTCTGACTTGATGTTTAGAAAAATCACTATTATCTTCTGATATTAGGCACGGTCCATTTGATATTCTGGGGGGGGGGGGGGGCTTGGGTTTTTTGTCGGAGCAAGATTATTTTTTTCGCCCCAGACCGGAGCAAAATTATTTTTTTCTTGCAAAGTTGGAGCAAGAAAATTTTTTTCAAACATTAGCGATGCAAAATATACTAAGAAGGTTTATGTTTTATCAATAGAAATTCTTTATGTTTACTAAAAACTCTAAAATATTACTTTATTTTTATGCAAAAATTTAATTCGCTTATATAAACAGAGAGATAAAAGAATTTAACAATATAATCCTAAGTAAACATAATTGATATAAGGTACAAGTAAGAGGGCTGAGGGGAGGGTCTTCCAGAGAAATTTTCAAATTAAGAATTGGAAATTGGAAACGAATCTATAAATACATTATTTTGATGATTTTTATTAATAAGCTGTTAAGGTAGCCTTTTTATATAATACTTTCATTCCTATATATTTTTCAAATATGAAGTATGTCATTAAAGGAATCATGTTTTGATAAAGAAAACGATGGCGAGCGAAGCGAGCCAAAATTTTTTTGGAACATAATTGAAAACTGCATTTTCAGGAATTTTAAGCAAAATTTTCTGGTAATTCTTCAAATTCAGATTACATGTAAGAGCAAGATTATTTTTTTCTGATTCATCATAAGCAAAATTATTTTTTTCATCAAAATTCAGAGCAAAATTATTTTTTTCGAAAAAAACCCAAGCCCCCCCCCCCCCAGAATATCAAATGGACCGTGCCTTAATGATGATATAGACATTTTATGGTATTCGATATCATTTACTGATATCATGCGCAGATCCAGCATTTTTGGTCAGAGGGGGTCCAAAATTTTAGGAAGTCTACCTATCATGTAGGTACATATATATCGGTGCACATGATGGGGAGGGGGACAATTCTGAGGGGGTATTGTTGTTAGCATTCCTTTCACGTTTATTTTTATGAAGAATTGGCTAGCGAGCCTGAATTTTTTTCATATATGAAATATTAATTTGTCTCGATTCGATCGAGATTATTACCGTCAGTCATGACTGACGGTATACCTGACTGACGGTATACTGTAATCATTCGTAACCTACTTGCACGGATAGAATATCTCTTGGCAATATGATTGGTTGACAATTGCATAAAATGCAAATATTTGTCTAGGTTATTCTCACCGGGTCGTCTGAAGAGTCAAGATGACCTGACAAATGAAAGTCATATCGCATCAGTGTATTTTCTTCCGAAATATGCATCGAAAAGTCTTTGTACGATACGTCTTATAACAATCGCAGATTTTCGGAAATGTCAGTCACTTGAATCGGAAAAAAATGCGGAGAAGCTCGGAAATGTGCGATTGGTAAAATTAATGTTTCCGATTTTTTTTTCTAACTAGAATTTTACACATTTCCAGTCAGCTAACTGACGGCAAGCTTTTTGTAAAAGCTAATACTTGTTACTTATAACATTGAATATTTAACTCCTTATATCGGCGAGCGGAGCGAGCCAGTAGTGTAAGAAGCCTCTATAGGTGGGTAGTATTTTTAGAACTGGGGAATTCCGTGTTTTGTGTATAGGAAAGGGGGAATTCCGAGGGGAATTCAATGTTTATTTATAGAATGGGGAAGTCCATGGTAAATTCCTAGGGAATTCCCAGAATTATATTTAGGTGTTTGGAAAGTCCCAGACCTATATTTAGATGTTATTCTAGAAAATCATCTATTCGTGGAAGGAATAATTCCTCCCTACAACTAGATGAAAAAGAATAAATAGAGACAAATTGAAAGTTTACACATATTTTATTCAACATTGTACATATTTCAGAAAAAAGTTTATACACTGTACTGTGGCCTCACATTCTGACTCGCCATAGGTGGGCGTCCTTTGTTTGCTCCATAGATGGGTCGTCCTCTGTTTGCTCCATAGATGGGTCTGGGGTAATTTGGCCTGTAGCTTCCATAGTTGTTGGGTCCCGGATACGTGTTGTATTCCTGTTGTACAGGACAAACAGACGTGTTGTATTCCTGTTGTACAGGACAAACAGACAAACAGACAAACAGACAGACAGACAAACAGATGGACAGGCCGAAAACTATATGCCCCCGAATCTGTGATTCCGGGGAATACACATGTGAAATATGAAAGCCCTATCACTCACCATTCAAAAGTTATGCCCAATGTTAAAGTTTTTGAAAAGAAGGTCAAAGGTCGAGGTCAAGGTCTTGAGGTCAAAAATTTTGGTATCAATGGAAAGGTCTCGTCACAAGGAATACACATGTGAAATATGAAAGCCCTATCACTCACCATTCAAAAGTTATGCCCAATGTTAAAGTTTTTGAAAAGTAGGTCAAAGGTCAAGGTCACGAGGTCAAAAATTTTGATATCAATGGAAAGGTCTTGTCACAAGGAATACACATGTGAAATATGAAAGCCCTATCACTTCCCTTTCAAAAGTTATGCCCAATGTTAAAGTTTTTAGTTTGGACAAACAGACAAACGGACAAACAGACAGACAGACAAACAGACGGACAGGCCAAAAACTATATGCCCCCAAATCTGTGATTCCGGGGGCATAAAAATATCTAAATATATATCTTTCTTCAAGGGAGGTGGATAATTCTGACTTGATGTTTAGAAAAATCACTATTATCTCCTGATATTAATGATGATATAGACATTTTATGGTATTCGATATCATTTACTGATATCATGCGCGGATCCAGCATTTTTGGTCAGAGGGGGTCCAAAATTTTAGGAAGTCTACCTATCATGTAGGTACATATATATCGGTGCACATGATGGGGAGGGGGACAATTCTGAGGGGGTATTGTTGTTAGCATTCCTTTCACGTTTATTTTTATGAAGAATTGGCTAGCGAGCCTGAATTTTTTTCATATATGAAATATTAATTTGTCTCGATTCGATCGAGATTATTACCGTCAGTCATGACTGACGGTATACCTGACTGACGGTATACTGTAATCATTCGTAACCTACTTGCACGGATAGAATATCTCTTGGCAATATGATTGGTTGACAATTGCATAAAATGCAAATATTTGTCTAGGTTATTCTCACCGGGTCGTCTGAAGAGTCAAGATGACCTGACAAATGAAAGTCATATCGCATCAGTGTATTTTCTTCCGAAATATGCATCGAAAAGTCTTTGTACGATACGTCTTATAACAATCGCAGATTTTCGGAAATGTCCGTCACTTGAATCGGAAAAAAATGCGGAGAAGCTCGGAAATGTGCGATTGGTAAAATTAATGTTTCCGATTTTTTTTTTCTAACTAGAATTTTACACATTTCCAGTCAGCTAACTGACGGCAAGCTTTTTGTAAAAGCTAATACTTGTTACTTATAACATTGAATATTTTACTCCTTATATCGGCGAGCGGAGCGAGCCAGTAGTGTAAGAAGCCTCTATAGGTGGGTAGTATTTTTAGAACTGGGGAATTCCGTGTTTTGTGTATAGGAAAGGGGGAATTCCGAGGGGAATTCAATGTTTATTTATAGAATGGGGAAGTCCATGGTAAATTCCTAGGGAATTCCCAGAATTATATTTAGGTGTTTGGAAAGTCCCAGACCTATATTTAGATGTTATTCTAGAAAATCATCTATTCGTGGAAGGAATAATTTCCCCCTACAACTAGATGAAAAAGAATAAATAGAGACAAATTGAAAGTTTACACATATTTTATTCAACATTGTACATATTTCAGAAAAAAGTTTATACACTGTACTGTGGCCTCACATTCTGACTCGCCATAGGTGGGCGTCCTTTGTTTGCTCCATAGATGGGTCGTCCTCTGTTTGCTCCATAGATGGGTCTGGGGTAATTTGGCCTGTAGCTTCCATAGTTGTTGGGTCCCGGATACGTGTTGTATTCCTGTTGTACAGGACAGTCTGTGGCCCAGTGTCCCGTGCCTTGGCACTTGTAGCAAATGTCGCTCTGCTTCTTGGGCGGCTGAGGACATTCGGTAGCAAAATGTCCCTCTTCATTGCAATTGTAACATACACTCAGTTGAGACAATTTCTAGGAAATACCATTGGATAGACTCGAAGTCAATCATATTTAAATGTTGGGTTATGTGTTGTATTTTCATTTGTCTGTCTGTAATCAGAGTAGTAGGATCATGGATCCTAGAATGAAACATCCTTTCACATGCATTATAGCAGGACCTACTGGTAGCGGAAAGACATACTTTGTGAGACGTCTTTTAGCTCACTAAGAAGAAATGATGAAACCTATACCGGATCACATAGTCTGGTACTATGGAGAATGGCAACCCATCTACGCAACTATACGCGGAGTTGAATTTGTAGAGGGACTACCAGACATAGGAGCTCTTGATCATCAAAAGAGACATTTAGTTATTATTGACGACTTAATGTCAGAAACAGACGAAAGGATAACATCTTTATTCACCAAGAAAAGTCATCACAGAAATATCAGTGTTATCTACATAGTGCAGAATGTGTTTCACAAAGGAAAAGAGAACAGGACGATCAGTTTAAATTCCCATTACATTATAATGTTCAAAAACCCTAGAGATGCATCCCAGATCACACATCTCGCCAAGCAGATGTATCCAGGAAATGTTAAATATATGCAGGAGGCTTTTCATGATGCCACCTCGGATCCCTATGGGTACCTTTTAATTGATTTGAAGCAAGACACACCAGAACATCTACGACTTCGTACACGTATATTCCCAGGACAAACCAATGGGTGTATTTAAGGAAGACATGAAAAAGGCACTATAAAAACATCAACGGGCCAGTTGTGAGTGCAGTTGAAATAGTGACATCAAAGACTCAACATGTCTTCCTTACAGTGCATGAAATGTCAAAAGAAATTCTCCAGACTCTTTGCATTAAAAAGACACATGAAGAATTTTCACGTCGATGATAGTGAAAACAGTGACGATGAAGACTTAGTAGAAGAGAAAGATGCGTCCTTTCCTTATTCCTGCAAGCGCCTGCGTGACCATGCGGCTGATTTGAACTATTTGCTTTTTGCGAAACCCACAATGTGTAGAAGCGTCATCCGAGATGCAGATAGGTCATTGATACTTTGCCTCTGTGAATGTGCTAAGAATGTTTTAAAAGGCAATGTCGACCTAACAAAGGACCAGTTTAACACATTAGCTCCTTACAAAGAGGAGCTCCGAGAGCTTGTCAATAAGAAAGTTCCTACTGAGAGAAAGAAAGAAGTATTACAAATTGGTGGTATCTTACCTGCTCTTTTAGGACCCTTGTTGGCACCAGTGATTGCGCCTTTGGCTTCAAAATTATTAGGACTTTGAGATGGAGCACACAAAGAAAATGTTACTGGTAGAACCTAAATTGTTGGAGGGATTGCAGCATCATGATGTAGTGAGAAATCCCACAATTAAATCCATGACAAGACTTGACGGCGAGATGCAGTCTATTCTTCAAAGAGATAATCTTTCCATGGGAGAAAAAGTTAAAGCTTACGAGTAGAAACTACAAAGATATCTCATCTATGATAACAAGTATGAGAACAGACCACCAGTCAAAGTACAAGTTGTCAGGGGTACTACTACACCGAAAAATGATGCCAGTTTCAATACAGACCAAAGTATTGGAGTTGACCAAGGATCTTCCACAACAGACCCGATTGAAAGTGAAATTATAAAATCTGTCCCAAAGACTATGAGAAATAGAGCAGAACTATTATTACACAAAATCAAATCAAAACCCGACATGAAGTGGAATGACCGTGGCGAACTTGTCTATAAGGGTGAACGGATCAAAAACAGTAATATTGTCGATCTTGTCAATGATGTTTTACGTCGAAGAAAACATTTCGAACCACGCGGATGGCAGGTATTTAGTGCTGGTCTTCGAGAAACTAATGTACCACAGGATCTCATTGGGCAAAAGGAGAGATGGAACTGGATACAATCTGGAAAGGATCCGTTGCAAGACGAGCATGATTCATCAGAATCAGATACGTCATCTAGTAGTTTAGAGACTTTAACAGAAGACAAACCCGAGTTCAAGTCATCAATAACACAAGGTTACGAATCAGATCCGGAAAGTATGAAGCTAAGTTTGAAAACACCAAAGAAGAGCAGCATTTCAAAAACATCCTTCTCTACGCCTCGTTGGTCACCGTATTAACACCTATTAATACAATCTATGTCAAGCCCAGTTATCATTCCTCATCATGAAAGCCAAGAAGAAGGTGGAAACATCAAAAATACTTTCCAAAAAGTATTATGATCCAAAACATCCTGGAAGTTACGGCGGAGTGAAATCATTCAAAAAAGCACTCGGCAATTTGAAAGTTAAAGAACAAGATGTTTCAGACTGGTTGATGACGCAAGACACCTACACTTTACATAAGCCTGTGCGTCGAAGTTTCAAAAGGAGAAAAGTACTTGTGGCTGGTATCGATCAACAATGGCAAGCAGATCTCGTGGACCTGCAAAGTATTGCAAAACACAATGATGGATACAAATACTTGTTGACCTGTATTGATGTTCTATCCAAATATGCATGGGTCATTCCTTTGCGCGACAAAACAGGCAAAACATTAGTGGAAGCGTTCAAGGCAATATTCAAGTCAGGTAGAAAACCTCGTCAGCTACAAACAGATAAAGGGAGTGAATTTACCAACAGAAATTTTCAGTCTTTCCTGAGAGAGAATGACGTACATTTCTTCACAACAGAGAATGAAGACATTAAAGCCTCCATAGCCGAAATGTTTAATCGAACTCTGAAAACAAAGATGTGGAAATATTTTACACATAGTGATACTTTGAAGTACATTGATGTTTTGGAGGATTTGGTGTATTCATGCAACCATACTCATCACAGGAGTATAAAAATGGCTCCAGTACAGGCAACAAAAAAGAATGAAATCATAGTTTGGAAAAATCTCTATGATGACAAAGCTTTGGATGTCAAAAACACCAGCCTGAAAATAGGAGATCAGGTTCGAATCAGCAAAGCAAGACGGGCATTTAAGAAAGGTTACTTACCTAGTTGGAGCGAAGAAATATTTACTGTTAGTGAAGTGCGTGAACGTCAGCCACCTGTGTATCGCATCAATGACTACAATGGAGAACCGTTGAAAGGAACATTTTATCCTCAAGAGTTACAAAAAAATCGTTAAATCTGATGACGTATACAGAATTGAAGAGGTGTTACAGAAAAGAAAGAAAGGAAAGCAGATTCAATATCTTGTCAAGTGGCATGGATATCCCGAATCATTCAACAGTTGGATCAACAGAAATCAGTTGACTACATATAAAGGATAGATATTGCTCAAGACTTTAGTTTGCCCAAAACACCAGTACTAGCACACATCGGCCATTCAACATGTTTTACCTGACACTCCCAAGTTATAGTTCGATGTCAACTTATTCTAACAATACTTTGACAAATTATCGTGTCAAGTTACATCATTCCCTGGATTTATCAGGACAGTGGGAAGTGGGATTGACTGAAATTCAGTATCCACATTCGTGGTATAATGTATCAAAAGACCAAGCATGGTTTGAGATAACCGAAAATCCATATGCTCCAAGAGTTCAGTTTGTGCTGAAAAATGGATACTACGTTTCACCTGAAAAGCTCATGAGGACTTTATGGGGTTTGAAAGGGAGCATCGATGGAGGAGATAACGTGAAAATAGAATTTGATGACGTCAGTCACAAAGTTACAATCACAATAGTGAATGAAGCTATTTTGAAACTGTCCAACTCTCTTGATAAAATCTTAGGCTTTGAACAAGAGGAATTCGACGCTGGTGTGTATATATCTCCTTGGGTGTGCGACGTGACACAAGGATTTCATTCTCTGTACATCTACAGTAACATCGTAGCGCCTAGTATGGTAGGTGATGCACTTGTACCATTAATGAGAATTGTTCCAATAGAGGGATCGTCTGGCAAAATGGTTTCTCATACTTATCAAAATATTCAGTACCTACCACTACAGCAGAGACAATTTGACACCATAGAAATAGATATAAGAGACGACACTGGCTTACCAGTGCCATTTGAAAGAGGAAAGGTCGTTGTGATACTACACTTCCGGCGACGACAGTCATAATGAGATTCCAAACAGACAAAAGTATTTGCTTTGAAGGAAACAGATGCTATTGATGAATATTACATTGATCAAGCAGGACATGGATTACCAGCTTTTCAAGGAGTAAGAATTCAAAGAGGACATGGCATCGGTAACATGTTTAGCGGTCTTTTGAAAAGTGCAATGCCTCTCATCAAAAAAGGATCAAAAGCATTGGGTAAACAAGTCTTATCAACAGGACTTGACATTGCTAATGATTTACTTAGTGGAGAAAACATACGCACATCCACAGAACGACGACTGAAAGAAGCGGGAAGAATTATCATGAATCAAGCAAGAGGCAGAATATCAAAACCACCCGGAGAACCTAATCGAAAGGGTATAAAGCGGCGTGCGAATTCTTCAGTTGTCATTCCTAAGCGAGCAAAGGTACAGAGAACATCTAAACCGAAAAGAGACATCTTCACCTAAACATCAACATGTCTTTGGTCCATCAACATTCCTGTGAATGCATGAAGTCAGAGTTGGACTTGTTTGCTGTTCCACCAACGCAAGCAAGCATTGAATATGGACATTGGGTAGAACATCGGCCATTGTCTTCTATTACTGACTCGGGACCTATAGAATTTAATATTTCCGGTTCAGGGGATGATTATCTGGATCTGAATAACACCTTCTTGTATTTGCAAGCCAAAATAGTCGCGGCAAACAATAACGCAAACCTCGACGCTCAGTCAGATGTAGGGCCTGTGAACAATTGGTTGCATTCACTCTTCAGCCAAGTCAACATTTCTTTAAACGAAAAACTGATATCCATGCCGGCCAACACTTATGCCTACAGAGCTTTCATGGAGAACCTTCTAAGCTGTGGGAAATCCGCTAAGGAATCGCAACTCACCTCCGAGATTTGGTACAAAGATAGCAGTAGTCATATGGAAGCCAGAACAGATGATAATGCTGGTTTTACTAAACGAAAAGCATTAATCGCCCGTAGCAAAATAGTTGATCTGACAGGAAAACTTCATTTGGATATGTTCTTCCAAGAAAGATATCTGCTCAATGGAGTGGATGCAAAGATAAATTTGATCAGGAGCAAAGATGCATTTGCACTTATGGCAGCCAATGATGACTTTAAAATCAAAATCATGGACGCTGCCTTATTTGTGCGGAAAGTTAGGATCAGTAACACGGTCAGAATGGCTCACATCAAAGCTTTGGAGAGAGGGACAGCCAAATATCCCATAAAGCGTATTGAGACTAAAGCATTTTCAGTTGCCAGTGGAAGCATGAGTATCAACAAAGAGAACCTGTTCCTGGGACAAATGCCTAAGCGCATTTTCGTTGGTCTGGTAGACAATGATGCTTACAACGGAGTAGCTACGAAGAATCCTTTCAATTTCAAGCACAGCATTGAGTTTATGGCACTCTATGTTGACGGACAGCAGATTCCAGCCAAACCTTTGCAACCTAACTTTGGACGCAGTCGTTTTATTCGCAGTTATTCAGGCCTTTTTACGGGGTCTGGGAAGATCTTCCATGATGAAGGAAACGATATCAGTAGGGAAGAATATGGAAATGGCTATACAGTATTTGGTTTTGATCTGACTCCAGACTTATCTGAAGCAGGTCATTTCCACCTTATAAAACATGGTAACCTGAGACTGGAAATTCACTTCTCTCAAGCCTTGGCAGAAACCGTCAGTGTTGTTGTGTATGCTGAATTTGATAACATCATAGAGATTGATCGCAACAGGAATGTAATATTTGATTTTGCAACCTAGAACAATGAACACTAAACAAATACAGACGGTTATGAGACAGAATGTAGGATCATCTTTCCTTGGTGTATTTGCTCGAAATAGGCTCCCCTCAGTGAATACATTACCGTGCTCGCTTGTCTGCAATACCGATCTGGACAGCCAGTTGGGTCAACACTGGATTGCAATCTACTTGGACCAGTGTGGCAATGGAGAATACTACGACAGTTATGGCTTACCACCACTGCATACGGAATTTTCAGACTTTATGCATAAGAATGTAGACTCCTGGATTTGGAACACCAAACAAGTTCAAGACAGACACTCTGTTGTATGCGGACATCACTGCATATTCTATTTGATTCATCGATACAAGGGTTTAGATATGACTGAAATTACCTCCTTGTTCACAGAAAACCTTTTTGAAAACGATGCCATTGTGAGACATTATGTTAACTTATTAGGTTAGTCAAACCATTGTACATAGTTCTGGTTCATAAATACTTATATCAATGTTACGTAACATTCATATGACTGTTTTTTCTTGTGTTTCTTGTTCAAATTGAATAGTTCAATAAAATTTGAATTAAAAATCTGTGTTGTGTTTTATTTCATCAAACACTGAAATGTGCTCAACAGATGAGATTTGCACTAGTAATGTGCACCAGCAGCAAATATGACCGCTGAGACTGTGCTCGCCATCTGCACTTGAACGTGCTTATACACTTTTGTACACTATTTGTACACTAAATGTGTTCCTCCAGCACCCAAATTGTGTTCTGTGTATGCATATGTGCACTTGAAATGTGCACCTGGACACATACGTGCACCTACGTTGTACATGTTTGCACGTAAGTGCACCCTAAATGTACACATTCTGCATCTAAGTGTACCTTAAATGTGCTCTTTTAGCACCTAAGTGCACCCTAAATGCGCACCATTTGCACCTAATACACCCCATATGTGCACCTTCAGCACATAATTGCACCCTAAATGTGTTTTTAGCACTTGAGTGCACCCTAAATGTGCACCTTCAGTACCTAATGTGCACTTTCAGCACCTAAGTGCGCTCTAAATGTGCTCTTTTAGTAACTAAGTGTACTCTAAATGTGCTCTATTAGCACCTAAGTGCACCCTAAATGTGCACCTTCAACACCTCAGTGCACCCTACATGTGCACCTTCAACACCTCATTGCACCCAATAGCTGCACTTTCAGCATCTCAATGCACTCAAAATGTGCACCTTAAGCACCTAAGTGCACCCTAAAAGTGCTATTTTAGCACCTAAGTGCACCCTAAATGTGCTCTTTTAACACCTAAGTGCACCCTAAATGTGCACCTTCAACACTTAAGTGCACCCTACATGTGCACCTTCAACACCTCATTGCACCCAATAGCTGCACCTTCAGCACCTCAGTGCACCGAAAATGTGCTTCATAGGAAACACAACTAAGATGACTTCTCAACAAGTTGCTGATATTGATTTAACCAACTTTGAATTTCAATGGCCAAATGGCAAAGTACAGCAGCCTGCAGACAACAGAATGGACGACATCCATAGCAATTGTCAGCGCATGACTGCCATGATGGAAGATGTACAGACATCCATTTCCAAGATAAAAGCCGACATCCAAACATTGATGGATAACAAGAGAAATGCAGAAGAAGGCGACGAACCACCCAAGAAGAAAGCCAGATACGTATGTTACAATTGTAATGAAGAGGGACATTTTGCTACCGAATGTCCTCAGCCGCCCAAGAAGCAGAGCGACATTTGCTACAAGTGCCAAGGCACGGGACACTGGGCCACAGACTGTCCTGTACAACAGGAATACAACACGTATCCGGGACCCAACAACTATGGAAGCTACAGGCCAAATTACCCCAGACCCATCTATGGAGCAAACAGAGGACGACCCATCTATGGAGCAAACAAAGGACGCCCACCTATGGCGAGTCAGAATGTGAGGCCACAGTACAGTGTATAAACTTTTTTCTGAAATATGTACAATGTTGAATAAAATATGTGTAAACTTTCAATTTGTCTCTATTTATTCTTTTTCATCTAGTTGTAGGGGGAAATTATTCCTTCCACGAATAGATGATTTTCTCGAATAACATCTAAATATAGGTCTGGGACTTTCCAAACACCTAAATATAATTCTGGGAATTCCCTAGGAATTTACCATGGACTTCCCCATTCTATAAATAAACATGGAATTCTCCTCGGAATTCCCCCTTTCCTATACACAAAACACGGAATTCCCCAGTTCTAAAAATACTACCCACCTATAGAGGCTTCTTACACTACTCGAGCCGCAAATATTTTTTATTAATTCACATTTTGTCTATATTTCATGAGAATAAATAGATAAGAGATGTGTCATTTTCCCAAATAATCAGACATCTTAAATGACAAAACCTTGAAAAAGATGAAGGAGGTTACATCTTATGATCGAAGTTAGGGACTGTTGAAAATATGAGTTCCTGAGACCCAAGACAATTATATAAAATTACTTAGTATGAACAATTGAAAAAATTAAGGAATTTTGCAGAAAAAAATAGTTTCGTATTTGAAAATGGCGAGGGAGGCGAGTCGAAATTTTAGATTTCAAAGCCCTTTCATGCATTTTTATACCCATTTCTGGACCCCACCTTCGAAAATATCAGGGGGGGGGGGGGGGGGGGGGGGCAGACCCCCGGTCCCCCCCCCTCTCTGGATCCGCGCATGGATATTATTTACCTGAAAAAAAAAGCAAATGCATGTTTTTCTCTGGGAACTTCTAAAAGATACCCGACCACGGACGTAAAACAAAATATTTAACTAATATTACCAACATCGTCGGAAACCCACGTTCGGTCACGCAGGCTCACCTCCCACCAGACCCCCCCCCCCCCCCCCCCCCATCCATCATTACTCGGATTTTTTTTCTGGCGAGATATAAAGGAAAAGGAGAAAAGTTCCAAGTTCCAAGGGAGCTTGATAATGCTAAATATATATCAATATGAATATTGATATTTTTGGTTTAGAAAATTCTGGTCTAAAGGTACTTTTAACGTACATGTATCTGGTTTAATTGAAAATAAATTTCATTTTTTTTTCTGAATATCAAAATGGATGTCTCTATGTGTTTTTTCTGAACAATTTTCCAAAATTTGCAGGGGACGTAAAACAAAATTAGGGGTTACCATGCGTGTGTTGTACAAAAACTGACAGGGTATCGGCGAATCCCCTGTCAGAAATGGAGTTTTACCGCGAGGCGTTAGCCGAGTTGTAAAACGGATATTTCTGACAGGATTCGCCGATATCCTGTCAGTTTTTGTAAAACATCAGTATGGTAACCCTATTCTAATGCTTTGGTCAGTAAGAAGCTAGAAAACGTCTGCTTTTAACGACGTCGTCATAGCAACGCATGACGTCATAGTAGAAACTGCAGTGAAACGTGAATCCCCTTGCAGTTTTTGAATCGCTCAGCCAATTAGAATGCGCGTTACAAACGGAGTGCATTAGAATATTTACTTCCTTTATGTAGTAACAAGTAAGATAAATGCACTAGCTGTAATAGCAACCCATGGAATGCTTGTGTCGCCTGCGAAGCGGCTTTTCTCCCACTGTGGACTGGGATATCCATGGAAACGCTAAGAAAAGATATCCTTGTCTTACCCCTATGGGGTAAGATAACATTTTCACGTGCCTTTTGACTGTTACGTCAATTGTGACGTCATATATGATTGCTGCGTTAGCCGATCAAAATATGAAAAAGAATACATAAAATCTCATTTTTAGCACTTTTAGACAGTGGGAGAAAAATAATCAATCCCCAGATGTGATCAGGGACACGGAAATCCAACCCTCGTGTCCAGGATTTGCTTTTGTCCACGACTCGGCAAGCCTCGTCGTGGTACAAGCAAATCCTGTACACTCGGGTTGGATTACCTTGTCCCTGATTACATTACATTTAGAAATGAAAACTAGTGAAAAACTTAATCAAATTCTCCTTCCAAGCTTGTATATAAAATTCGACACTATGGTGATATATGTAAAATAGTAGTAGATTATATTGATAATGTAATCGAGCAATTATGGAAGCCCTTCGTATCAGTCACATGTATACTTTTGATATTTCAAATATGAATTTGCCATTACAGAAGAAAACAATGGCGAGCGAAGCGAGGCAAAATTTTTTCATATAAAGTAAAAACTGCGGCGAGCGAAGCTAGCCGAAAATTTTCATGAATTTAAGGGAATTTTATGGTTATTCTTCAAATTCAGATTACTTGTAATTACTTGTAAGAGCAAGATTTTTTTTTCTGTCACACCATAAGCAAATTAATTTTTTTCATCAAAATTCAGAGCAAAATTATTTTTTTCGAAAAAAACCCAAGCCCCCCCCCCCCCCCCCCCCCGAATATCAAATGGACCGTGCCTAATGAATTGAAATCGATACATTTGACAATTATTAGTCGATATCAAGATATCGACTAATTCTAGACTTGTACAGGTTTGTCAACTTTCGATTTGATTCATCAGATTCAACATTGCAATAGGGGCAATTGTCCGATAGAAAGAAACATTCTTGTGACTAGTGAAAAACACGTGACCAGAGCTATCCACTTCACAAAAGTAGGACATGATGTCGTCATGACAACGCTTTGGCATCGCAATTCTGAATTGAAATATTGCGCATTAACGTAATATCTACAATGATATTTTTTCTTGAACAATTTTACTTTTAGACCAATTAGTGTGTGATGCAGTAAACCCTATGCCTTCAAAATCCCTAATGACATTTCTGGATCCTTGGATCCATTGCTTCAAAGAAACGTTTGGATACTTAGAATGCGAGGCTGCCAGTGGGCTAATTAAAAAGTTTCTCACCATCCAGCCGACTAAACTGTTTCGTTGAGGATACTCCATTTTGTTTGTATATTTTCTTTCCAAAGCCAAATTGATAAATGCAACAAAGAAATTAATGAGCGATATAAAAATCGATAAGACTGTGCGTAGTCACATAATTTAATGGGAATTTTTTTTAGAAGTTTCCCCTTATTTCCCCAAAATTCTTTAATCGGAACTATCCGCTTTTCCCGCGAATATATACTGAAAGGCTTTTGATTGGTCAAGTTAATTTGCGTTATAATGGAATTTTCCTACCGCACAGGTCAAGCAATTTATGAATGACTGTGACTTGAGTTGTCCAGTGCAAATGTACTATTTTCTAACTTTTCAGAATTATCAACACATAAGTTTCTATTGTGTAACCCAGTTTTTTGTGTGTGAATTTCATGCATAGCCTTATTAATACTACTCTTTACTCTTTATTCTAAGAGTCAAAATTTTAAACCTATTTTGAGCCAAAATTTTTTTTCGCTTTTAAATAAATGTTGATATCGACCAAGCTTTTTTTGGAAAGCTAATACTTGTATTAACTAAAAGGTGGTTAATATTTACTAATATTTACTCTTTTGTATGGAAAATAATCGTTTTACCTATGATTTGCAAAGTTTAAAGGGGGGGGGGGGCGTACGCCCCCCATTGAATCCGCCACTGTCGATAAAAGCTACTTGTTTGAAATTGATAATGTGGTAAACTTGCGAGCGGTAGGAGCCATGAAAAAAAATAAAATATTGACGAGATTCTCAAAATGAAAGGATTAATTCAGAAGTGCATGCAATTGAACGCGAAAAGGGATGGCTCTAGGTCCGCCAGTTTAAAAATCATTTACGGTTCGTTTGAAATTCTGGCATCATTCAATATTTTACTTCTCGAATCACAGTGGTTCCGGAGAGGTTACAGAATCACTCTCTCTCTCTCTTCTAGTGATACTTAACATTCTTTGGAAAAATGTGTACGCTCGGGCGTACAGTATTTGGCGTAATAGCAGATACGCCACTGCGGCTATCCCCTTATACATTGTGTAGTTCCTTAGAAATAGACCAGGGTAGTTTTTAATTTAGATTCTGTGTAAAAATCTAAAACAGCTGGCCATGGCCGGAAACTTTCTGTAATTATCATAAATGAAAACAAACCATATTGTTATATTTAAACCACGGTTACCATGGTAACAGGGTCCATCTATTTGACAACCTTATATATACGAGAAATGAGACATATTGCGGCATTCTGTTGCCATGGAAACCATAGTCAAAACTTATTTTATGAATACAATAAAACCTAGGCAACGCAAAGTGTAGCATCCCCTCGCACGACATGTACATCAATGTACTCACTCAGGCTGTATACACGGATTTTTACTACTATTATTTTCATGGGTCATGGCTACTTCCTCTACTCAAAATATAGGAATATAGGTATATCTTACATGGAAATATAGGACAAATGTAGGATTTTTTTTGTGTAAAATAGGATAATTATAGGACTTGTTGAACGTTCAAAGCAATTGAGAGAATATTTTGCCTCCTGGTATTTCTATTTTGATAAAAAATGTTTTGAAATTATTAAAATAAAACGGAATCATGGTATGAAGTATATATGATAAAGATAAGGTGGCGAGCCAATCGAGCCCAAATTTTCCTGATATTATTGTCAGAAATTGTCCCAAACCGCAAAAGAAGTTATAGATGAAGTAGAAAATAAATTGGAAAAACAATTTTTTTCGGACATTTGAGGCCAAAATATAGGATTGATAGGACTAATTTCTCAAATATAGGACTTTTATAGGTTCCTATATTTTTATAGGAAAAATAGGAATTGTACCATGTATTTCCAATTAAAGACCTTGACTATTGACCTACAGCCTTGAAAATCCACAGGGTTCTTTCTCTAGTCACAAGGGAAAAAGATATGAAGTTTGGTGAATATCCAATCAAAACTGCGACCTCCAGGCTGTATAAAATTATTTAAAACTCTTTCAATCTGTGACCTTGATCTCTGACCTATGATCTTGAACATCAATAGGGCCCCTTTTCTTGTCATAAGAAATAAGTGTATGAAGTTTAGCCAAGATCTGATCAAAACTGTGTCCTCTATGCTGTATACAAGGCTTTTAGTCATTTCCAATCTGAGACTTTGACCTTGAAAATCAATAGGACCCTTTTTCTTATCATAAGGAATAATTGTATGAAGTTTGGCTAAGATCCGATCAAAACTGTGTCCTCTAGGCTGTATACAAGGATTATAGCCATTTCCAATCTGTGACCTTTACCTATGAAATATGACATTGAAAATCAATAGAGTTCTTCCTCTTATCATAAGTGTATGAAGTTTGGTAAAGATCCCATCAAAACTGTGACCTCTAGGCTGTAGACAACGATTTTAAACATTTCCAATCGGAGACCATGACCTTTGACCAATTTTAAAAAACTGTGACTTATAGGCTGTGTACAAAAAGTGTAAAGCACACGCGCACACACTAACACATGAACAACGCCGTTACTATATCCACCTGCAACATTGTTGAGAGGGGAAAATAAGCGTATGTAGTTTGGTAAAAATCCAATCTAAACCGAGTCCTCCAGGATGCATTTTAGCAATCTTGACCTATGACCTTGAACATCCATTGGATTCTTTCTCTTGCCATAAGGAATAAATGTATGAAGTTTGGTCTAGTTCCAATCTAAACTGTGTCCTTTAGGCTGTATACAAGGATTTTAGCCATTTCCAATCAGTGACCTTGACCTTTGAAATCAATAGGGTTCTTCCTCTTATCATAAGCTATAGGTGTATGAAGTTTGGTAAAGATCCCATCAAAACTGGGACCTCTAGGCTGTAGACAACGATTTTAAACATTTCCAATCTGAGACCCGGACCTTTGACCAATCAAAACTGCGACCTATAGGCTGTGTACAAAAAGTGGAAAGCACACGCACTAACACATGAACGGGTTCTTCCTCTTGCCATTAGGAATAAATGTATGAAGTTTGGTCAAGATCCCATCTAAACGGAGTCCTTTAGGCTGTATACAAGGATTTTAGCCATTTCCAATCTGTGTCGTTGACCTCTGACCTTGAACATCAATAGGGCCCTTTCTCTTGCCATAAGGAATAGGTGTACGAAATTTAGTCAAGATCTGATCAAAACTGTGTCCTCTAGGCTGTATACAAGGGTTTTATCCATTTCCAATCTGTGATCTTGAAAATCAAAAGGGCTCTTCCTCTTGTCATAAAGAAGTGTATGAAGAAAGAAGACTGGTCAAGATCCGATCAAAACTGTGTCCTCTAGGCTGTATACAAATTGTGATGTGCTGTATACAAGGATTTTAGCCATTTCCAATCATCTGTGACCTTGAAAATCAATAAGGCAAATATTTTAAAATGACCTTAAAAATTGAGCAAATGACCTTGACATTTTCTCAAGGTCATAATGGCATCAAATTGTCTTTAATACACCTACTTACATGTACCAACTTTTGTAACGATAGCAGGCATTCTGCAGAAATTAGCTTTTTACTTATGACAGGTATTTACACATTCGTACCAAATATTGCCACAGCTACCTTTTTCAAAGGCGTACTAACAGATAAACCTTACTTCTACATAATTTTCCTCCGATTCCCATTAAGTCCTAGGATGGTACTATTCAGGAAATGGGCAACTATAATTTAAATCATGTGCGAACTGCATCTTTACTCGTGTCAAGGGTAAGCGAAATATAGGTAAAATCCGGCCTAATTGGTCGAAACAATATTGTTTTTGTATCATAAGTGGAGGGGAGGGATTTATTCTGTACTCTTTGTGTACTGTAGCTCCTGTGGTTTCTGCATCACAAGCGTTTTCATGCAAAAATGCAACACATTACTTTCAATAGTTTCATCTCAGGAAATTGTGATGGCTGTGCATTTATATTCGTATAATGGTCCAGAAACTAATTGTTGACACCCACCTTGCATCAAATTTTGAACAGTTTTGCACCTTGGCTGAAAATCTGATGTGGTCAAAAATGACAATTTTCACAAGAGACCTACTGAACTGTAATCTGAAGTCCAGGCAGGTTCTTCTCTTTTTTAGGCAAATGGAAGTCACTGGCATAAAGATCATCTTCAATTTCAATGGAATCCTTCAATTTTTTTCTGCTGAAGAGCTTGGATCTATTAACATAATACTGTTCGTTTACTTACTTTAGAGCAACCATATTTTGGGGGAAATGGGCAAAAAGGAGACAAAGTGATATAATAGAACTATTCTGAATTTGTGCACATACCTTGTTTTCATTAAGAACACAGCATAGGTGTTAGGAAAGCAACCATTTGATTTTTATTGGGGTGGGGGGGGGGGGGGGTGACTTTTGCCAGCCGTAATTTATTTTTCAGCCTTTTTTTAAGAGCCGTAAATTATTTTTCCTTCAGGCCAGATTTTTTTTAATTTTCAATGTCGAAAATGGCCACATTAAATATCAAACACGGAGTGAGATCAGGTGCCAAAGAAGAGTATATTAAGGCATCTCTTGCTAGCAGATCACTTCTTTTTTTAATTTCTGGAATGGCATACGAAACCTATCTTTTCACTTAAATGAAACTCAACACAGATGAGATATATGGTGCTAATGACTTTTGGACTTGATTTAGTTCCTTTGAATAAAGTTTGGTCTACTTGTGTTTCTGCCTAGTTTTAAACACAAAAAAGATTTTACTGGGCATGTGGAAAGGTCAGAAGAGGGCCCTGGGACCCAATTTCATGATCTGGAGATTTTGTTTGTCAGCCCTTTGGGCTGGAAATTTTTTTCCCTTAAAATCTTGATCTGAAAGTTTTTTTTTTTGCAAAGTCTACCCCCTCCCCCATAAAAATCAAATAGTTGCTCCCTTAGCATAGTCTTAAATTATCACTTGTAACAGCACATGTGGCAATTCTTGCTATGGTAAGACACATTAAGTACAGGACTAGATTGTCAAGTTTGTACCCATGTTCTTGTTGGAAGCATATTTTTTTTTATTGTAGAACTACTCGTCTACAAGTAGGTCAACTTAGTTTTCACACCAACAGAAATCATGTCTTTATATAAACGGAGGGAATTTAAAAGCAGGTTGCTTTTTTTAACAAAACCCATCTTGTAATTCACATATCTTTATCTCATCAATTTTTTTTATCAATTCACCAGATTTAATTCTTCCATGGTATCTATTCCTTTTACTTAACATGTATGTTTGCGGTTTGATCCTAAAAATGTGACCTTGGCATTGCCCTGCATCCTAAATGGATTTTCATTCATCATGCTTGACAAATCATGCTAGTTTGATCCAAGTTAGACGTGAATCAAGTACATTCAAGTTATAAGTGTGATAACAACAGATGACATACCGAAAAATGTATGTCTGACAAAGGAATACTAATACAGGTATAATACATTGAAGGTGACATGAAAATGTGCGTGAAGGAAAACAAGATGTGAATCTGTTGATATATTTATTCTCCAACAACATGCTGCACAAATATAAAGTCATCTCCTGAGATTCTCTAGCTGCCTCCAAGTCCCTGAAAAATGGTAAAAAAAATATAAGAAACAAGTCCACATTACAATCACAGTATATTATATACAATAGTACATTTAGATATATATATATATATTTTTAATTACATTTACATTATTTATTCATAAAAAATATTCATATCTAGTTTTCTTATTCAGAAGAGGTGAGAGTGTCATTTGAGAACTTTCAAAGTACTTGTATTTCATTTTTATAGGTGTGAACAGTTAAATATCAGCTATTCATGACTACACAGGGTTACCTTGTAATAGTTCACTGCTTACCGATTTTATTGGGCTGGGACTTTTTCTCCTGTCTTCGTTTGCATTAGGTTTCTCAATTAAACAATTACATCAAGTAACAGCTACATTTATGTAGGAGCTATTCTCTCTTTAAACAACCAAGTGTTTGAAGAGATGTTTAAGTGTCACTCCATTATTTAATCCTATACACTTCTACGTGAGGTGTTTTACAAATTGGTTATAATTTCATGTTAAAATATCTGATTCTTGGACCTTATCATTGGCTAAAGCGACATGATAAACTTCTTCAATTTTGACAATAGTCCTCCATTACTTATGAGAATTACTATATGCTCATTTGAAAGAGATATATGTATATATCAATTTGTCATCCTTCAAGAAAGATGTTCCAAGAAGTTAAGATACTGATTTTGTACCTGCACATTCATATTTTGACACTACAGAATTATGCATGTTAAATTTTTTTTTCTTGACATTTCAAATCAATTTAAGAAGATTTTGTGTGTCAAGGTTTGCTTTTGAGTTTCTATCATCATGCATGTATTCATGACATTAAAGACTGAATCTAAAATTAATAGTAACAAATAAATAGGTGATGTTTCTATGGAATCTGCTGCTATGATTTCTATTTAATCCTGGAAAATTAAGCGCATTCATTAATTTCAGTTTCAGTTAGTCTGACAAGGGAAATCCAATGCCTCAAGTGAATCTTGAAAAGTTTTGCAGTTTCTTGTATTATTCATTTGTAAGAAAGTTTATATGGAATTTTCTCCTAGGTCATCAATATGAAGTAGTTTTAAAGTTTCTTCATCTTCATCATGTTAAATACTTTAATTATAACAAGTTTTAGAAATTTCTCTAAATATGAGACATTGGATTTGAGCTTTACTGGCATTTTAGTAAAATTCACTACTTCATTTTCTTTTTTATGACAGAGACATTTTTTTCACTTTTTGTGTACATTTATTAAAATTGTTCATACAAAATAAAACACATGATTTACAACACTTTCAAGGACATATAAGTAGGTGAAGACATTTCATTATAAGATATACAAAGTTTGTTTTTTTTTTAATGTGAACATTTATTCAAGATTATGTTAATTCCTTGCTGCAGAATAAAACCTTTTTGGGGAATAAAGTCTTTAGCAATTTGATGTTTTGATGGGTGAGAATCGTCATCAGTTTATATGTTTAATGAAGACACCATGGAAAAGGTACTGTAGACATGTGAGAAGTCTTAGTACCTCAAAATGAATGAGGATGATCCTATGAAACAATAACCAAGACATTGCACCATGACTGCGGTCAGACGTGGCTTGATGATGGGCCCATGGCCTGAGATGAATGCCACCTTAGTATGCCCCTCTTCCCGTTCCATATGGGTGGGCTCTATATTGACCACGCCCACCTCTGGGTGCTGGAGCCTTTAGCTGTTGGGCACCAGCGCCTCCCCAGCTGCTCTCTGTAACATTCAATAATAATGCTTATTTATATGTCAACATTATCTTCATTAATAAGAAAATACTTTGAAGATTACACAGATGTACATGTAGTTTGAATGCAAAACCAGAATTGCCATGAAAATTGCAAAGCTTAATCTGTGAATCAATAGCATTCAAGTGGAAAGTTTTGGTCAAGGCCACCAGTTCAAAAGTCATGGTGCCGACTGCTAAATGCAAATGAAAGCTCTAGATAGTCATAGATGGAATCATTGCATTATTGACCAGGGTTGTAAGATTTTAGAGAAAAGCAATGTTACAGATATTGGAGACTAACTCTGGACAAATGAGAACAAAGTTAGCACTATGATTCTGTGTTATTATAGCCCCATGTTTATCGATGTGGATGGCTTGATCCTAAGGCAAAACACCAAACTCACAAACCATACAACAGAACATATCTACACACGTCAAACAAGGGCATGTGTGCTAATACACATGTAACTATTGGGAAGATTATCTAAGCTATCAATCAATTTTCAATATTTGCAAAGGTTTTTAATAATTTATATGAGGGTTACTTGACTGTATTACAACTTACCCCCATATCCTGTATCTTCATACCCTGTTGTAGTACTGCCATGACCATAATCAAAGTACTGTGTGTCTCTATAAAACAATAAGTACATATACCAATCATTATTGATGGAGTATCCCACCATGTTTGAAAATTAATCTATAATTATGTATCAAATATATTAATACACATGTAAATATGAGTGAAAAATAAGAATACTCCAAGGTAGTCTTCACAATTCAGAAGAAATTCAAGTTTACTTAAAAGGGCAGACAGAAGCAGGATTGATTCCTGTACATTTCCTATTTCCATATCCTGTACATGTGATAAAGGTTCACATCGAGAAAAGACAAAATATATATATAAAGAGACTGCACTAAATATCAATATTTTATCAATAGATTATCTGCTCGTCTACTTACCCTGCAGAGTAGCTTGTATCAGCATATGGATCTCTTGCGGCATAGGGGTCTGCGTAGGGGTCTTCATAGGCCTGCATTAAAGTTAAGAAATGTAAGGCTTAAAAAGACAGCTATATTCACGAACACGTATACATCACCACACAGAAATTTACTTTTGCATATAGATACATAGTCAATTGAAAAGGATGTTCAGAAATGTAAGTCATATTCAGAAATCATGAAAATCAATTTTCTTGACTTGGTCTATGTAATATTATATTAATATGTAACAGTCCTACCTAAAGTGTTCTGATTTTAAGCCAAGGACTTAAATCAAGGAACCACTTGGTATTCATATGTAATCACTTAATTTTCTGAAGTTATGTAATATATGTATATTAATATATGTGAAATTTGATGTTTCCAAAATGTACACAAATCTAAAAATTTTTTCTCTTATAAGACTTTAATCACAAACTAATCTATTAGGAAACTTTTTAGTATTATAGTCCAGATAGTCTTTCACAGCTCTAGTTTTTATCCATCTAAATGCAAAATGTCTTCCAATTAATGCCTTCAATTAAAAATGCAAAGATCACCAGACCTGCTCGTCAAAAGCGGGACAGAGGGTCAGATAGATGATGATAAAATAAGGAGACTTGACTAAGGTAACTTGTAATTACAATTAAAGCAATGATTTTCTTGCATTACCGGCTGACTGTAGTCTTCGTAGGTTTCTCTTGGTTGTGGAGGTGGGGCTGCGACTGGAGGTGCTGGTGGACGTACCATTCCCCTCCCAGAAGGTGCCCCTCTAGCTGCTGGTGGGGGTGCCCCACGTGCTGCTCCTCTCCCTCCATGTGCTCCACCCCTGAACACAAACAATATGTATAAAAAAAATGTATAGCTTTTTTCTACATAATTTACTATAGACATTCGAAAAAAGCAAAATTCAATTCAAACATATTTCTAAGTACATGTATAATGGCTTTTAAAGGCAAAATCATTCAAGTGGAAAATGTAGGTCAAGGTTATTTTATGAAAGTTTGATCAAAGATACATCCAACATGCAAGTTTGGTACAAATAGCACTTATAGTTATACTTTGCTCAATATTGGCATTTAAGGCTAAATTACTCAAGTGGAAAAAGAAGGTCATGGTCATTTTACGCAAGTTTGATCCAAGATACATCCAATATGCAAGTTTGGTACATGTAGCATTTATACTATGCTCAACATTGGATTTTAAAGGCAAAAAAATCACTAAAGCGGAAAAAGGAGGTTAAGGTCTTTTTATGAAAGTTTGATCAAAGATACTTCCAATATGCAAGTTTGGTACATGTAGCACTTATACTTTCCTCTATATTGGCTTTTAAAAGCAAAATCCCTCATTTGGAAAAAGTAGGTCAGATGCTGTGTCCAATGCTTTGGTCCATCTCAGCATCCCAAGATGAATCACTTGTGCAAGTTTGGTTTAGCAAGAGTACTTTGTCAGATACTTAGCTACCCCAAACTTCTTAAGCAAGTCACTCAAGCGGAAAATGTACGTCAGATATAGCATCCGATACAATACATGGGTTCACCTCAGCATCCAAAGATTAATTACTTGTGCAAGTTTGGTTACTGTAGCACAGGGAGTTTCTTTAGTACTCGCCCAGTCGCATTTGTGCCTAAATTTGGCTCTGGGAAACTTTGAAATACCAAAGTGCTCGCCCAATTGGCGACTGAATAAAATCATTCATATTGTTTTGTTCTTTTCCTTTTCATTCACTTTGTTTCTCAGACATTGCTGCACACTATAAATTTCCGCCGATGAGACGTCAAAGTAAACATTACCCATTGGTATCATCTGGTATCAGACCCGCTACCAAGACAATTTTTGTTGGTAGTGCATACACATGCCCACTGTCAAGGTAATTCATCGGTCTATTTGTTCACTTGATTCTTCATATTTATTCTTTTTTTTTTGACGTTTTATTTGCTTTTTCAATGGTTGGTTATTTTTTTGTAACAAACTGCGGTCAAGACATTAAATAACTTGTACATGTGTTTGCTCCTCTTAAATTTGTTTTCTTAAAATAGACTGTCATTCAATCAATTATGTAAAGGTTTCCTATAACTTTATATCATACGCTGACCCTTTCTTTGAACGTCCAACTTTTTGAAATAGATGGTATAAAATCATCCGTTATACCGGCCACTTGTTAGCCTACACAACATTCTCTTCTGCCTTCTATATTTCATATAAATTTGTATATGAAAGTACGACCTGTAACATATGGTTTGCTGCAGTACAATTTGGATAATCCTGAAAAATTTTGCACACAATAAATTTGGCGGGGACAAATCGGGCTCCTGAAATTTAAGCTGGGCTCCTAAAATTTCTACTGTCAGGGGCCCAGTTAGCGACCAAGGTTTTCAAGTTGCCAAATACTGAGCTACCCCAACTTCTTAACCGGACACGGACACAAAGGGGTATAACATAAGCTCACTAACCTTCGTCGAAGTGAGCTTAAGATAAGGGAAATTACTTAAAAGAATTAAAAATCATGATCAAATACAGAACCTGTAATGATATAATCAGGAGTAAAAACATTCAATATTGGGGATTAATATCGGAGAAAATCACCACTCCTAAATGACGGTTTGCTTACCTAGGGGCAGCTCCTCTAACTGGTGGACCTCCACCAAGGATGCCTCCCCTTCCTCCGGCCCCTGGGGCACCTCGACCTCGCCCTCTACCACCGGCAGCACCAGCAGGCTTGTCACCATTCATCATCATCATCTCCATCTGTTGCTGATGTATCTCATCATTGAATTCCTTTAAAATATTACCATGAACATTGATGTAACATTTTTGCATAAGATAATTCATCATGAAAATTGAATTTCTGTAAAAATTAATACATCAATTTTTCTTTGCATATTCTATTTCTGTAAAACTGAAACGTCAAAACAATCCTTATCAATTTCAAATGCCTATACTATCTATACATGTATATCAGAACAACTCTACATTCATTGAATTTCTGTGATGCAAAATTTCTCAATCTTTAATTTCAACATTGAATAAGATGGGAGTTTGAAACACCCTAAAATAAGTGAAAAGTAATGAACTTCAATACAAGAGTTATTTTGAATAAGCTTTCAAAGCATTTAGTTGAGAGACAAGACCAAAACAAGGGCAAAATACTTTACAGAGCAATCATTAAACATCTTGATAATTACTTACGGGTGATAAAAATTTGGAGAGTTCCCCAAGAGCATGAGACAGTCTGGCATAAGCGTCTGAAATTTCACTGTAAACCTCCACAAGAACATGTAAATCTTCATTCAGATGGGCATACTTTCCCCCTTCTTTCTTCAGTTCTTCTTCCTGTCATGACATAAACACATGATAACCCTTATTTCATTCAGTATTTAGTTCATATAAAGAAGAGACTGAAATCTATCCGATTGAAAATTGTGTCACTTGACTAATTAGATATACATGTACGTGCATTCCATTTTAATACAGTAAACTAAACGCTAATTTTCTTACCTTTCCCTTATCTTTCATGGAGCCTTTTCCAAGAATGGACATTTTGGTTCCAGTCTCTTCCTGTAGTCTTTTTAGTGACATTCCTTTTGGACCAAGTAGTTTTCCGACAAAGTTAAACTGAAAGTTAGATAAGATTATAACTTGATACGATTAAGAATATGTCTCAGAATTGAAACCAGTAGATACAAGATAAATGCTATCTTTGATCTTTTATGTCAGTGGGAATGATAGCAAAAACTGCAGTACTCACTATATTGTTGGCAAATTTGTGTTGGTCTTGATTCAAAATTTTGATAGATACAAGTAGATCAATATACCAGTTTTCCCGCTAGGCCAAAATAGAAGGGCGCCGCGCCCTTGATGCCCTTCCTCGCGCCCTTGATACCCTCCCTTGCGCCCTTGATGCCCTTTTGTTGCGCCCTTGATGCCCTATTGTTGCGCCCTTGATGCCCTCCCGTTTTCTTCTTGTTGCCCTTCTCGATCCGCCCTTCAAGTTTCGATTATGTTGTCCGTTTGCGGTAATTAATGCATTGCTTAATCGAATTGTTTGTACGACCATTTAGCACCTTTACGATTAGCACAAACCAGTGTTCTCCCCAGGCCGTTTTAGCGTGGCGGCCCCGCCACGCTATCGAGATTTACCGCCACGCTATCGGGATTAGCACCACGCTATATTTTACGGCCGCCATGCTATATTTTTTCCCCTAAAAATTCGTGAATTTACTATTTTTTGTACTCCTTTGCGTTAATTGATTGATTTAAGAGTCGCTTTCCCGGTTAATTAGCCCCGGCTGTATACAACCCGAAGTGTTAAACGTCTTGTAACCCCCCGCAAGCTTTATTTACCTGAGCTGAGAACGTGTCTGGCTTCTACGGCGCACGTCAATCTATCGGACATTTAAAATAACTGCGTTGTCAATGTCTATCGAGTGACCAACAAAAGACGACCACTCTATAACGTAGTTCATGAAAACGTTTTCATCTACATGTATAATGGCTAGATCGTGTTGACCGGCACGTGTCATATAGTTACAGCGTAATAGAAATACGGTATATCAGATGTCATTAAAATATGTTTTTAATCCGTCTTACTGTTCGACATATTACCCGACCTCGCCGTTTTGTCATAAAAAATAATTGCCGCTTTTACAAGATATGAAAGAGGTTATCTCGCTCGCGCAAATCATTCTACTTTGAATAAATAACGAGTCGGTACGTCCGTATTTTTGTTTGTTTGTTTTTTTTTATCAGGGACGTATATAATATAAACGTCCCTGCTTGAATCTAGCTAATAAGAAGTTTAGATAATCATCAAAACACAACATGGTGCACGGACCATCCTTTTATTAGTGAGTCGGAGCGCGATATAGAAGGCTTTTTATACGATTGACATAATTACAAAATAGATCTTGATTTCTTGGGGGGGGGGGGGGGGGGGGGGGGGGGTGGCCGGTTTGCTCCATACTGTTGGCAAAGTAGAACAATTGTCAGCTTTCATTGCCAGAGATTACCCAAAAGAATATCGCAATGGCTAATAAGGAGGGGGGGGAATAAATGTTTCCATATTTATATCCAATTTTTCAAGTAGGAATTGTAGGAATTTGTATAAAGATAATTTTCAACCTGTTTTAAAAGGTGAAACCTGCCCTTTCCCTGAACCAAAAATTCAGAACTCGAGGTTAGACACCCTTTCCATAACACACTTAGATTCACTAATATCAGTGATTAGGAAGGACAGAGGACATGCACCATAGTCCCATTAATTTGCAAAATGAACCATTGAAAACTTAGAACTGTTTTGAAGAAATGGCCCATTGATATTTTAGAAAATCATGGAAAGTGGCCCATTCACAGAATTTCCTTCCAAATCAGTGTAATATGCCAAATTCTTACACTAAGCAACCTGGAGTTATGGTCATGAGACAGTCTCAAGATAATTTTCTCAAAAGGCCCAAAACTAATTGAGTTTTAAAACTGTCATGAATCTCGCTCTACAAAGAGAACACCAATGATCTCACTGTCTATTATTTAATGATAATTGGCATGTAGATAAGAATCATTATCAAAATTATTTTGAACAGTTTAGTAATAAAGCAGCAACACATGAAACAGTATGCAATGATGCAACGCGCAATGATGCAACGCGCAATGGCGCATCCCAACGCAAGGTGCACCGCGAAGACTTAGCACCATGCTATCTGAAATTTCTGGGGAGAACGCTGCAAACGACTGCCTAATTAAGATGTTTTGATTAAATACGCAGGTATACTTGTACAACTGGAAGATAGGTTTTATCGATTGCGCGCGAGATTTACTTCTAAAAAAAATTCACTTCATATTTTGACGTTTTTTAAAGCTGACCACACAGTGCACAACAACTACCGGTAAAAGCATGACTTCCAGAAAACGTTAGCAAAGATTGAGAATGAAAAGTCAAAAATTGCAAAGCAATCTATAACTTCATTGTTAAATTGCGCCAATATAGCCTCAACAACGGCTCGCGACATATATACACATGAATCCGTCTTGATGAATTTATACTGTTTAATTTCTGATGTTAATGATGACTTTTTACACGTACATTGTATCTATGCTTTCCGTCTCAAAACTTAGGTTCCCAAGCTAAGACGGACAACTATTATATTCGAGTGGGTCCGTTTAGAAATCGACGATAAGTTTATCTATCGTCTATTTTTATTCACTTAATTTTTAATGCACTAAATACGAGTAGAACCAAAGTCTTTTTGACCGCGGAAATTGCTCTCACAAAACACGTACCGATGTAATTCACGGTCTATCAGCGTCAATACTTTCAAAGATATTCAATACACAAAATAATCATGACCATAAACAGATAAGTACGCGAAAGAAATTAAGAATATACATAGACGAATATACATTATAACGCAGATGACTACCGCAGTCTCCAAAAAACTGGTAACACAAAAGAGGAATTTTATAAAACGGAAAACCAAGGACGCTGGTTTCGTTGTACAGTGTACAGGGCATGACAGAGTCAGTTGCATAATATTTATGCTTCTGTAAATGGTCACTATAGGAAAGCAGTCTCAGACAACAGTGCATAGCAAGTACATGTATTACAGACTGAAACAATAAAACTTGTGAAATTATGATTATGTTTGTACTTTAATTTGGTTAATGAAGATGCACTGTAAAAGAAATAAGTGCAATATTTGCACAAAAAAGAGCTTATGCCTTATAATATATACTCTCCTTTGACTTCATAATGCAAAAATGTACCCTCCCTTGCTTATCGCACGCCTAAGAAATGTGCCAACCCTTGCCCCCCGCACATGCATGATGTGCCCTCTTTAGCCCATCGCACGCAGAAGTGCCCTACCTGGCGCCCTGCCCTTTTTGTTTTCTAGCTGGAACACTGATATACTGTAATCTGAATACAATCATGCTATGAATGAGACAAGTTGGATTTTTGAAAATGTCCTTTGGTATATCTAGGTTTTAGCCATTTTTCAAACCTCAGAAATGAAGAAATTTCTTAAGAATCTTCCTCTAAATTTGTTACATGTACAACACATTCTAAGATACCCATCAATTCATAAGGTAAATCCTTATGCTGCCTTGAATTAAGTTGAAACAAATTGGTTTTTAATTAATTTTCATGTGATAAGATGTAACTTGCTTGCTAATACTGGTAATCTACAAAATCATCATGAACATCTGTAAGCCTGCTGATCTTAACAATAATTTGTAGAATGTGTGATTACCTTAGGATATTCTTGAAGAGGTATTCTGACTTTGAGGGCAATGCCTTGTGGTTTGTTATGATGAGCTTCCACTGTGGGAACAACCTTCTTAGCTCCGCCTTGCTCTACCCTCTTCAACTCTGAAAAACAAATATCAGAATTTTTTTGAGTATGTCAAATTCCGAGCTAGGATAAACATTTTGGTATGATCCAGGGTTTTTTCCCAGTTACTTAGGAATGGGGTCGGGCCCGTGCGATTGGGAAAATTTATAATGTTTGGGAATATTTTGGGAAGTACTAGATACATGTATAGTAAACGACTGCTTAGACAATCAAAAGATCAGAATTGAATGTTAAATCGAATGATTTTCATTTTAATTTGATTTTATTACTTATGATTCGTATTAATCACAAAAATTATGGCAAATTTACCGGTACTGTAACTTTGCTACTTTTGAACAAGTAAAGGACCTGTAAGGATAAGGTGTAAAATCTGCCCCAAAATAGTGAAATTTCAAAGTTCTTAATTTCTTTAATCAACATGATCAAGTTGGTCCCAAAATAGTGAAATTTCAAAGTTCTTAATTTCTTTAATCAAGTTGGTGAAATATTTTAAAAGATAAAGACCCTTCAAAATCTGGAGGATTTTTTTTCATTAAATTGCTCTAATAGAGAGATATTTCAGTAAAAAAGTGCTTATTTTGTACAGAAATTTATGAAAAATCTGAAAAGCATTCATAAAATACCATTCCCCCACCCTTGATACTCCACACCACTTCTACCCAAGTTGTATTTTCATTATACAAATTTTCTGTAAAAGTGGAGATGTGTTTCAAAGGGGGAAACAATAGTCAATTTATGAAAATGCAATTGGGCAGGTAGGGGTGAAGGAAGGATTTGAAATTAATAGAGAATTGGTAATAAGCATTTGATTCACTTTCCACATTTTTGAAATGTGGAATAATAGCTATAAATCAAGTGCTTCATTTTACAGAATAGATAAAAAAAGAACGTCTAAGAAGTAGGAAATAGAAATCTGAATGAAGAGGGAAAATGTTCAGCTAATCTTCTTGACCACGGGCAAGTGAACACCTGCTTTGCACTTTCACAACCTAACTTTTCACCTGCCCCGGGCAATGGGAATTCTAGACTCCTGCACATGTAACATGAAAGCTAGTTAAAAAATAACAACTACATGTAGCTAGCCGTGCTTTGTTGTCCAGTAATTCAAGAGTCGCATGAACCAATCAACTTATCACCAAGCTGTGAAGCGGCAAAGTGATTTTTTGATGGATTAAAGAGGAAAAATAGTCAAATGTGCTATATTTTATGGTCGAAAAGGTCGATTATGAAAAAATGCACCCCCCTTTCCATTTTTGGTTTTTCGTCTATGGGGTTGTATTCCCCCCGGAGATACAGAACCCCACTTTGCCCAAAAAATTGTATCATTGATATACATCTCCAGTAAAAGTGGCTTTCTGTATATCCGGGGAGAACAATGTTCAAAAAAACTTTTACGTTTTCTATTGATTTCTATGAGAAAAAGAGAAGTTTTGACTCCAAAATTAGCATTAATATGCAAAACAGACTTCATATTCTGATGGTATGCAGTATAGGTATACATTTTACATAAAAAAGTTCTTGAAATTTCAATTTTCAAAATTCCACTTTTCTGTGCTGATGTTACACCTTATCTTAACCAGGTCCGGGAGAACGTCAGAAAGACAGAACATTGTTTAGATGGTCATATAGATGTGCGATTTTGATTTTTAGATAAAAATTCCAAAATTTTCAATTGGGGAAAGGTACCGATCTAGTTAATATACCTCGAATGGGCTAATATACCTTGATTGGGCTAATCAATCTGAATATTTTCAGTAGTAAAAAATTGAAATATTCTCAAAATTATTCTTTTGAGCAAAATCGCATCAGTTCTTTATAAAAGAAGTTATGTTTACAAAAGAAACATACCTGAAAAGTGAATAGTTACTGAGAAAATAGACCTCCATTTTGCTGAATATATTGGGTGAGGTTTCTCGAAATCTATAAAGTTTTCAGGCATAGTTGCTTTTTAAATATTATTTCTTGATATAAAAGCTTGTGCGATTTTGCACCCAAGTATGATTTGGAGGAAAAAAGTACTTTTTTCTGAATAAAAAAGTCAGATTGATTAGCCCGATCAAGGTACATTAGCTTGATCGAGGTATATTAGCTCGATCGGTACCTTTCCCCAACCTGTAAATAGCTATTATAGCCAATTTTAGCTATAATAGCCATTTTTGGCGTTCTCCCGGACCTGTTAACAGCTCCTTTCAGCGTGACATCGCCGAATTTAACATTGAGACTACTGTATGGAGCGTGTCACGACGTCACGGGAAAAAAATAGCATTGGAAATGGCCCAAAAAATTTGTTTTATTTATGAAGTTTTATTGCGTGCACTGATCATCATATAACTAATACCAAAATATACCACTAAGCGAGATCTGTTGAATGATATCAATTTCATTTAAATGTTTGCAAGACGAAAATAGTCAAAACAATGTTTATTCAGATTCCGAAGTGAGCCGCGCAGACAGTAATATTGTTCTGCACGAGTTCTATAGCAAATGAATGGGTGGAGCTTAGCGAACTGGATGTTTGTTAGAGTTTTTACACCAGGCGAGTTCTATAGTATGTATAGGGTGGGAGAAAATCTCAAGTCGTGTTAGAATAACCAATAATACTTCAATTGTACGGTAGATTATCTGCCCTGTTCTATTTTTAGAAAACCTCTTCACATGATCACACGGATTCATGTTATTGTAGTAAAATGGGGGTACTTGACCTTTAACACCGCGCAAGGATATGCCAATATGGGGGCATGAAAGGTCAAGCTAAGCGGTAAGCCAATCAGAGACAACCGCGGTAGTGCACGAGCTTATACGCTCGCTCTTTGGATCCAGCTTGACGGGTAGGCAGACGTGTTTTTGAGGGAGACTGGGTAAAACGATATGGGGAAGGGCAGAATAGTCGAGGAACACTAGAGAACCACAGACAGACGTCACTCACGCATAAGAAGGACGGGACGAGTACAATAGAAGGATAAAGACGGGAAAATGCAGGGTGAGACGCCTTACAATACATGCTGAGCTGAGCCGGTGAGTACCACCTTTATATATGTAGTAAGTAAGGCGCCAATTTTCTACATTGGCGCCCAACGAAACGTCGAACCGGAGGAGGATTTATTTGTAAAAAGGAGAGAAGGAGGAGAAAGTAAAAAGTCAAGGTTTTCAGCATTTTCCCGTACTTTGTCAAATTTTGTATGACGTCACAAAATGGCGGACGAGTCGATGTAAACAAACCTGTCGATGAGAAAATCAGTGTGTTCCTCCAAGATAAACGATATTTCTGGGTTGTCATCATTATTTTAACAACATTTATGAAATTATGCAACAGGTTTTATACGATACGATCGATGACAAGTACGAATTTTGATGCAACTTTCAAAAACCAGAGTTTTTTCAAGAGTCTATCACGAAACCAACATCTAGAAAAACATCTGTCTGTTATTGAGTTTGTCTGTCTAACTGTCCACATTGGAGAATTGATAGAGAAGTCGAAGCTGGAGTGAATTTTCACTGGTAAGGAGAGTGACCTGTGTTCATTGTGTACATTGTTTATACCATTGTTGAAATAAAGAATATTCCTGCTTTAATTTATTGTTACCATGCCTAGAAGTTACATCGCGAGTCAATTGAAAGACGAGACAAAACTGCCATTGGAGTTGAGAGATGAGACGCTGGAAATCGACGGTATCGGTAGTTTATCATCAATTCCGACAAAGACTCCAAGAAATGAAGAACGATTAGAAAACATACTTGAAAACATAAAGAAGGTGCGTGAAAATTTGAATAAAATTCCATCCCTAGCTGATACCCATAAAAAAACAACCAAATTTGGGTGCGATTTCAAATTTTAAGACAAAGGGGCAATGTCAACTTTTGCCCTCCGATACAAAGAAATTAGATCTCGTTTACGAAATAGAAGCTAGTACATGGTAGCTCTGTTTATGAATGTACCTATGTGAGGATGGAATCTGGCGAGTTAGATTTTGTTGACAGACAAGAAGTTGGGTATATAGATAATGTAGACAAACCGTCGGTTAGTAATTCAGATTTTACGAGGAATGCAGGAGATGAGATGCCAGGGGAGAGTCTAAGAGACGAGAGTAGGTCACAGGAATCAAGCGGAATTGAGAGTAGGTCACAGGAATCAAGCGGAATTGAAAGTGGGTCACAGAAATCAAGTAGAAGTGAAAGTAGGTCACATCGGAATAGAAGTCAAAGTGAGGAAATTATGTCGCAGGGATATAGAAGTCCGAGTAGAGAAAGTAGGTCACCCAAAACAAGTAGAAGTGAAAGAAGGTCACATCAGAATTGGAATCTAAGTGAGGAAAGTATGTCGCAGGGATATAGAAGTCCGAGTAGAGAAAGTAGGTCACCGAAATCAAGTAGAAGTGAATGTAGGTCACACCGGGATAAAAGTCCATGTGGGAAAAGTATGTCGCAGCGGAATAGTAGTCCAAGTGAAGAAAGTAAGTCACGAGAATCAATAAGCAGTGAAAGCAGGAAAAGAATAATATCAGATCATGATTTGGAAAGAATGGCATATAATTTGGCTCAAGAATTCATACGAATGAGAAAAATGGAAGAGAAAGAGGAAAATAAAAAAGAAAAGGTAGAAAAATGTGATGCGTCCACTAATACTGACTCAGACTCTGATTCAAGTACAAGTTTGTGTAATGCCATCAGTTTGCAACCAAAGTCATCAGATGTTAGTATAGAGGTCAAGGCTATGTCAGTGGACAGTGGGAGTCGGGAAGAAGTGAAACACAGAAAAAGAAGAAGAAAAAAGAAATTTGCTGAAAATATAGAGAACATACATGGCAACTCTAATGACATAGGGGCTATGGGAGTTAGCCCACCGTCATCATTCATTAGAGGGGAAATAGGGGCTATGGGAGTTAGCCCACCGAAATCCATTCTTAGAGGCCATGGTACGAGGGAAAACAGAAGGGACAGAGATCATAAACATGTGTGGTGGAAGGATGACTATGAGAGATCAAGATCATTAAATGACAGATCTGTTCCTAAAAGGAGAAGGAGGAGGAGAAGGAGAAGAAGAAGAAAGTGTCATCAAAAAAGTAGAGGAAGTACGCCATTCTCAAATAGATACTATTCATATTGGGGATGGTTTGGATGTGGAGACCTATACCATTTTATTAGAGACTGCCCATATGTACCCAGATGCTTTCATTGTGGAGATACATCTCATTTCATCCGAGATTGTTGGAGATATAAGCAGGTAGTTCGTGATCAAGTACTGCATGAGAGTCGAAGGTTAGAGAAACAAGCCAAATCTGATAGGGACAGGGAAGTAAAGGCGGAAAACATACAAAGAGAGGCTGGAATGGACGAAACTTTTTCCCTTAAAATGGCAAGATCCGACGACAAGACAGACGACGAAATAAGGACAGACAATACCAGCAAAGAGAACCAACCAGGAAGTTATACATGTCGGTACGAACCAGGAAGTAGAAAAGAGTAATGGTGAAAAGACAATAAGTGCAAACGAAGATCGAGTAAAGAAACGTTAGAGTAAAAGAGCTGGATAATAGGTTGCCCAAGGTGAAGGTTAGAAATTGGTTCGTAAGTGAGGATGATAGTGAAGAAAGTAGTGACGAGGAAGAAAATATGGTAGCCCAGACAGGCCACAAAGATCAAAATAGAGGTGAAGAGAACATCGCAAAAGAAGAAGATAAGAGGAAGTGGAGTTCAGAGTGTAACATGTTAGCATGCCCCGTGTTTGAGATTGGGTCCAAGTTACGATGTATAAAACACCAACGGGAATTGAGGGCACCTGGGAATCCGGTAGTGCCCACCGTACATCGTCAGTAATACATCAAAGAAGAAGAGGAGAAGGGAGGAGTGTAGAGGTAGAGAGGAGAGGTAGAGGAAATGAGTAGTGGTTGTAGTAGAAAGAAAATTTTGGTTATTTTTAGATCTGGCCATTTTTCTTGTCATTTTTGAGTATGTAAGGCGTAGGAGGGCGCATTGTCAAATAATGATAGGAAAAGAGAGAGTAGGTAGTGTAGATTAGATTGGACTTGGAAGTTGTTAGGAGGCGACAATTTTGGTCATCTTGGATCTGCATTTTTATGTATTGGTGTTATGTAAGGCGTGGGAGGACGCATTGCCAAATACTGTGTGGGTAGAGGTAGTAGTAGTTGAGAGAGGAGGTAGTAGTTTTTTTTGGTAGTAGAGGTAGTGGAGATGTAGTAGAGGTAGTGGAGATGTAGTAGACGTATACGTAGTGGAGATGTTGTAGAGGTAGTGGAGTTGTAGTAGAGGTAGTGGAGTTGTAGAGGAAACAGGGAAGAGTGGTAATTGATTGTAGTTTTATTAGTGGTGGTTGGGCAAGGTAAGTTCTATCACGTAAAGCCCACTGGGACTGGTGGGTAGAGATCGACGTAAGCCCTGGTCATTGACTGCCAGCTGGGAGAAAGAAAGAAGTGGTGAGTGGTCTGAGAAGAATGCAGATGTAAGTTAAGAGAACTTAGATTCGAGGTTTCTGGAGATGGCAAGGAGGAACAGAATAAGGACTCGAAAAGAGGTGTAGACGTGGGGAATGAACGTCTGTAGAGTGATGGAGTAGTGCCTTACAGTAGTAGAAGGGGTGATGGTGGAAATGATAAGGGAGAAGAGGAGAAGGAGTGCAGATTATGAGATCAGAAGAAAGAGTGGAGCTCAGGAGGAGATGGGAGGAGATAGTGGAGAAGTGGAGTAGAGGAGAGAGAGGAAGTAGAGATAAGTCGACTGTAAAATCATACCCGGGAACGGAGGAGAGTAGAGGAATACCGGTAAATTAGAGATCAGCAGAGTAGAGGCAGGAAGTGGAGATATAGATTACCGGTAAGAGAAAGGAAGTTGAGATAGTAGAGAAGGAGAAAAAAGAATCTATAGATCACAGAGTGGCATTTTGAGCCATCCGTTTACAGAGTGGCATGATCATAGCCATCCGTAAATGTTAAGAGAGATTTGAAGATCATCAACAGAGAAGATAGTAGGATAAGGCCTTTTTAAATTGCACATTGTAAATACAGATTGTCATGGTTTTTGTTATGTAGAGAACTGTGATATTGTTGCACATGGGTAGAAATGTATGATGTAATGTATTTTTGGTATTTTTTTTTATATATTTGATCAACGCTTGTCATTTAAAGGTGGGGAGAGTGTAGAGGAGAGGATTTTTGAGAGTTATTCCCCTTTTGTTGATGGTGATTGGCAACTTGAATTTGTATTTTGATTTTTGATTTGTGCAACAATTATTGAATGTGAATATTTTTAATAGCCCCGGTTTTAGACGTAAGTTTGGTAGATGTTAGTAATGTGTACGAAGTTGTGTAAAGTTTTTGAGAATGAGTGATTTTTGTTGTGACATTGTAGAAGAGATTTTCAGTACAGAGATTTATGTGTGTGAATGGTGTAGATAGTGCTCTGATATTATGTAGATTCAGTGCTATGGAGTTGTGTAGTTAGATTTGGTGATGAAGTGTTGGTGCAGATATGTTGTAGTGGATTATTGTTGTAAGTGGAGTAAGGAGGTGGATTAGAGCCATTAGGAGGAAAATGGACTTTAAGTTTGTGAAGTTGGAGATGTTGTTTTTAGGATTTTTGTGATAACTGCACAAAATTGAGGGATTATTGTATTGAGATTGAGTAGCACTGAGATTTTTTATTTTTCTGTACTGAATTGAATTGTGTAATATTTTTGTGGTGTGCTATATATAGAAAAAGCTATAAAAAAAATAAGTGTTGTGATGCGCTATGATTTATTACTGGTGTGATTTTGATGATATTTGGATGATGGATAGCAGGGCATGGAGAGATGGATAGTAGGGCATTGAGAGAGTTTTATAGTTGTGAGGCCCATTGTAGTGATTATGCCAGTATTATATGTGAAGAATGACAGTAATTGTAGAGTAAAAGGTTGATATATGAGAAGTACTGTATTGTAGTGTTTAGTGAAAGTAGATATGTTGTAATGTGGAGAGAAGTTGAGGTACAACTTGGTGATGTTCTTAAGTTTTAAGTTAGTTAAGATATGTAAATATGTAAAGCAGAACTGTGATAGTGCATGGGTGGTGTTCTGTCTGGAAAGAAGATTAGTGAAGAAGAAGAAGTTAGAAGCCTGAGAAGATTACACAGCAAGATTACTCAGTATATTAGAGATGTGGGGAAAACTGAAATTCAAAAAAGTTACTGATTGGCAGGATGCAGATTTAGGGGATGCTTAAAGCTTCCCACCGTACAGTGAGCTGAAGCCGGGAACTTAAAGAAGCAGCTGAGAAGACCATCCAATTCCAGTGACAAGATCTGTGGAATACCACTCCCCTCTTATAAAGAAAGTTGGGGGGAGTGTAGTAAAATGGGGGTACTTGACCTTTAACACCGCGTAAGGATATGCCAATATGGGGGCATGAAAGGTCAAGCTAAGCGGTAAGCCAATCAGAGACAACCGCGGTAGTGCACAAGCTTATACGCTCGCTCTTTGGATCCAGCTTGACGGGTAGGCAGACGTGTTTTTGAGGGAGACTGGGTAAAACGATATGGGGAAGGGCAGAATAGTCGAGGAACACTAGAGAACCACAGACAGACGTCACTCACGCATAAGAAGGACGGGGCGAGTACAATAGAAGGATAAAGACGGGAAAATGCAGGGTGAGACGCCTTACAATACATGCTGAGCTGAGCCGGTGAGTACCACCTTTATATATGTAGTAAGTAAGGCGCCAATTTTCTACATTATGATGCAAATGCAGTTTCCCATTTCTGCTTCATGGCTACCATCAACAAACTTAATATTCTGTCGGGTTTTTTTTTCTATCTATTTCATTTTTTTTGCCCATGTCTTCTACAATTATAGAAGAAAGCACGCGGTTCGTGAGCACGCCGCGTCAGTGGCCATGTGCATTTCAAAAAGAGGCCTCAAAAAGCAAGAAATTTAGAATATAATTACCATCTGACAAAAGTCTATGTGTATGCACAAGGGTATTGGAATCAATGCTGCCAAGTTCTGTACGTAATTCTGTAACATAGGCTGAACTGGCTGGTCCTAAAACTGCTTGTTGATTGTCTGCCATGTTGTCTCTTCTCACGTTCATTTTGACTTTTCACCACTTCCAATGATTAACACATGTACAGTGAAATATAGTTACCAAGATATACATAAACTGTAATCATTTTAGTTCATCACTGATATTTTTGTCACTTTATATGTATATATGATTATAGCAATATTACAAAAACCCACATTCTTATTGGTTATAAGAATTTAAAAAAAAGCATAATGTCAAGCGACGCGGACGAATATATTTAAGGTCAACTGGTTTTCCCTTTACTATATAGGAGCACCTCAATATACCGGTAAGTGGCCGCGAAATATCAAAATCTACGACTACGTCGAAAAAAGGCCTGATTCACACGTCCTTGGTGATACAATAGGGATTCGTGCCCCCCCCCCCCTGTTGTTCGTGTTTCCAAGGCTATGTGTTATTTCTATGCATTTAAATATAAAAAAATGTTTTTCAGAAAAAAAAAAATCGTCCCAGATGTCTCCCCCTCCGTCTAAATTACTTTGACCTTAGGCCTAGATGAAGTGAAACCTTTGAGTCACGGGCAACATCATAATAAAGCATGGAAGTGATTCATTATATTGTTTTTAAGAGGTATAGCCTGAGCATTGTTAGCATATACATTTTCATTATAAGCATACTGGGTGACCTTGGTCACATGACCTTGGAGATAGGTGATCTGAGACCTATGGATGTATGAGCAACAACAAACTGAATTAGTGATTGGATACTATACAATTCAAAAATGAGCATATACAATTTCAGCCTGGACAAGTAGTGGTGTAACGATATATCGTTTGTACTCGTATCGCAAGTACAGTAGCTTGACGATACGTATCACGATACATCTTCCATTCAAACGATACAAAATCAAGCACAGTTTACAAATACGGACAACATTTTTCTATCGTATCGTGATCTAGTGTATCGTTACATCCCTATGGACAAGTGACCTTGGTCTTGCATGGGCGGATCCAGGAATTTTTTTCAGAGGGGGTCCTAAAGTCCGAATCTTTTTAAGAGCAAAAAAAAAAAAAAAAAAAAAAAAAAAACCGCAAACGCAAGAAAATAAAGCTTTTGTTAGTTCTGTTTCTAATTATTAATAAAACAGGTAACTGGAGAGCATTGGCGAGCATAAAACTTAAAATCTTTGAATTTTCACATCATAGTACTTGATTATTGATTGTCAGTTCTAATATGTAAATTCAACAAATGGCGAGCGATAGCGAGCCAGCGAATTTTTTTCGGAGAATTGGAATAAAATCCATTATTCGTGTCATTTTCAGTTTCTTTTCGTTTCCTTAGTGACCTTGTTTATTGACCTAGGTGTAATGTATATGTGTTGTATACATATAGGAAAGCGCAGCATCATACGTAATAAATTCTGGCGAGCGGAAGCGAGCCTGAGAAAATTTTTGAAATGCTGACGGCAAAATATTATCAAAATGAAAGATTTCTAATACAAATTCATAATAAATTTTTCAAGTATTATGACAACAAAAGGGGAATTTGGACTTAATCTTATGAAATATGTATATTAATAAAAAAAATTATCTATGCTTCGAAAATTCCAGGGGGGGTCCGGACCCCCCCGACCCCCCCCCTCTGGATCCGCGCTTGTCTTGTGACCATTGGACAATGTGATAAGAAACATTCTAATAGTCATGAGAAACAACATACTGAAATATAAAACAGTTCATGAGATATAGCCCAAGCAGAATTAGTATGTATAGTTTCATTAAAAAGAACTAATGATCTTGACCCGTGACTTTGGGTCAAATTGATAAGAAACCCTCAATCATGAACAACAGCATACTAAATTAGAAACCCTCAATCATGAACAACAGCATACTAAATTAGAAACCCTCAATCATGAACAACAGCATACTAAATTAGAAACCCTCAATCATGAACAACAGCATACTAAATTAGAAACCCTCAATCATGAACAACAGCATACTAAATTAGAAACCCTCAATCATGAACAACAGCATACTAAATTAGAAACCCTCAATCATGAACAACAGCATACTAAATTAGAAACCCTCAATCATGAACAACAACATACTAAATTATCAAAATGTTCCAGTATACGATTCAAGAGATATAGCCAAGACATAATAACATGTACAATTTTATTTAAAAATGTAATATCGCATGACATTGGATCAAGGTGGTGTGGAAACTTCGGGTCATCAGCATCATCATACTAAAATAAATGTATGAAAGCGATCCTGTAAACGTTCAAAAAGCCTAGACATGATAGCATGTGCTATTTAATCAAATATGTACAAAGACTCTTTGGGTCTAGGTGATGTAGGTGAAACCTTTGGGTCATAAGCAACAACATACTAAAGTTTGAAAGTGATCCGGTAACTGGTTCATGAGATATAGCCTGGACAGGAACGTATGTAAAATTTCATTAAAAATGTACTAAGTGACCTTAACCTTGGTCACATGACCTTTGCGGTCAAGGTGACGTGAAACCTTAGGGTCATAAGCAACAATATACTATAATATGAAAGTGATTCACTAAACGGTTCAAGAGATATAGCCCGGACAGGAATGTATGTACAATTTCATTAAAAATAAACTAAGTGACCTTGACCTTGATCACATGACCTTGTGTTAAGGTGATGTGAAACCTTTGGGTCATAAGCAACAACATACTAAAATATGAAAGTGATTCACTAAACGGTTCAAGAGATATAGCCTGGACAGGAATGTATGGACAATTTCATAAAAAATGTACTAAGTGACCTTGACCTTGGTCACATGACCTTGGGTTAGGGTGATGTGAAACTTTTGGGTCATAATTCAAGGAGCAATTTTTAATTTAACATACTAAAACATCAAAGTGATCGGGCAAACGGTTCAGGAGATATAGCCCGGACAGGAATGTATGTACAATTTCATCAAAAATGTACTAAGTGACCTCGACCTTGGTCACATGACCTTGGGGTCAAGGTGATGTGAGAACTTTGGTTCATAAGCAACAATATACTAAAATAAGAAAGTGATCATGTAAACGGTTCAAGAGATATAGGCCGGACAGGAATGTATGAACAATTTCATGAAAAATTGACTAAGTGACCTTGACCTTGGTCACATGACCTTGAGTTAAGGTGATGTGAAACCTTTGGTTAATAAGCAACAACATACTGAAATATGAAAGTGATCCGGTAAACGGTTCAAGAGATATATATCCCGGACAGGAATGTATGTACAATTTCATTAAAAATGTACTAAGTGACCTTGACCTTAGTCACATGACCTTGGGTCAGGGTGATGTGAAACTTTTGGGTCACAATAAACAACATACTAAAATATCAAAGTGATCGGGCAAACGGTTCAAGAGATATAGCCCGGACACGATGTGTGACAGACGGACAGACGGACGCGAAGGCAAACACAATATGTCTCATCCCCGTTGAGGGAGACATAATCAGGCCTATCCCAGTTAACACAAGCATGTTTTAAAAACATGTCAAAAATATTTCAGCAAATGTCTTAGAAACATAATTTTGTATGGTTCCAGAAATATCAATAAAACATTTTTGGAAACATTTCATTTTCTTCAGCGCTCTTAAAAGTTGTTAAAACGTTTTTAAAACATTCTATACGAAAATGTTTTGTGTTACTTGGGATCATGATCATTATCGTAGGTGATCATTAAGTTTAATCATCATTTATAATATGATGGTAATCTGTTCTGGTCACAACACAGGATCTCGACACCTAAATAAAAACCCATAGATCTAATTAATATCCGCCTCGATCTACTCTCTCTTTTACTGGAGAGTCAAACGTCTTCAAATTCAATAACTTTTCAGCATGGACATGACATGCACGTTTCGGATACTTAACCCTCGTCAGTGATCCTCAATCTAAACAATGTAATATTACCAAAGAGTGTGAAAATTATTATGTCCAAAAATTTACCGAAAGACGTAGCAGGATGGATGGGATATGATGCTGCAGGACCCATGTTTTAGAAATTTCAAGAAATTTTCATTACAGAAATTTTCGAATGCGTTGAAGAGTCGATCAACCGAGGTTGATCGAACTTGGCTATATGTGCCCTCGGGGATTATTATGTCCCAAAATTTACCGAAAGACGTAGCAGGATGGATGGGATATGATGCTACAGGACTAGACGTTTGAGAAATTTCAAGAAATTTTGAGTACAGTTTTTGAATGCGTTGAAGAGACGATCAACCGAGGTTGATCTAACTTGGCTACATGTGCCCTCGGGGACTCCTGGTCCACCAGAGTAATCAGTGGGAATTATATTTTCCTTCATTTCCTTACTGACCGCTATCGGGTACATCTCTTATCGCGTTCTGATTGGCCCGTTCAATCCCCCAGACCCCTTCTTCATCCACATAATGTAAATGATGCTATTTGAATATTGAGATAAAGGGAAAAAAAAACAGCTGTCATGGGGTCAAGTCAATGGATTTGAGAATATTCAGTAAATCGAGAGAAAAAAAATCAGCATTATTTTTTTTGCAAATTTTAGGGGAGGGACCTGACCCCCTCCTCTTGATACGCACTTGCATTGGACTAATGTCAATATCGTTTTTTTTAATTGCCCGTGATATGACTGGAATGAATCATAAGCGAATGAATGCAGATAAGAAGCAAGCCACTGGCGGACATCATGTGGGATATACAAGTACTGTCAACCCGAAACATATCATTTCGCAGTCAACCAAGATATAGCAAGTGGCGGATCTAAGATTTCAGAAGGGGGGGGGGGAGCGAAGTCCAGCTCAAGTGAATCTTAAGACTGATGATATTATCAATTAAGAAGGGTGGGCTGGGGGGGGGGGTTTAATTTAGGGGGGAGGGGAGAGGTACCCCTCTGTCTGCCCCGCCCCTCCATTTCTAGCATTTCTAGATTATCTCTAATGTCATTATACTACAATGATTCCATCATGTACATGTATACGGTACATTTGCCATACAAAATATTTGTAGTTAATGCTGATGCTAAAAAAGGAAAGAATATATTTTCAACTCCAAATAAGACAAGCAACATTGTTTACGCTAAATACATGTTGGAAATATTTCTAATGTTGATATAATGGGGACATTGCATGAAATAGTGAACAGCATTTTCAAAGTCATACCCATAAGAACAATTAGGAGGTGATTTTAAGATCCTCCATGTCAGCACGTCTAAGTTTGGTATGTACATGTTATGTATTCAGTTTTCTTTTTCCGATTTAGAAATAGGTAGGAGAAGATTCATTACAATTTAATGAACATTTAAAGATTTTTAAGGAGTCTACATTTTTTTTATTTCTCCAGTCTAGACAATTAATTCCATCCATATATTGCATCCTCTGTACCCCAGGCTATTTGCGCTTTGGCTTCTTGAAAACAGTCAAACCGCAAATAGCCTAAGGAACCGAGGATGATATATTGTTGATGGAAAAAATGAGTTTTATAAGTATGTCATCTACAGCGGGGAATGGAGGTATCATTTCTGTTCCGTATGTTGTATATGTTTATGATGTATGGATCGACAAAAAAAAGTTGAAGGCAAATGAGTTAAAGAAGATCGACAAAGAAAGTTGAAGGCAAAGCGAGGACGAAAAAAGTAGACATCTAATGAAAAAATATTTTCCCAAATATAAAAAAGAGTATTCTGAATCAATAACTTTTGGTGAGGTGGGTGGGGTGGGGGGTTGACCAATTGTAGTCCAATCAAAGAGGGGATAGAGCGTGTTTGATTATTCTTTCACTTTCCTAAAATGTTCAGTTTGATTTAGATTACCTGAGTAAACGGTCGTGTACTTGAAAGTTGATCTATTTTACTTTTTGGATATTGATGTAATGTAAATACATTTTGATTTTGTATAGATCTGAAATAAGGCCAGTTTGCCATCAGGATTTAAATTTTACGCAAAGATACTCTATCTAGTCCATTTACGAAGAACATTGTGAGACAAAATGCATTCTTGGTCCAGTAAATGGCTCGTGGATTTCAATCCTGATAAAACAGAATCTGTCTTATTCTCTAGAAAAAGAAATCAGCAACAGCATCCACAATTATTTCTCATTAATACAAATATTAATGAAGTTAACAACCATCGACATCTTGGCCTTAATCTCTCGTGTGATTTGTCTTTGGATAATCATGTTTACAACATTCTTATTTCTAAAGTGGTACCAAAACTCAATGTTCTTCGTAAATCTAAATTCCAACTAGATAGAGTGTCTTTGCGTAAATTTTTCCCCCATATCCGCCATGTCCTAGAATATGCTGATGTTGTATGGGACTTTTTACCCGTATGTCTTATAAGACAACTTGAAACTTAGAAGCAGCACGGATAGCCACCATAGTCTCTAGGCAGAACTGAATTTAGAATCCCTTTCCGACAGACGCAGAAAACATCGCTTAATTATGTTCTACAAAATTGTAAATGGATTAACTCCTACGTATTTAACAGAATTACTTCCATCGCAGCATCAAGATACCCACACATACCCAACTCGTAGTCGTTCGAACTTCATGCACCTTCACAGTCGTACTAATCTCTATAGAAACTCATTCGTGAATGGAACAATTCACCAGAATATATCCGTAGCAAACCATCTCTGTCATCATTCAAATCTTATCTACTTAAAGACAAACCTGAACCCCCCCCCTACTATAATACTGGCAATAGAAAATCTCAAATCCTTCGCATGAATTGTAGTCCCCTAAAATCAACTTTATTCCAAAAGAATCTTGTTGATTCCCCTTTCTGTCCATGCAATAGCATTGTAGAAAAGACAAAGCACTTTCTACTTGACTGTCCGAAGTATCCCTCGATTCGCAATTCTACTCTTTCTACTCTCGATCTTCTTCCATACGACATAAATCTAGATACATATTGGAAATCAAATGAAATTTCATTTCATACGATGTATTATGAAACGAGTTGTGTGTTTTTATATCCCCGAGCCTTTGCGAGGGGACATAGAACGCACAACGAGTTTCATAATACATCGTATGAAATGAGAATTCATTTGAGATTCTTTTTATCACATGATATTGCTTAAATATGTGTATTTCTTACGTGAAATCAACGTTTCGGAGAATTAGAGGCGAACTACGCCGTGACCTACAGGTCGTCTGCTACGCCTTGAGAAGTAGTTCCCCATCGTATAGATACATTCTGTGCGTAAGAGACAAAAAATTCACATTTCTTCGTATTTTAATGCAATAATTAATTCTACAACAATTTTAATCATTGATATTGAATCCGCGGCTGAATTAAACTATTGACCGATATTTGAAAGGTCACAATTATCAAAGTTTATGTGATTAGGTTCCAAACTTGACCAATCGCATTCAAGCGGAGCGATATATATAGGATCTCAAATGAATTTTCATGTCATACGATGTATTATGAAACGAGTTGTGTGTTTTATATCCCCGAGCCTTGGCGAGGGGATATAAACACACACGAGTTTCATAATACATCGTATGACATGAAAATTCATTTGAGATTCTTTTTATTACATGATCCTGCCAAAAGTTGTGTATTTCTAACGTGAAATCAACGTTTCTGAGAACTAGAGGCAAAGCACGCCATATGACCTAGAAGCTGGATGACTTCTACGCTACGAGAAGTAGTTCCCCATCGTATCTATAGATGTTCTGTGCATAAAGAGAGAAAAAATCAAATTTGTTTAGTATTTAATGCATACTTAATTTAATAACAACAATTAATTCAATGATAATGAATATGAGTCTAAATTTAACAAGCTCACATTTTTCACACGATCAAATGTTACTGTACAGTACAGTACAGTACAGTAGACTATTCACTGTCGGAGTCTATTGGCAAGATTCGGCGCTTTTTCATAGGAGGACTTCCACAATTTTGTGTGCTGGACATGACATTTACAGTTATGCTTCCACCATATACATTACCGGAGATTAAAGTGTTTAGACCGCCGTGAATTGTGACACATGACGAGGAAGTACTCGAAGTTGTAGAGGCGGCAGTGTTTTGAATTCGATTGTTTTGTTGTGCGAGATAAATAGAGCTTGTGGCGGATCCAGCCGACGAGCTTGGTGTAGAGAGAATCTTTGAGATTGCCTTGTGTTGAGTTTCGTTGATGTGGCTATAATTATTAATGGACTGGATGTTCCGATGACCCGTGATTTGCATAATCTGATTGGCAGGTACGTTGTTTTCACTTAGTTTTTGTACAAGGTGCTTACGTGCACTATGATTAGTTAGTTTCTTTTCGATGCCCGCGATAGAGGTCATACGCTTCATTGTTGAAGATAATTTATTGACACCGATAGGTTGACGTTTAAACCACTGTGCATTTGATTTCATGCTGCTATATATGCACAACCAATGTTATTCCCTGAGATGCTACTATTGAAAGAAACGTGCTGCAATTCGTGTATTAACACTCGTGACGTCACAACGCATAAGATCTAAAGAAACATGCCGCGACGGCTGTTCTAACCTGCAAACTGAGCCCGCGGTGACCTGAATTTTAACGGCACCTCTTTTACCTAGAAAACGCGATTTCAGAAAACGAGAATGAAATAGACAACTATGGTGCATATATATAGAATAAATGTCATAATTTGTGTTTTGTTACGGGTATACAACACACAGCAAGTGCATTTATCGCATGAAATGCGCTAACGCGCATTACATGTACGATAAATGCACTTGCTGTGTGTTGTATACCCGTAACAAAACACAAATTAAGACACTTATTCTCTATTTGAACGGTGTGTGTCGCAACATAGAACGGATCTTCAGCATTACAGTAATCTTTTGGTCTCTTGGCAGCGTATGTTTTGTACACTTCAACAGGGCAACGGTTTGCATTCTCGGAATTTGAAAACATTTTCGGTTTCACTTCACGAATATCTTTCGGGTTTTCCCCTTGTCTTGTTTTAGTTTGTCTCTCGGTGAATTCCAAGAATTCTACGCCTGACGAATCTCGGTTTAGTTTTACATCTCCCCACTGCATAGACCTGTGTTCATCAGAACCACGAAGACCAAAATGCACAGTGTTATAAAACCACAATGTATTGATTATGCTCTCAGGGGTTTTGTCTCCAAGTTGACAACTTTCCCATAGTTTTTCTATTTCTTCGTCATTTATCGCACTCGCTTTATTTTCCTTATTTCCTTTGCCTTGTTTTTTCAAGTCCCGTTGTTTGGCCTGTAGTACCTCACGGACTTTGCGGAATTCATCACTAGTAACAAGAGAAAACCCATAATCTAACCTTTTAAAGTGTCTATCAAAGCTTGACATGAAGCAACGGAGTGAACTTGGCTCATAATTTGATCCATCTGATTTTCGAATACCCAGGAAAAACTTGCAAAGTATCTGACTCAGTTCGCCAACCGGTATTTGTTCAATAGATCTCTGTTCTCCTATGCTGGACAGATAGTTTCTCAGCAGTTTTAGGTCATACATGGTCTTCGATAGAGTGTTTTTATTCGTCTGATTGTGCATAAAGTTATCAATTTCACTTTCATCTACATTCTGGAATCGCTTCTTCTTTGGCAACAATGTGAGACGATGCTCTGGTAATGTTACTCTAAAATCTGTGCCGTCAATTTCCACTTCGTACATGAAATCGCCTGTAGACATATCTGATGACATTATTTTCCCCAATCCTGATCCATCTATTTCTACGAGGGAGCCGGTAGGCCAAGGAAGATGCCGCATCGTGGCCATTTCGCTAGATTTTCTTTTTTGTCGTCTGTTTGTTTGACAACAATGCGTAGGAATACAACTTATCATAGTTTACGTGATTCGGCTAGTGCGCCGACCAATCAGATATATTTAAGGAGACACACCTCCAAAATTGACCAATCGTATTCACGCAGAGCGATATGTAACGTGTTATCATAAAATTTATTTATGAAATGGCTTTATGTAACCGAATCAAGGTTGTATCATGTGATAAATAACGTATGCGTGTTATCATATCATATATTTATGAAATGGCTTTCTGAAATTGCTTAACGGGTGAATCATGCGATAAAATTCTATATGACAATGAAAACCTCTCATATGACGAAAACAGCACTATATTTACGTCCGTTCAAAAATACATTCAACTCAGCAAACGATTTGAGCATAATGAGGCTATATCTGTAAATAATTTCAACATTTACTTAAGTTTCAGCATGTTTACCAATACCTACCATCAGCATAGCAATAATGAACTAATTTCACATACTTGCACTGCACTTTTGACAAATTATTGTTTTTGATTTTTACGTCTTTATGTCAAGTCATTCATATCTAAGGTTAGTTATGTACAGTGCAACGAAGACGCTATTTTCTTCTTGAAAATTACTTTCATTTATTGTGATTTTTTTCTTTTCTTTCAAGCTTTGAAATCCTTGATCTACTGTCTACATGTATCTCTTATATGCTTTGCTCTTTCCTTCTCCCTTCTCCCTTCAATTTTCTTCTTTGTTCATATATATACATGTATATACATGTTTATTATATATGACCAGCTACATGACTATTCAAGATTTAAGATTTTATTGATTTCCACCTATCATAGACTATAAAGTCAAATTGATTAAGGAGCAGAGTATTATATAAGCTTTTTGGCTTTCTCTCAGATACATATTTTTCATATGATGTATATTATATTGAATAAGTTTTGCTTTGTTACGTGTATTGTAATTTGATAGTCACGTGACTGTCAAATTTTTCAACATATAGACGGCAACAGCTAATTCAGTAAATATCGGATACCAGACTTAAAACTTGAACTTTGAATTAAGATTAGCTCAGGTAACTTTTGGATTAATAATAGGATGACGTAAAATAATTTTTTTAACCTGAGTAAGTGCGTCAAGTTCAGGTAAGCTGGGCTGGGAATTTAAGGTCTGGGTTGCGACTACAGGGAGATAACTCTATTCTCATATCTTGTAATATTGAATACCAACATAAACGAAAAATGACATGACCTCAGAATTTTACATACATCATGATTTTTTCATTAATAAATGGGTATTTTGATGGGAAATGCATGCTTTTAAACGAAAAATCGTAGCAGTAGGAGAAAAATTCTCATTTTTGTATGACTTTTGCTATCAAAAATATATACTATCTATTATTCTCTTAAAAAAATAGATGTTTTGAAATTCGAACTTCGAGCCAAGCTCTATGTTTTTGGGTCAAAACTTTGATTTTTGCATAAATTATTGTTCTATTTATAGAAATAGTCATTTTGCTAAAAAAAAATAAAGAATAATAATTCGGGTACATATTGGTTTGACTGCTTAAGGATAAAGAAATACCATAGCTCTATATGTAGAAAAAAAATATGCAACTGTAGACCCTCTAGGTATTAATAAAAATTACAAGTCCAGAAAACTTCTATTTATAAGAAAATATTTCCCTTAGAGCTGTTTTTTTTTCTTCAGAATTTCTCGAAATAGCATATAATTCATGCAAATGGTATAAGAATCCCAAAAAATACGGATCCTATATATGGATTCTTGAGATTTCAGGCATTACAAGGGTACGTTAAGTTGTAATGTGGAATTCTCCAAAAAGACGAAAATGTTGAAATAAATTGATATTTGTAGAAAACGAGACGGGTAAATTTTGATTTTTTGGTCTCAATAGCTAGAGGGGATGTTACTCTACATGTGGACATATCAATCTTTCTTCTACCTCAAGTTAATCAAAAGTCGTAACCCTCACCTTAATTAATGTTGCAAATGATGCGACGTTTTCCTTGTCACGTTTCTTTATATGGACAGGCATAATTTCTCTATTAATATTAATACATCTTATAGTAGGTATTAGAACATCTAATACAATTTAACACGATCTATTTCTGATCACCGGCCGCTTTTAGAACAGCTTTTTATGGCATAGATCATCATTTTGGTAACGTTGGAACATACTAACATAATGACCAAAAGCGAAAAAGTGCACGATAATGACCTGCCTGAAGAAAATTGCCCGCTGACCGAGGACTACGCCGTGTCATTTTACGGGGTGGAGGATGTACCGCCTACCCAGATGTGCTTCCTTTTCGCCTTGCAGGTATTATTTCTACTTTGAGGGTTACATAGATCTGTTTGGTTGTTTGGAAAATAATCTAATAATGTAAAATTATTTGAAGTTGATATCAAAAGGACGAATTGCGCAGTGGTAGCGCATTCGCTTCTCACTTCGAAGACCCCGTGATCGATTCTTTGAGTGGACAAAAAGGTTTTTTTTTATGTTTGAGGGTATGACAGTCGCCCTCTAGTCCAGTTTCCTTTAGCTCCAAGGACCCCCTAACGCCAATTGTTAACATCTGAGCCAACGTGAGACTAATATAGGATAATAACTTGTTAAACGTTGTAGAATAAACAAAGTTTAAATTTCAAATATAAAAATGATCTGTACCTAGATAGCATTCTGTGTTTACAGGTTAATAGGAGTGAATCAGACGACGGACACCAGAATTTTACGTCATTTCAAAGCTATGCAATGGCGTAATTTCAACGTTGAAGCAACAAGCTTTTACTGGCAGAACATGAATGTTTGCCTAACGTGCTTTTGACACCCTTGTAAATGATCGTCAAGATTGTCTGCTATATATTTATGTGCGAATAACAACTTCGTTTCATTCGGAGTAGCCGTTAACGTGTGTAAATAACAAAACTCATTTGGCATCAATGCTGTAATATTGAGAGCTTGTTACACTCTTTGAAAATGTCGTAACTCGATTTATGTCTCCCCCCCCCCCAACGGGGAGGAGACATATTGGTTTTGCCTTCGTCGTCCGTCCGTCTGTCCGTCTGTCACACATCGTGTCCGGGCTATATCTCCTGAACCGTTTGCCCGATCACTTTCATATTTTAGTATGTTGTTGCTTATGACCCGAAGGTTTCACATCACCTTGACCCAAGGTCATGTGACCAAGGTCAAGGTCACTTAGTGCATTTTAAATGAAACTGTACATACATTCCAGTCTGTGCTATATCCCTTGAACCGTTTGCCGGATAACTTTCATATTTTAGTATGTTGTTGCTTATCACGTAAAGGTTTCACATCACCATGACCCAAGGTCATGTGACCAAGGTCAAGGTCACTTAGTGCATTTTTTAATGAAATTATGCATACATTCCTGTACGAGCTATATCTCTTGAACCATTTGCTGGATCACTTTCATATCTAAGTATGTTGTTGCTTATGACCCATAGGTTTCACATCACCTTGACCCAAGATCATGTGACCAAGGTCAAGGTCACTTAGTGCATTTTTAATGATATTGTGCATACATTCTTGTCCGGGCTATATCTCTTGAACCGTTTGCCGGATCACTTTCATATTTTAGTATGTTTTTGCTTATGACCCGAAGGCTTCACATCACCTTGACCCAAGGCCAAGGTCACTTACTACATTTTTAATGAAATTGTAGATACATTCTTGTTTAGGCTTTATCCCTTGGACCGCATACTGGATTGCTTTCTAGTTTAAGAATGTATTTAGTCATGACCAAAAGGTTTCACCTGGACCCATGGTCATTTGATCAAGGTCAAAGTTACAAAGTACATTTTAATGAAATTGTACATGCTATCCCATTGGAGCTGTATCTCTTTTAACTATTTATCAGATCACCGTCATATTTTAGTATAATGTTGCTTATCATGTAAAGGTTTCACATCACGTTGACTCAAGGTCATGTTACCAAAGTCAAGGTCAATTAGTATATTTTAAATGAAATTGTATTTGTTACATGTTTTATGTCCAGGCTTAATCTTTTGAACCGTGATCGGATCATGTCATATTTTAGTATGATGGTGCTGATGACCCAAAGGTTTCACACCTCCTTGATCCAAGATCATATGACTAAGGTCAAGTATTACATTTTTTAATGAAATTGTAAATGCTATTGAGTCTGGGCTATATCTGTGGAATCGTATACTGGATCACTCTTATACTATAGTATGCTGTTGCTCAGGACTGGAGGGTTTCTTATCATCTTGACCCAAGGTCATGTGCCCAAGGTCAAGATCATTTAGTTCTTTTTAATGAAATTGTACGTACTAATATTGTCTGGGCTATATCTCCTGAACCCTTCTTACAATTGTTTTCATATTTTAGTATGTTGTTTCTAAGGACTAAATGTTTCTTATCACATTGTCCCAAGGTCACATGGTTAAGGTAGCTTCTTACTTTGGTAATAAAATTGTATGTGCTAAGCATGTCCAGGCTGAAATTGTCTATGCTAATAATGTTTAGGCTTTATATTTTGAACCGTGTATCCAATCACTAATTCAGTTTTTTGTTGCTCATGATCCATACAATGTTAAACGTCTTCAAATTCAATAGCATCATTTAAAAGCAGATAAGTTTGCAGCATGGACCAGACATGCATGTTTCGGGTACTTAACCCTCGTCAGTGAGTGTAGGTTTCAGATCACCTATATCCAAGGTCATGTGACCAAAGTCAATTTCTTTAAATATGCTTATAATGAAATTGTATATGCCAATCATGTTTGGGCTTTACCTCCAACAATGTAATGAATCACTTTCATGTTTTAGTATGATGTTGCCCATGACTCAAAGGACATCATTTTGCATTTTGGCCAAAGGTCAAAGTAACTAAGAGGGAGGAGGGAGACATCTGTTTTTTTATGAAAAACTTTTTGTTTAATTTGTTTTAGGCTGCCGGCTGAAAATTTGTATGTTTTTTCAATGGGTCGCTTACATATGGTGATATCTACGTCAGTAATGTGGATAACCACACAATAGTCATTTATGAAGCAAGTTGCCGTCTTGATACAAATGGGTCTCTTCAATTTATTAACTGTGTTGTCATGTTTATTTCATGCTTCGATGTGATTCCTGCTGGATTTTGTTTTTGGTTTTATTTAATGGTGTAAGAATTAATTCTCTCTTGGTAGCCAATGTTTTTTTTTGGGGTTGTCTTGAATGTCCTTTTTTTTTTTGTCCCTCCGCCTCATTTTTCCTTTTATCAGTCACAAGAAAACTGTAACTTTAAACATAACTTTTTTCACATTTATGTTTTCCGACTTTTCCATCAATGCCAATTTTTACCTGTGACATTGAAGCTTGACCTACTGTAGAAAAAATAATCTTAGGCAGAAAATTTGGATGGTAAGCGATATGACTTTCAGATATCAGATAGGTATTTCTTGTGACATTGCCTTTCTGATGATGCAACACTTTTGACCTTATTGCATTGACCTTGCAGTTTGACCTACTTGTGAAAAGCTATAATCTTAGGTAGAACATTTGAATGTTATTTGATAGGACTTTGAAGTGTCACATGGATATTCCTTGTAACGAGACCTTTCTGTTGATATTTTTGACCTCGTGACCTCGACTTTGGGGTTACTTTTGAAAACTTTAATCTTGGTCATAACGTTTGCATGGTAAAGATAGGAATTTTGAAATTTTGCATAGATATGCCTCCCTCTTGATTATACAATTTTAATTGTGACCATGATCTGCTTTTGTCACATACACCCAAAAGATATGGAGCAAAAGTTATCTGAATTTAGATGTAAACTTGTTTTGTGTGCTTGTTGTGCGTCAAATGTTCCATTCAAAAGTTGAAAATGACTTTTTACTATTCCAGCAAGTGTTACTGTCGATTGGGGGCAGCCTGTCATTGCCGTTTATCTTCTCCACCTTACTATGTGCTGAGGATCAACCGGATGTCCGTGCCACGCTATTCTGCATCACTGTGTTCATGTGTGGCGTGGCAACGCTCCTACAGACTACATTCGGAATCAGGTAGTGTCATGAAGTCAAGGAGGAGGAAAATCTTTTCAAGCTAATGTTGCCCCCACTAAAAAAAAACAAAAAAACTCCGTAAGCCAAATTAAAACAAGAAAAATTAGAGATCTTGTCTCAGGAGGTAATTGTTCCGGCTACTCCGGTTTCCCCCTTCTCCAACGATCATCAGGGTCAACGTGAGACGTAAAGTTGTATACATACATAACTTGTTTGTTAAGACCCATTCTCTGTTACCACCAAAATTCTGGGTCCACGGCATGTCATGGATTTTCATGATTTTCTGCATATCGGGTATATATTATTGCAAAAATAAGGTTTCCGGTATATGTGAGTTCCGGTTGCCATGACAACGAGATCAGTCTTTTTGTGCCCCTTTAAAGACTGTGAAGTAACCTACCTTTAGATACTTTGTTGCCATGGATACCATTGTAGCAGATATTTCATTTTTGTACCTTTTGCGCTTCTTTACCTTCTTTCTTACAAAATACACTCAGTTTTATGAGATATTACAGATCGCTTACTAGCCCAGCCAAAATAAGTAAAATTCAAGTCAAAAATGAAGGTAAACTTGGGGGTCATTTTTTTTAGTGATTTTTTACTTTTTCAGTGTCAATTATAAGTAAATGCAGACCCCTGTGAGACCGCTGATGGGTTATTATGAAAATTAATGTCCCTTAGAAATATGATGAAAGAAAATCGAAGTTGTGATCATTGAGGTCTTCATCTCAATTTTGACGTCAAAAACCGTTGCTATGGCAACTTTAAGCTTTATAATTAAGGCTTGAATATAGTACCTTTTAAAACGGATTTAACTCCTTATATATACTACTTTTAACAGTGAAAATATACATGTGAACTGATCAGACTCTTTTATTTGATTTTATAACCTTGAACCTGATCCCCCCCTAAATTTGTAGCAATTTCTACGGTGGCCGTAAAGGCCGTGTGAGAAATAAAAATTGTTTATTGGATACGAAATATTATTTCGTGGATACGAAATATTATTTTGTGGATTCGAGGGAACGATATAATATATCGTGGGAATGAAATATTATTTCGTGGGAACGAAATATTATTTCGAGGGAACGAAATATTATTTCGAGGGAACGAAATAATATTTCGTGGGAACAAAACAATTATTTCGTGGGAACGAAATAATTAATGCCTCTAAGCATGCGTACACCTGTCATGTTTTAAGATATAAAAATGGAAGACGTCGAAATTAAAAAGCTACGGATTGCCAAGGATAGCTACGACTTGTGCCGGATCGAGCTACGGATTGGTACAGATTGCTACGGATAGCTACGGATGTAATTTTTTTTCTCGATCCGTGGCTATCCATGGCCCGATCCGTGAAAGTGTGAAGGCCGCTTAAATTATTCTAGTATTGATCCTTTTTTTCTACAAAAAATAACAATTTTGGTCAAATCTGCTCAATTACAATTCAGTGACCTTGAAAATAAAACGCATGACCTTGAACAAGTATCAAGGTCATCTCTGCATTGATTTGTCTCCAGTGGTTTTGTTTTTATATCATAAATTGACTGTTTAAAATAAACTCATAACATATCCATTATAGCAAAACGTTGTCCTAAATGTTGCCATGGTTACCATATTAAATGCAGTTTTCAGTGAGAAAGATACAAGATCCCAGCCAACTTTTTACATTTCCTTGTAGTTCAGGTACAATTTATATTGGATATATCAAAGAAAAACTCAAAAAAAACTTCTGCTTTCATGAAATTTTACACCGCAAAAAAAACATAAAAAACCCAAGCAAAATGAGGACTCTCCAAGCCAAAACTTGAAGGTTTTTAAAAACCTTATTTCGGCACTCACTTTGACCCCTTATACAAGAGGCATAGAGATAAAATGTGAAAATCATTTCAGGTATTGATAACAAAGAGGATTGAAAGAAAAAAATCTTGGTTATTGCAAATGATAAATGTACCCGTTTCCATAGCAACAAATGTTATAAACATGCTAAGTCTAATGAAATTTCCAAATGCTTCAAACTTTAGAGATGGTTACCATGGCAATGGCACTCTTTTTCTACAAATGAAAGATAATTTTCATCTTAGCACTCTATATTGAACCATCGCTAGAATCTATGACATGCCTTGCCAACGTGTCATTGAATTTTTTTGTTATTACAGATAATTGCTCTTAAATATTGTAAAATAAATGAAGGTTAGAATTCAAAAATTGTAAAATAACTTTCCTACTTATTTCATAAAGAGTGAAAGGTTCCAAATTTATTTTCCAGACTGGGTATCATACAAGGTGGCTCCCATTCGTTTGTTGCTCCCGTTGTTGCGATGATGGCAATAGAAAAGTGGAAATGTCCCGATTACAAATCCCTAGGTAAAAAAAAAAACCACTTAACACTGAATTATGGATGTTTTACTAAAAAATGTCTCCAAACTCCTTGAGAATTTCAGATAAAAGACAGATATGTATTCAATTTTAGGAATGTCCAACGTAACTGTTACCCAGTCTAACGACGAATGGAAAATAAGAATGAGGGAAGTATGTGGATGCTCAATAATCACTTTCTTTACATGTCTACATAAAGATATCAAAATATATTTGCTTTGGTTGAATATGTTTCATTCATAGCATTTCACTTTTCTTTTGGTTTATAGTATGTTAAATGATTCAATCACAACGTGCACAAACACGGGTAACTTGTACATTGCATATATATGCAAGTATTTTAAAATTTCGAGATATATATTTTATGTCATGTATCAACATTCAAAATAGACGATTTTCATATTTATACCGCAGTAGACTTGAATTTTATACAGTGTTAGACTCCACACCACAACATTTGACGTAACTTTTTACTGTGACGTCGAAACAGACCTATTACATCATGATAAAAAAGTACATCAAAAGTTATGATGTCGGGTCTTGGGGTGTCTAGAATGAAAGTCTAGCGGTACTATGAAAATAGTCTGACTGGCTTACATTATTATTGGTTATAGTTACAAGGGAATTTGATGCTGGCCTCCATAACGCAAGTGGTCTTAGGATCAGCAGGTTTCATTGGCTTCCTCATGAGATTCATTGGTCCCTTAACAATTGTACCAACAATCTCTCTGATTGGTCTATCTTTAGTGGGCGTGGCGGTACACTTCACAGAGGTCCACTGGGGAATTTCTATTTTGTGAGATTTTTCCATTTTGATCATTTATATATTTTTGAAATGAAATGAATTTTATAAGTAATATTAAATGTAGGTCGTTTGAATTTGCAAATCATGAAACCAAATAGGAATGAGAGCTTTAAGAAGGATACCTATAGACGGAATCATATACTAAGTTTCGCTTTTTAATTGCTTCTGTCTGTGCTTTTTCAGAACAATGGCATTGGTAGTACTATTCAGTTTGTTCCTGGGTAATTGTCGTGTTCCTATACCTATGTTCACCATGTATAGGAAGTGTCACATTGTTTATTATCGTATCTTCCTCCTTATCCCAGTAAGCATATTGAAAAATATTTACTTCAACTTTTGCCAAATAATGTTGAAAATTAATTCTACTGCAAATATATGTATCATAGAAAACATTGAATAACACTTCTAAAGACATGGTTGCCTCGATTGCACCTACTTTTTCTTCTTCACTTCATTCCCTGTTTGGACTAATTTGAAAATTAAACAGATCATCTTGTTTTCGAAGCACGTTTTTCATTGTATATTTAAGAAAAAAAAAATATCATCTAATAATTGAAACAGGCAATAGTATTCTTGATATTTTATCATATTCACTCCTTTTGTTTGTTTTTCAGGTACTTCTGAGTGTTTGTTTGTCATGGATAGTTTGTCATGTTCTGACAATCACTAACGTCTTGCCCAACAACATGACGTCACCTTCATACTATGCCCGCACGGATGCAAGATCTAGTGTTGTAGATACCATGCCATGGTTTTACTTTCCTTATCCATGTTAGTGATATTTTTCCTGCTGGTTACGATAAGAATGTAGTCTTGTTAGCGACATTTTCCTTCTACTCAAAAAGAGGAAATGATACGGTTGCGTCAACTACTCTGACAAAGTACAATCAAAGGTCTGGTGAGGATGACACATCCATAATACGCATGTCTGGTTATCTGTATTTGGTTAATTTTATTCTCAAGGAGCAGAGTTAGGGCACTTTCCTTTTTCTCAGCATTTGATGAATATTTTGCGCCATGTAGAGGGTGGATTCCAACATGCCCTACATTACTCAAATAACAAAATTTGAACAAAATAAATAAGTAAATAAATGAATAAATAAATAAATAAATAAATAAATAAATAGATAGATAGATAAATAAATAAATGAATACCGGTAAATAGATAAAGGCCAATGATGAAGGCCAATGGCCGAAACGTTTGGAAAAATAAAGGAATGAATTTAATGTAAATAAATAAACAAACAAATAAATAAATAAATAAATAAATAAATAAATAAATAAATAAATAAATAAATAAATAAATAAATAAATAAATAAATAAATAAATAAATATAATAATAATATATGAATAGATAAATAAAAAGTCATAAAAAGGGAATGGCATTGTATTGATTGAGTTTATTTTAGACCATGGTTAGAATTCGCAGTTCATATTTTCAATGTTTAGATTTCCTGTATTTCGGCCTCGATCATTACTTGTTGAATTATTAGCATAGAACATACACTTCAACTTTGATTATTCTTTCCATCTAAATGATTACAAATTGATATGCCATCGTTTTGAGTAGTCTAGTGGGGCACTATAGATCGCGATTTGTATAAGACGCGTGATGACGTCACCAAACTTTTGGACCAATCAGAGACGAGTATTCAAATCAAAGCTATTTATAGTATATGGAAATATCCATGTCTAAAATAGAATATATCTTTAGAAGCTGTCCTTCACATCCTTCACACAATCCCCCCCCCCCCTGCACTTGACCGGAAGTATCCTATTTACGGATTTATACATTATTCTTGAATAGACATGTATCGACATGTTATATAAGCTCACAAACATCTTTTTGCATATTTAGATAGTTCTTTTAACGACCAGAAACATGATACCTTCACCAGGTAAAGGTTGAATAGGGTACGCGTAAGCTGCTATTGTGTTTCATCTCATTGAAATTCACATAGTGTAAAGCGCCCATTGATGATTTTTTAAAAGGACAAGTTGTAAATAAGGAGTACAAAAAGTTAACAATTTATGTACAATTTCATCATAGTATCTGGAGTAATTCACTCCTCCACCCTCCTCCACCACCACCATTACCACCACCTCCACCACCACCACGTCGATTTTGTTGGCCGGATTGCAAAGCAATTCCGGTCTATAGATTGACGATGTCCGTCCGTCTGTCCGTCCGTCCGTCCGTCTGCCGTCAACATTTTGGTTAAAGTTTCTGGTTGAGGCAAAATCTAAGGAACTATATGCAGTAGAAACTTTATATTATACATGAAGCTTGCCCATGACAAGACCTTTCAATTTATCCCGTAACATTTCATCTAGTGACCTTGACCTTGGACTTTGACCTAGTTAAAGATTTTGGTTAAAGTTTCTGGTTGAGGCAAAATCTAAGGAACTATATGCAGTAGAAACTTTATATTATTAATGAAGCTTGCCCATGACAAGACCTTTCAATTTATGCCGTAACATTTGACCTAGTGACCTTGACCTTCGACTTTGACCTACTCAAAGATTTTGGTTAAAGTTCCTGGTTTAAGCAAAATCTATGGTACTGTATGCAGTAGAAACTTTATATTATTAATGAAGCTCGCCCATGACAAGACCTTTCAATTTATGCCGTAACATTTGACCTAGTGACCTTGACCTTGGACTTTGACCTAGTTAAGGATTTTGGTTAAAGTTCCTGGTTTAAGCAAAATCTATGGAACTGTATGCAGTAGAAACTTTATTTTATACATGTAGGTTGCCTCTGACAAAACCTTTCAATTTATGCTGTATTATTTGACCTATTGACCTTGACCCAGTTAGTGACAAAAACTTACTTTGCAATCCGGCCATACCGTCTTTAGCGGTGTTTTATTGTATTTCCAATTGATGGTAATTGAAGTTTGTATTGACGTTGATTATGAGGAGCAGGTGGTGTTGGTGGTGTTAATGGTGAAGAAGGAGGAGGAGGGTGGTGTTGGTGGTGGAGGAGGAGTGAATTTCAATGGGATGAAACAACATTGCAGCTGACGCCTACCCTATTCAACCTTTACCTGTTGAAGATATCATGTTTCTTATCGCGTTAAAAGAACTATTGAAATACCCCAAAAGATGTATGCATGCTTATATAACATGTCGATACATGTCTATACAAGTATGATGTATAAATCCGTAGATAGGATACTTCCGGTCAAGTGCAACGAGGGGGGGGGGGATAATGGGTGAAGATGGTGAAGGACAGCTTCTTAAGAAATAGTCTATTTGTAGACATGGATATTTCCATGAGCTAAAGAAGATCCTGACGAAAATCTCAATAGCATTTACAATAGAGCACCAAATTGAGCATCGACGGACCCCTAGCCATATCAATATTCTATGAATAGCTTTATAGTCGATTTTCTGAATTATCGGCAATGTGCTGTGTACAGGGATATGGTCATTATCCATATTTGTCGTTTAATTTGAATACTCGTCTGATTGGTCCAAAAGTTTGGTGACGTTATCACGCGCCAAATTCAAACCGCGATCTATAGTGCTCCACTAGACTGCTGTTTTGCATCATTATTTTCCATTTTAAACAGTTCAGTTTGGACGACCTACTTTCTCGGCAGCAGGGTATGTTGGCATGCTAGCCGCAACGTTGGCATCGGTCATGGAATCAATAGGCGACTATTTCGCATGCGCGCGGATATCAAATGTTGGAACTCCTCCAGCACATGCGTTAAACCGTGGAATTGCCATGGAGGGATTTGCAAGTATAATATCAGGGATGGTAGGAGCTGGGCATGCTACCACGTCTTATAGTGGCAACATAGGTGTAATAGGAATTACAAAGGTACACTTATCTTGATATGTAACGGAAAGAAAATGAAAGGAGGGGATCTCCGACAGCACCAAGCCGCAGTACCCACAGCCAAACACCAAAACAACCAATGCAAAAGCACAGAGTTGATGTGCACAGCAAGAAACACAAAAGGAAAAAAAAAGAACACCAAAAACAAGACAGAAACATCAAACACAAAAGACCATATATAAACCATCGAGACCAATGGGCAACCGGTGCCGACTTAGAACGATCATCTTCTACGCCAGTAGCAAATGGTGTGGTTTTCAAGACTACATGCACACAATTCTAGCTCCTTCTTTTCCGGTTACCAAGAAGTCTAGAGGAACGCACAATAGTGGTATAAACTGGCTACCTCATCGTAAGATGACCATACAAACAAGACAGCATGACACAGGGACTCGAGCAACACACAGATATGTAAATTGATATGAAAATAGAGGGCTTACGAAATACAGTCCGTTCTCTGACCGCTCAAGCGAGCTCATGCATGTTATTACACGAGGAGTCCGATCGACATTCAGAAAGGGCAGGTGGTCGGGGCCCTGTCTTCTCTTAAAAGGTATGGACAGGGACATGGAGCCTTGTCGTCACAGTCAGTCAGTGTGCAATTCTTTAGAAGAATGCACCGATACAAGACTGTAGATTAGTCAAGTACCAAATAAAGTGTCCGTCTGGTGACAGAAGAATCATATCCACGGTATAAAAGGCATTTAATGATTCTGACACAATTTCGATGGTAATTCTGTCTGCCTTTGATCTTTCTTATTTTCTTTATAATATCACAATAAAGGCAGGTTGTGTAATACTGTAATAATCTGTTGCTTGTACGGGCCCGAATTTCAGAAGAAACTGACAATATTTTTTTTAATTTCCAGAAAGTCTTAACTAGTGTTTGAAAGCGAAACCTTGACTTTAAAGTTTCTTGGTAATTTGTAAATTTTATTATGAAAAACCAAAACATTCGTGCATGCTCTAGCATATATGGATGAGTTATGAAATGTAAATATCGTATGACGGTAATCTAGGAGCATCACCTTCAAGCCAGGGAAAATTACTATGCTAAATCCAAAATCATTTCTTTTGTCATACACATTAGTTTTTGAAACTCTCTATTTACAGTACTAATATTTAGGTCCAGAATGGTGTTTCAGTGTTTGTAGCGTTTGCCCGGGTCAGTGTCAATTGGATGTGGATAAATGATATTCTTATTTAAAAAAAATACCAGGATTGTCGATAGTGAGAATATCATCCAGATACCAGGATTATTTCACATAATTACCATACGAACCGACGAGTGTTTTTATATTTATTTAATGATCAAACTTTTTGAAATAAGTATCTTGACAATTTTAACCACTAGAGTGGTATCTCTGCTGGCGTATTGTTTAGTTCCCAAGGATATCGTTCCCTGACGACACAGCTCTGCACTTTGCAGGTTCTTTGGCAGATATTTAGGTCATGTTTAGTCTTTTGCTCTTCACAATTTCAAATTATATTTTGGATTTCCCTTTTTTCGGCCTCGGGCACCACTGATGATACATTATTTGTTGACCTGCGCATATAATGCACTAAAATTTTACAATAGAACATATACTAGTATTTCAATATTGACGATTGCAATGTTTTTAGAATGGTGAACTCGACGTAAACACCCTTTTCCCACATAACCCCGAAAAAAGAATTGATTTAGTAGTTTGCACATTACATGTATCTATATACATATATGTACAAATGTAAATACAGCACAAAAGGGGTGAAAACAACCAAACAATCCAATAATGGGCGAATATATATGCATATATATATATATATATATATATATATATATATATATATATATATATATATATATATATATATATATATATATATATATATATATGCATAAACTAACTCCAGACATTAGCAAAGAGATATATAAACATTAAAGAAATACCCATCAGTTATTCAGTCTCAAAGTCGAGAAGGCAAGGCAAAATTATTTTCTTTAGGAACGATTGCGAAACTCGGAAAGAATAACATTCCGAAATGAGACCAGGTGTCCGGGGGGATTCAGCGTCCCCTGATTTCATGCAACACCCGTTGCAATAACTCGATGGAAACTTGTCAAATTCGATGATTGTCTCGATGTACATATTGATGTACACATAAGGTAAGTATTTCTTGTTTGGTGATGATAACGGCCATTCAATCACAATCCAGATTGCCAGTGATCATTCTGGAAAGGGGGATCTGAAATGCTTTAATTATACATCCCCGTAGCGACCGAAGAACTTCATCAAAGATGATTTCAGCCGTTGTGTAATATAGCCCTGCAGCCATTTTCACAAAAATACTTACGATGAATTTGAGAATTTGTCGTAACTTTCAAGTATATATATTTCTAAAAAATCCATATTCAATATTTAATTCTTTTGCCAAATTTGGGATATTTCAGTAGTTAGAGAAATAAAAAATCAGAACTGTTTGAATATTGTGATTTATTTGACTGAGATATGTTGAATTGAAAGTAACGAAAAATCCTCAAGTTTATCGATTTTTTTTTGTGAAAATGGCCGCTGAACAAGAAGCTTACTTGCAAGCCGTCTGGCTCTAACGATGAAATCTTCATATTTGGAACATACCGTATGAGCTCGGAAACAAAAATGCAATAAGCAAGAGAAGACGAAATGTTGCTACTCGTAAGTTATGTAGAAGCCGAAATAGATTACATATGGATTATTAGAAATATATATACTTGAAAGTTACGACAAATTCTCAAATTCATAAATGATGCTATTGAATTTAAAGACGTTTAAAATTTCTATGATTTCACGTTGTACCGTTTTTGATGTTATTTTAATATCCAGGTTGCAAGTAGACGAGTATTTCAGACAGCTGGATTAATCATGCTACTTTTTGGTGTTCTTGGCAAATTTGGTGGTGCCATGACACTGATACCAGATCCGGTGGTAGGTGGCGTGCTCACTGTTGGCCTCGGTATGGTAACCATCATGGGTTTTTCAACTTTGACATATATAGACATGACATCAACTAGGAACATAACCATCCTGGCAATGTCCATTTACCTCGGTCTCATGGTACCACAATGGGTTCAACAACATCCTTCAGCCATAAATACAGGTACACGTAACTCCTGCAAGCCTTAGGTTAACGATAGAAAGCTGACGAAGAGATCATGGATAATAATTGATTTATACTTAAGTATAGGTCCACGTAAGAATCAGGCAGGGGTGATACATAAAACTTTTTTGCAAAACTTTTATTTCTGTTTTGAGACATCTATATGGTACAAATCAGAGATACGATATTCATTTCTCAAGGTAGTGATGGTGAAGCGAGATATTCACCTCATAATCTATAAAGGATTATGAAGGAAAAAATGGCGGGAAAATTTTCTCTATATAATTCAAGCAAATTTGCTACCCCTATAACTTCTTCACCATCCAAGTATGAGGGAAATTCCTTAAGAACATTCATATAGAGGCTGATCTGAACATATTTCAAAAGAAAATGTTCTGCAAAAAACTGCCTGATCCTTACGTGGACCTGTGCTTAACAGTTTAACAGAAATAAAAAAAAAAGAAACTCCAACATAAACACATTGTGGTCAAGAAAGGACAACAAGGAAAAAATCTCAAACAAAACCATATGACAGAAGGGAGGAGATCTCCAACAAGACCCCGTTGCAGCATCAACAGCAAAACACCAAAACACCCGAAGCAAAAACACAAAAGACGAGTACAGCACGAGACGGAATAGAGACACACGACATGTAAACATCAAACGCAAAAGACTACACATAAACCGATGGACAACCAGTGCCGGCTTTGGACGGCCATTTGTCACGCAAGCAGCAAATGGTGTGGTTATCCTGGATTACGTGCGCACAACCCTCTCACTTCTCCAATTACCCAGAGGTCTCGAAGAACGTTCAATTGTGGTGTAAAACAACCTCCTCATTGTAAGATGACATCACACAAACAGTAACAATGACCATGTAGCGGTATGACAGTAACAATGACCATGTAGCGGTATTGACCATGTAGCGGTATGACAGTAACGATGACCATGTAGCTGTATTGACCATGTAGCGGTATGACAGTAACAATGACCATGTAGCGGTATTGACCATGTAGCGGTATGACAGTAACAATGACCATGTAGCGGTATTGACCATGTAGCCGTATGACAGTAACAATGACCATGTAGCGGTATTGACCATGTAGCCGTATGACAGTAACAATGACCATGTAGCGGTATTGACCATGTAGCCGTATGACAGTAACAATGACCATGTAGCGGTATTGACCATGTAGCCGTATGACAGTAACAATGACCATGTAGCGGTATTGACCATGTAGCGGTATGACAGTAACGATGACCATGTTGCTGGATTGACCATGTAGCGGTATGACAGTAACAATGACCATGTAGCGGTATTGACCATGTAGCGGTATGACAGTAACAATGACCATGTAGCGGTATTGACCATGTAGCCGTATGACAGTAACAATGACCATGTAGCGGTATTGACCATGTAGCCGTATGACAGTAACAATGACCATGTAGCGGTATTGACCATGTAGCCGTATGACAGTAACAATGACCATGTAGCGGTATTGACCATGTAGCCGTATGACAGTAACAATGACCATGTAGCGGTATACACAAGAAATGATTGCTGCAAACAGCGAACGTCACGCATACAGACAGTGAAACACCAAGAGGAACTAAAACATGGACGCTATAGAAACATGAAGATCAATTCACAAGAAAGGGAGAACAATGAGCACTTGTAGTCAATTTTAGAAGAAAGTGAAATAGTGATTATTGAATAATACATGAATACCATTACGATTTGAAATTAATGACTGGAATATGACGTTTATTTGAGTTACCTGCGCAGAACCATCTGATATAAGCATAACAACGATGTGATGAAATTAATGATGGTCAATCATTTATACACATTTGGTAAGACGTCATTTTTGGCGATTTTTCATACTTCCATAATGAGGATTTCCTTTTTTCGGCTTCGATCTTTGAACATCGGAAGAGTCACGATTTTACAAGTGGCGTATATGATGATGATAATAAGATGTGTTGAATGGTATAAAACAGGTTACAGAATAATAGATAGACACAGAATTCAGGATATTCGACTCAACCACAAAGACCGAATCTGAGGGATTCGTTATGGAACATATCACTTCATATTACGGATGTTTCAAAAGTAACGATAAGAAGGAAAACAACAACTGCTTCTATTTTCATTTGCATATTGTCGTTGCATACCAAAGGATTGTCTAACTTTTTGTAGGCTCACAAGTATTGGATCAGATGCTGAATGTTTTACTAGGGACTGCGATGTTTGTTGGTGGAGTGTTGGGATTTATCCTTGATAACATTGTGCCTGGTAAGTATTATCAAGCAAAGCTATGTTGTCGGCGCCGTGGTCTAGCAGATACGGCGTCGGGTTAGTAATCTTACGATTGCTGGTTCGATCCTTGCTAGGACCATGGGTCGGCTGACATGTACTCTTCAATGTTCTGTGTTTATATACAAAAATGTCCTGTCTATGTATTGTTTACATGTGTGTGGTGTTTAAAAAATAAGAAAAAAAAGTTAAGCTATGTTTGTTGGTGAAGCGTTGGGATTCGTTGAGATTGGGATCTGATGCAGAATGTTTTACCAGGGACAGCGCTGTTTGTTGGTAAAACGTTGGGATTTATTTTTGATAACATTGTGCCTGATAAGTATTATCAGTGACAGCGATGTTTGTTGGTGGGGCGTTGGGATTCAACCTTGATAATTTTGTACCTGATAAGTATTATCGGGGATAGCCATGTTTTTATGTGGAGGTTTAAAGTCGTCCTTGATACCATTGTGCCTGGTTAGCATAATCTGGGGTATCTGTGTTTGGTGGTGGAGTTTATTCACAATTGATAACATTGTGCCTGGTAAGTATCATCAGGGACTTTCATGTTTGTTGCCGGAGCGTTGGGATTCATTATTGATAACATTGTACCTGGTAAGTATTATCAGGGACTTTTATGTTTGTTGCCGGAACATTTGGATTCATTATTGATAACATTGTGCCTGGTAAGTATTATCAGGGACTGTGATGTTTGTTGCCGAAATATTGGGGTTCATTATTGATAACATTGTGTCTCGGTACGTATTATCAGGGACTGTGATGTTTGTTGCCGTAGCATTGGGATTCATTATTGATAATATTGTTTCTGGTAAGTATTATCAGGGACTGTGATGTTTGTTGCCGGAATATTGGGGTTCATTATTGATAACATTGTGCCTGGTAAGAATTATCAGGGAGAGCAATGTTTGTTTGTGGAGCATTGGAATTCATCCTTTATGTCCGGAAATACTGTCAGTGACAGCGATGGGGTTTTTTGTTGTTGAACATTTGGGATTCAATCTTGATAACAATTAACCGGTAAGTATTACAAGGGACAGCTATGTTTGCTGGTGTAGCATTGGGATTTATCCTTTATAGCAATTTATCCGGTAAGTGTTACCAGGAACAGCGATGTTTGTTGGTGAGCGTTGGGATTAATCTTCGATAACATTTTCATTCAGTAACATGCAGTCAGATGTAGAATGCAGTCAGACGTAAAATACAATCAGAGGACGTGCAGTCAGTCAAGAGACTCTCACTCCTCACGGGCACCTGGTCCCGCCTCCATTCGGGTGTTCGTCATTACATTGTTAATGGAGACTTTCATAATGATGTCATATTCCCCTTGATATTTGACTCCTGAACTACGATTGGCATCTTCTCGTGTATACTGGTACTTTACCTTGTAAGTATAACCAGGGACATCGATGTCTTGAGAACATCCTCTCTTAAGTATTATCAGGAACGTCGATGATTTTTTGGATTGCGGGGGTCATTCTCGATAACATTGTCCCTGTTAAGCATTACCGTATCATCAAAAGTGATATTTGTTTGTAGGTCGTTGAAATTCTTTATTGTTAATATTGGACCGGATAATTATTCTCATAGGTAACATTCTTTCTTACGTAACTTTCAGTCTTTGGTCATAGTGTATTGTTTGAACTGTATTCCAGCAAATTGTTGGCATTCCCATGGGTACCAATTGCGCCCCATTGCTTGCGGACTTGTTTTTATATTCATACGAAGCTGACTTCATCCAGATCTTGCTCTCGACTGGACGAAAGCACATCGCATCTCAGTTCAATTCTACCTTCAGATACATAGATGACGTGTTGTCCAACAATAACCCGAACTTTAAGGATAATCTACATGAACTCTGTCCTCATGAGCTAGAGATCAATGAAACAAACGAGAGCGGCGACATATCCGCTTCGTACTTGGATATACTTCTATCTTTCGACGCAAACGGTCATTTGAACACCTCACTGTATGACAAGCGTGATGATTGCAGCTTTCACATAACTAACTTCCCTTTTATGAGTAGAAACATTCCCCCCTTCCCTGCTTATGGCGTTTTTGTTTCCCAGCTCATATGGTACGCCAGGGAATGTTCCAAATTCGAAGATTTCATCGTTAGAGCCAGATGGCTTGCAAGTAAGCTACTTGTTCAGGGTTATATTGCACAATGGCTGAAATCATCTTTGAGGAAGTTCTTCGGTCTCTCAGGGGATATAATAAAAGCATATCAGATCCCCCTTTCCACAATGATCAGTGACATTCTAGATTAAGACTGAATGACTGTCATCATCACCAAAGAAGAAATAATTATATCTAATGTGTACATCGAGACAATCACCAAATTGACAAGTTTCCATGAAGCTGTTGCGACGGGTGTTGCATACAATCAGTAGACACTGACTCTTCCTGGGCACATGGTCTCACTTCGGAATGTTACTCATTCCGAGGTTCCCAATCGTTTCTATGGAAATTCTGAGCAAGTTTGACTCGCAAGGTTAAACAGATTACAAATACATAGAAGGAACGACGAGACTCACCGCAAAACTCTATCAAAATTTAAAAAAAAAGCAGCGGTCTTTAAACAACACCCTGTTCTCTCCTTGGGCATGTAACCTTCATACAGACCTCAACTAGGTCTTTATCCTATAAAAAAATTGTTACGAGTAAGTCTAATCGGGGAAAGCGATCTTTATTGATGGAGCATTGGAATTGAATGAAAATTAAACCCAAAACCCACAATCAGAATCCAAAAATCACGACCATTTGAAGTTTGATAACGATGTGTCTTAGTATCAGGGACAACGATCATTTAGATGGCAAGCTGAGGTACATCCTTGATTTCATTGTTACTGGTAATTAAGTATCAAAAAGGACCAAGAGGTATTCATTTGATTTTTTTTTTTCGTTGATTGAGGTTAAGTATTCATTCTTTATAATGATTTATGTTTGCTCAATATAATAAGTAACAGCGATGATTGTTTGTTGGACATTGAGAATCGTTGACATTTTCGGAGACGATGTTTGCTGGAGAAAGTGTTGGGCTTATCATCGATTAGACAAGCCCTAAGATCGGTATATTCACTTCAAAGAAAGTGACATTTTCCCGAAGAAAGAGGAATGAGTTCTTTCTAAAAGTTAGCCAGATTCTTTGAATAACTAGAGATCCACACTAAGCCATCAGCATCCATAGTGTCATATAAATGTAAGAAGATATACTGTAACAGTTAAATGTACCAGTATTCCTTCCTTCAATTCGACGGCAGTTCTAAATTGATTCTGTTTTGCTGCATAACAATTGTCGGTGGTTTTTATGAGTATGAGTTTGTATCTTTTAGATCAAAATTGAAACGCGTATCTTTACAGAATTTGTATCATTATTTATTACAGGTACAAAAGAAGAAAGGGGATTATTAATTTGGCGGGAAAAATCTCAAACCCGAAATGGGGAGCTTAAAGATTCAACACTTTATGACATTCCATTTATCACAAAGTATTTGTGGAGGCATAAGTGGACTTATTATATCCCAATTTTCCCAACATTTTCATCGACGGCGCCTCGCTATAAAACCAATGACAAAATAATTTCAAGGAGGAAGCAATCAGATTGTCAGAAAACAAGGATTCTTTTATCGACATGGATGGGGATGTGACAAAATAATAGGAACGCAAAAATGAAATTTATTAAAACATGTAACAGAAAATTGAATAAAGGAAAACAATATCTGCATAATTTCTGTAACATTGGATGCTTTATAATTTGTTTTATGTGTATCGATCGGTAAATACATGTATGTAAAGGGTGTTGTTGGAGATCCCCTCCTTTGTGTTATGATCGGGAAAACTTCAGATTTTGCTACGATAATGCATGGTGTTCTTTTCAGAATTTATTTTTGTCAATTCATATTCATAATAGTAAGGTTGAAATTATCAATATTGTTACACATAAAAATATATTCTTTATAGAGAATAAGTGTCTTAATTTGTGTTTTGTACGGGTATAGAACACACAGCAAGTGCATTTATCGTACATGTAATGCACGTTAGCGCATTTCATGCGATAAGTGCACTTGCTGTGTGTTGTATACCCGTAACAAAACACAAATTAAGACACTTATTCTATATATATGCACCATAGTTGTCTATTGCATTCTTGTTTTCTGAAATCGCGTTTTCTAGGTAAAAGGGTGACGTTAAATTCAGGTCATCGCGGGCTCAGTTTGAACGTTAGAACAGTCGTCGCGGCATGTTTCTTTAGATTTTATGCATTGTGACGTCACGAGTGTTAATACACGAATTGAAGCATGTTTCTTTCAATAGTAACATCTCAGGGAAATACATTGGTTGTGCATATATATTTCTATAATATTATATATTCTATATTTCTATGATATAATACCGGTTTATTCTATGATAATTCCTTCAGTGTACCATATGAGCAATGTTCATTATGTATGTACATTTATAACGTCGACAAAAAGAAATTGCTGATCACAAATGTTAAACGTCTTCAAAATCAGATAAATTTGCAGCATGGACCAGACGTTTCTCGTACTTAACCCTCGTCAGTGATCCTCAATCTAAACAATGTAATATGGCCAAAGAGTGTGAAATGCTAATTAAAAGTCTTCAAATTCAATAGCATGATTTAGGAACAGATATATTTGCAGCATGGACCAGACAAGCATGTTTCGGGTACTTAATCCTCGTTAGTGATAAGTAATTATTTCCAAAAATGTACCAAAAGACGAATCAGGATGGGTGGGATATGATGCTACAGGACCCACGTTTTAGAAATTTCAAGAAATTTTCAGAACTGAAAGTTTTGAATGCGTTGAAGAAATGATCAACCGAAGTTGATCGAACATGGCTTCATGTGCCCTTGGGGACTCCTGGTCCACCAGCAGTGACACTTACCAAGTGGTAAAATGTTAAATGTCATCACATCAGCAGACAAAGCCTCAAATAATTACACATTTACTTGCAAAAAGAACTATTTCGACAGCCATGTTCAAGAGTTGAGTTTAAATTCGACACCTGGAAATCCCACTTACACCCCAATAAACCTTTCTGCCTCTGAATTAAAGAAGATCCTGACGATAATCTCAACAGCACTCACAATAGAGTACCAAATTGAGTATCGACGGACCCCTAGCAAGCTAGAGGTGGGAGGAGTAAGCATCCCCTGTTGGCTAGCCGCACCCGCCGTCGATGTTCACGCACAAAAATGAAAACAATAAATAAAATGTATGCACTGTCTGAGGTTAAGTCTATATAGAAAGTGCTATGGCGACAATGTCAGGGAAAATATTCAAAACACTTACTGTCAAACCCCTCACGGGGAACTTCTTTACGAGCTCCACACGGCAAAGGGCATAAATGTGACATAAGAATCCGTACACACAACGTTTCATCGCTGGTTCCTCAAAATGTTCTACCAAATCTGTATCGATCTTACTCACCAAAGTTTTATCTGAAATCAAATCTGGACTTCAAAATTATTGTTCGACAGTATATTCTCGTAAAAGAAATTAACCAGGTGTGGATTTTAAAGAATTCGAAGGAACTTTTAGAACATCTGAAATCCACTCCATTCAATCAAAGCCTTTGATTTTTCAACACTTTACACTACAATCCCACATTCTAAATTGAAAGAAAGACTCGCAAAAATTATAAATCATAAGTAATGTGTTTACAAGGAAGAACGACAATCGTAAGTACAAATCTATTGTTGTTAACTATGACAAAACCTGCTTTGTAAAAGAAAAGTCCGATTCTGATTAATATGAATCAAGGCAAAGCCTTTTTGTGCGAGCGGAGAGAAAATAAATATGATTATATATTAAATAATTTTAGACTATGACGGTTTATCCTATCTTACAAAACTTTCTGTTTGATGATTGCCAAAAAAAGGGCAGTATAAGGCGAGTGGAAACATAGAGGCATTTGTAAAATTGGTCTAGACCAGCAGATGAACATTTTAAAGGGGGGGGTGGGGGGGGGCTTAAAATATGGTTCTTTATACGTTCCTGTTTTGGCCGGCCTTGACCGGCAAATATTAGATTAGGTTGAGGGGGGGGGGGGGTGGATTCCAATCAAATTTACAGAAAAATACGAGCAAACACAAAAGGTGTATGATTTTGAAACCTTATATCAACGATCTAGTTAAAGAGCTCAGCTAGAACTGGTCAGACCAAGGATTTATAAACAGACCTGGTTATATTTCCTATATGTGATTTTTTTTTAATTTCAAGCCATTTCAATTTTGTAATAAAACGTTAAATGAAAATAAATAACTCATTGCATATCTCCCAAAAGAAAAAAACAAACAAAACCCATCTCGCCAATGTCAGATGCAATCGTCCAAAGCCTGTTTCATAACATTTCAATAAAGAAAACCACTTAATATCGGACATCAAAATTATAATTTTGGAGAAATGTTCGGATGGCTCAATATACTATCGTAAAATCCGAGAAGTGTTCTGGATTGAGAAACTTAATAACGTGAAGCCATCCGGATTGAACACAAAATCGCCCATGGGAATACTTTGGCCGGATTATTGACCTTTTTAGAAGCGTTTACGTCAATTACAACGTCAAAGTGACATTAAGAATTTGGCGCGATGACGTCAATGACGTCATAGAAGCACAGTAAACAAAATACTCAAACGGAGATGTCGGCTTTCCTAAAAAGATTCCGCGGTTACGCCGAGTTATCGATGCTATTTCGTAATCTGCTTTACGAAAAATTATGTCAATAAATTTAACTTGTAAACAAAAATTGAGTATAACATATACGTATACTCGGAGTCGAAAACAAAAATTAAATGGCAATATTCAGCATCTCCGCAGTAACTCTGTCTGCGAGGGGACGAAAGTTTTTGAAAGCATAGTAGTACATTCTCATTCTTTGATTCAGCATATTTTCTCAACAAAGTAAGTGTATACGCGTTACCATAAGGGCGAGCTTCGCTCGCAAAGGCCCTTCGGGCCTTTGCAGCGAGCTCCGCTCGCTATAAAGTACAACAGTCATTATTCAGAACTTCCTGATTGACAACATTTTTGTTGTGTTTGGAGAAAAGGTCTTCCGACAAATTGTCGGAATTCCAATGGGGACAAATTGTGCCCCAATCCTTGTCGTCATTTTTCTTTACTCGTGCGAATGACAAATATGGATAATGACCATATCCCAATACATAGTACAAAATCGATAATTCAGAAAACCATTCAAAATCAGGATAGATCCTTATGTATGAAGAGTTCCCCATATTGACCTTAGAACTTCCTCAGTGACAAGGTTAGTCGGTCCAAACGTATCCCTGACTGAGAAGCTTATCTGAAAGACACCCAGCTCTCAGAACAAAATCTGTGTATTTGGTACTTGCTCTGGCATAGCGTATCAACTGAGATATGAACACGCCATAAGTAGCATTATGATGTCCCACTCTCCAGAATGGTGGATGATATTCTGTCTCAGACCATTTGAACCATCCAACCACAGAATATACTTATATCTTCCGAAATGGAAGTAAACGGATGAGATATTTCTGCAGAGTTGAAACGACGGGTGCTGCATGCAAGCAGGAGGTGCTGACTCTTCATCTAGTCTCACTCCAAATTGGTCGTTCGCTTCTTTTCATGTGCTGAAGATTTTTGTTTGTTTGCTTTGGTTCCTGGTTTATCCTGATTTAGTATGCCTTCAGTTATGATTTCCTGAATTATCGATTTTGTACTGTGCATTGGGATATGGTCATTGTCCATATTTGTCATTTGTTTTTCAGCTTAGGGTAGGTATTTATGCAATATAAAATTGTTACGGTTAAGTCTAATAGGGGAAAGCGATTTTTATCGATGGAGCATTGGAATAAGCGAATGAAAGTCGAACCCAAAGTCAGAATCGAGAAATCACAACCATAGGGAGTTACCCATGCTTTAATAACGATGTGTCTTGGTATTACGGTATCAGGGACAACGATCATTTAGATGGCAAGCTTAGATACATCCTTGATTGCATTGTCACTGGTTAGTATCATTAAGAACCAAGAGGGATTCATTTAGGGTTTTTTGGGTTGATTGATGGTTAGTATTCATCCTTTATAATGATTTATGTGTGTTTAGTAAAATAAGTAACAACGATGATTGTTTGTTGGACAAATGTATTAATTACTTCTTTCCAGCTCTGTCGCCTGAAAGAAGCTTTATTTTGGCCCTTTATCGATTTGACATCATAAATACTATTTTGCTATTTCGAAAACCTGTCATTCCATTTAAAACTATCATCGAAATTAAAGGAGGTTAACGTCTTACCACCATCCCCTCAATGCTAATTTGAACATATATTTTATTTTGGATATGCTACTGCTATCCTACAGGAAATTTGGAGACGCGCACTCTCTGTAAAGTAAATGTAAAAAAAAAAAAATCTAAATTCAAAAATTAAAGGAGGGCGCTACTGAAATGAATTTTGGTGGCTCCGCTAGAAGCATCACTGACGAGAATTTGATATTCGAAACACGTGTCTGGATCAGGAAAAATTTGTTTGAAATTTTCTTCATGAAGGTATTGAGTTGGAACACTTCCGTGTTATTGAGACTTGTTAGCATTTTCAGAATGACGTTTGTTGAAGACAGTTGGGCTTATCATCGATTAGATTAACCCCTCATCGGTATATGTTTACTTTAAAAAATAACATTTTCCCGTAGATAGCACTTTCTATATAGACAGAACCTCAGACAGTGCATGTATTTAAATATATTGTTTTCATTTTCGTGCGTGAACATCGACGGCGGGTGCGACTAGCCAACAGGGGATGCTTACTCCTCCCGGGCACCTGGTCACACCTCTAGCTTGCTAGGGGTCCGTCGATGCTCAATTTGGTGCTCTATTGTGAGTGCTGTTGAGATTATCGTCAGGATCTTCTTTAACCCATAGAAAGAGGATTGAATCCTTTCAAAAAGCTGATCAGATTCTTTGAGTTACTAGAGTTCCACACTAAGTCATCAGCATTTATAGTGTCATAATGTCAGAGGATATACAGTTTTGAAGTGTATTCCTTCCGTCCATTTGGTGGCAGCTATAAAACGGCTTCTCTTCTGTTGCATAACTGATGTCAGATATTTTTATGTATATGAGTGTGTATCTTTAAGATCAAAATTGAAACACTTAACTTTAGAAACGTGTATGCCTGGTCCATGCTGTAAATTTATATGCCCTAAAATGATGCTAATGAATTTGATGACGTTAAACATTTAGAGTAATTTGTAACATTATTTATTGCAGGTACAAAAGAAGAAACGGGACTATCAATTTGGCGGGAAAAATCTCAAACCATGAATGGAGAGCTAAAAGAGTCAGCACTTTATGACATTCCATTTATCACAAATTCTATTCTATCGTAATAATTCATTCGGTGCACCATATGAGCAATGTTCATTATATATGTACATTTATAATGTCGACAAAAGAAATTGTTAATCATAGACAAAACAATTCATTGGTTAATGACAAAAACCTTTTCCGAAAATCATTCCTTAAACTTCAGAGCCTAGACAACCAGACAAAAACTGGAAACCACGAAACAGTCTACCGTGCGAACTGAAGTGATCTATCAAACTGGAAGATTGTTAACCGTTTGGTTACATCATTATAACCATACTTGTTATTTTTCTGCGATAGACGAAGGACTTCCCCATATGGTCTTCAGATGCTGTAATAATAGTACATTTTTTGTACATGAAATATTTATTGGTCAGGCTTATGTGATGTTTTCATCAATCTCGTTCCAATAGATAGTGATGTATGAACATCGGGTTTTTAAATTTCCTTTCCGTATTTGACTCTATAATACTAGGTTCCTGGGTTTAATTGTCAAGACTGAGGCACCTTTTGCACGGAGGTGTTTTTGATCATGATCAAACAATAAACAGTCAATGTTGAAACTTTTGAGTAAGAACAAGAGGTGTAATGTTATCCTCGATTCAAACAATACCCAAATCCCGATTGCGAACCTTGACAATCTGTCTTTTCTCAAAATAGTGCAGACAAACATTCTAAAAGGGGATGTTTTTCATATGCCCAATTCATTTGATATCTGCTTACAGAGTTTTTGTGGAATCCATCGCTTCTGCGACATTTTGTCCTGTTTGTGATGTCAGCTAGCTTACGGCAAGAAAGTTTTTGTTTATGCATTGTACAACGACCTGATCTCAGCGGGAGGAATATGCGCTTTGTAACCACACATTTTATGAACACATGACAGCAGACGATCGATCAAAGTCGGTCTCACTTTTTTCTATTGTTCTTATTCTACTTCTTTGTCTTAGTTCGGGTTTTAGTTCTTGGTCCTCTTGGTGTGACTGTTCATAACCTTTTCTCGTTGTCTCTTGTTGTTTGTTGATATCGTGCATCCTTATTTGTTTGTTAATATTGTTGTTTTGCATGATGCTCGTCTTCTGCTGCAATCTTGAACATGTGTGTTCACCTAGCCATGGTCATTGTTGGAGATCTTAAATGAGTAACCGAAGAGATGTCTTGTTTGAGATCTTCCTTGTAATCACTGTTCAAGCATGCATTCAAACTGATCGGTATGTTTTATACAAGTATCTCATCCTCCTCCTCAAACACTCAACGAACTGTCACACTCTGATAATTTGTCTGTATGATATGACCTTTTGTTTACTTATTAATTATGGATTTTTCAACAAAGCAGTCTTGAGGACAAAACTAGTCTGCAAGACTGCATGTCTATGACTTTTATTTCTCAGCTGTCTCCTGGTTCCATTTTCTTTTATTGTCGTATATTGTCATAGCTGCCAAAATTCATGCCTGGTGACCCGCAGTACCCGGTACACATTAGTATAACTTTTTTCATGTGTTGTCAATTAATGAAAGATGGCGCCGATCCTCTTTTTTTTTCTTTTTTAAGATCTTTTGCTCTCGTTCATATATTATTAATTGTTTCCGTCTGTTTCTTTTAAATGTGCTTGTTTTACATGGTGTCCGTTTTTGTCTCGGTCTTGTGTGTCTATGTTCCGCTGGGGTCACTCCAATGTGGGTTTTTTTTTTGTACATATTCTCCTTATTCTTAAAATTGTGTATTCAAGGGCAAACTGTTTTTCAACTCGAAAAAGATCAAACACAAGAGAGTTAGAATATCACAAAGCATGGAATAATTATTATCTATCAAACCCCTTTAAACAGATGAGATTATTCAGTTTCTAGCCGTTCTTGTGACCACATACACTAAATTCCTGCAAAAAATGATTTTGAAAGACTATAACGCTGTTTCCTCTTGTTCTTTCCTTTTCCTTAGGTAAAGAATCGCGACTAAGTCGAAAATGACAAAAATCAACACCCAATCCAAAGTTATTCTCTCAGTACGCTGCATATCATTATCTTGTACAGACATTTTTTTCTCCTTTCCTGTGTTTTCTGTCCTTGGGGCTGGAGAGAGATAGATATTTATTTGGTGATACAATGTCAATAAAATCTGTGTTGAAAAATAGAGCCATCAATATCATTATAACAAAAAAAAAAAAAAAACCTTTCACATATTTGGCATCAGTATCAGTAATATTATTCAATTTTCAATTTTTAGTGAATATATTCATATGACTAGTTAAAACAACAAATATCACAGTTTACAGACATGCATTGATTAGTTACCAGGATAGCCCATAAAAAGAGTATACCAAACAGCGCGTATAGTTTGGCGTATTATCAATTTATAGATTTATGGACATCTTTTTGGATCCAATGACGAATTTCCAAAGCATGTCTATCTAATTTACTTTATCTGTTCGTTGCAAAATAAATTAGATGTGTTGCGCAACTTAAAATTGAGAATGGTCGATCATTCTTGCGCAACTTAAAGGTAAATTACTTGTATATATTTTTTAATATTCATATTCAATCTTTGAGCAACAAGAAAAGTGTAAAATAAAAAAAAAACCAAACAAACAAACAAACAAACCCCAGAGTATCCAAACTTACTTTTATTGAGAATTCAAAGTCGAAGTCGGAACCCTGTTATATTCCGGATTAAAAAGGTAGAACTGATATTAAATCTTTTTTTTATTATTATTAATGTAGAACGAACAACAACGAATACGTAATCTTTTATGTGTATTCCCGAGACGGTTGTTAATACTTGTTATAGATAGATCTACATTTATTTTGTATTTTGAAAGAGTGAGGCTCTCCTGCAGATAAGGAAAATACCGTTGGAAAATTTATCATTGAGCATGCGCACATTTTACATAAATAGTTCCGGTTCATGGTACGATTTCACAGACGTGAGGGACAGTGCGATACACGAGGGAAATATTAGTTATTGTGTGAGAAAAAACTTAAATCTGGCAAAATTACGGCCAAAATAGAGCACAGGCGAATTTGTTACGGGGTTTCACAGGTAATAATTAGTCTACTTCGTTCTTTCTAGCATGTAAAATGTCAGATTAGCACTGTCGGTGATCACGACAAGTACGCATGATTTAGAAAAGTGCCGCTCGGACAGCGAGTGACCAGTTGAAACTGGATTGTCGAATGAGAGGCTGGAATTTAGAGAATGATGATCAAACAAAGACTTGAATTTTGTTTTCTTTTTCATGGAACTAAAATTGGTCTCTTTGTAGACACGTTTTGATTCACGTGCTACAAATCAGTCTTGACTTTTGTCTAAAATTAGATATTTGTTCATCGAGTACTTGATTACACCTACTGTAGATCTATTGTGATCAATAAATATTTTTATTTCATTGGGGCTGTCTTGTCAGTACATTTAACATGTAATAAATAGTGCAAGTAATTGAATAAATGTAAACCATGAAGGATAATGGATTGTTGCAAGTGCAGTGACGATATCTTGTCGCATTTTTGGTACATTTTCTGGTAGAAAATCTTGATACATGTATATGGAGGTAAATTCGGCCTTTGTTCAGTTTAGGGGACCGGGACTATATAGACAAAAAAGGCTATTTTAAAGGGTAAAAATAATCCTACCTTATTCCCATTCCTAAATCGAAGTGTCTTGCGTTGCAGACCCTCCGGAAAGAGGGAGGGTTTTGATATGATAGGGAAAATTGGGGTTGTTCACTGTAACTCATTGTGAAAATGTCACCATTTTGTTTTGAATTTGACCGACACTTTGCGCGGAAATCCTGACGTCACAATGCGATTTTCGTATGGGAAACAATAATACTGAATTTGAACAATTACTTAATTTTAACAATTACTTTTACGTCATGCAACCGTCCTTTTGTAATCAGGAAATCAGTGAATCAACTACAAAGATGAGTTTGAAAGGGGAAATTTACAAAGCCAAGCGTTTGAGTGCATTCAACGGGGGCTTAGGGGCAGTAGCCCCCGATAAAAGTGAATTAAAATAGTGATTTATTGTTTCTTTAGTTACAGAAAAGAAATATATATCTTAAATTAAAAATGTGCATGTATTTCAGTTATTTTGTCCTTAATATTCGTGGTATCCTAAAGTCAATCAAGAGCAATTTAAAACTAAAAGAGTAAAAAAAAATGATTATAATCCAAAGTACAAATGAAAAACGCAACACTATCAAAAACAGTAGTAAATACTTTATTCTCTTTATTCTTTTTTCTCTGAAAAAATTCTGGTTGAAAATTTCGTCTTAAAATCGTCTTTTTTTTGCCTATATAGTCCTGGCTTCCTAAACTGAACAAAGGCCGCCAATTCAATAAATTTTGGTGCTTAGATTTAATATACCTCTATTCTCAATTGAAATACTAGAAAAAAATTTAATTCAATCAGTTAATTGATTCCTTATTAAACGTAAAATTATTTAGTTCCCAGGTTTTTTAAGGTGACCGTATTTCACCATTTTCATTTTCAGTATCCTTTTTACGTATAAAAGGACAAAATTGTGATATTATTTTTAGCTCACCTTGACGAAGTATCTGACAAGTACTGATGCTACAGTAGGGCTGGGCGGTGCACCGAAAATTTCGGTGCTTCGAAATTAGAATTGTCGGTTCGATGCATCGACGTAGAATTGCAGATTTCGATTCGGTTCAGACGTAATTTATCAACGTGAATTATAGCAAAATAGTAACCAGAAAAATGTTTGAAATAAATAAGAAATTACATTTAAGAAGGCCAAAAAGTAAGAAAAGAGCGTACATTCACTCATCGCGCCGATTTAAGTGCATCCCTCCCTTTCAGACCTTCCACGAAAAGGAAAGTGAAAGTAGATCTACTTTCGCTTTCTGTGAACTGGTCAGAAGTTTTGTACAAGCAGCAAAAAGAATGGACCGGGATTGTAGTCGCAAAATATCATGAAAGGAAAGTTTTATGTCCACTGAAATATTTACTGGATGGTTATTGAAAAATGAAGTGTTGAACTTTGGTAGTTTGTATTTATATCTAATTTCTCACAGTACATGCTGTTGTGTTGGAGCACAAAATTGCATCAACAATAATTATGAATGTTAAACTGATATGGTTTTTTTTTTTAAATATATATACCCACACATTTTTCAGATATATATGTAAATTAATGCTCTATAAGGTTATACTGAAGTGATGGCTTGGTAAAATCAAGATAGATTTTTTTTTCATTTTTGTGAAATTTATCCATTTCACATATACTATTTTGTATCTTAACTCATTCAAATGAACCGAATCGAAATTAACCGAACCGAGGCCTTGTGATTCGAAACCGAACCGAATCAAAGGGTACCTGAATCGTCCCAGCCCTATGCTACAGTAACCAAACTTGCACAAGAGATTCATCTTAGGATGCTAATGTGAACCCATGCATCAGATGCTGTATCTGACCTACATTTTCCTTTTCAGTGACTCATGTCCATGTTTGGTTAAAGTTTTTGGATTAGGCCATAATTAAAAAATTGTTTGTTTCCCCTCGCCCCGACCGGGTCAGGAAAAACGCTGCCAAGTCAGATTTTTTTATAGCCAAAAAATCCGATATTTTTTTTTTTGGTCCAGAAATCGAATCACGGCCATGTCCATTTTCAGTTTCAACGTTACAATATTCCATCCAAATAGAACTGTAAATCAACTCATTAGCTTTCTCATTCCTACATAATTACAAGAAATCTTGCCGTAACCCACCCCCCCCCCCCCCCCCCCCCCCCCCCCCCCCCCCCGTCTTCCAATTGCCGTTGGCTTTGAACTGTCAGTCATAAATTACGTATTATTGGTACATTGATAATTATGTCTCTCTCTTGTAAATATCCTCCCAAAGTTTTTTGAGAACGATCGCTCGGTCTATACGGATGTAAAATTTCAAAGAAGCCTTTCGAATTCTGCGAGTGCTTTACATGTATAGTATACGCATGTGCCCAATCTAGTTCCTCAACTTGTGAAATCTCGTTTCACAGATAGGCGTTTGAACGCTCTAAAGACCGATCGCTTATTTGGAAGGGTCCGCTGAGTCTCTAGCAGTTGTCGGTGGTCTGTGCTAACTTCTTGCATTGTGAACGTCATTATCAATAGACTCAATATTACAATTGATGTTGTTCGTATAATTATTTTTCACTTTCGCTGTTTACATACAATAAACAGACCGAGAAAGAAAAGTATATCTTTATCATGCACTGGAAAACGCCGGTGTAGAGACGAATAATGACCCCCGTCGAATAATTACCAGGGGGTGGTCAATATCTATACAAATTCAATATTTACAAGTCGTAAAAAAAGTCCAGATGTAATGGTTCTATAGTGCATCTTATTCTCGCAGATTTGACGTTGCCGTAAAATGATCCGTTACGTCGCGCTGAAACTCTTGATGCACCTGTTGCGGAAATATTTATCGTGTATCTTGGGTCAATTTTGTTTATATAGAGTAGGTTTTACAGGACAACGTGAACATGTTCAATATAATAAATAGACATTTCATACTTAACCAGCGATAGAAATTGAGACATGAAAAATATTTTTTACGGAAAGCAGACGGCGATTTTTCCCGAAGTATAAGAGCTAGGAGAGAAATCGCCGGCTGCCAGCTCTTAGTCTTTATCGTATCAATTAGAAACACAGAGTGTGACTGTGCAGCTGTAACTTGTAAGGAGCCCAGTAATGTGCATTTTGGATTCAAACGACTTTAAATATATTTGTTACATGTAGTTCTGGCAGCAAAAAGAAAAAAGAAAAAAAAAAGTACCCGCCTGCTGGGTCACTTGGAAAAAACAGACCCGGGGAGAGGGGGAAACAAACAATTTTTTAATTGTGGCCTTAGTTCAGTATCTGACAAAGTACTGATACTACAGGTACAGTAACCAAACTTGCTCAGGTGATTCATCTCGGGATGCTGAGGTGAACGAACTCGTGCATCGGATGCCAGGGTTTTTTCCCCTTGTTTTTTGGTTCGAAATTCGGCCCCTTCCTAATGCCAAATTTCCTCTATTTATCCCAAAAAATCTCTCTTAAATTCCCAAAGAGGAGTTATGAAAAAATCACCTGAGAAAATAAGACTCAAAACCTGAAAGTCAGCACAAAATGTAAGTGCATCTTTAAGTTTTTCGTTCATCCCATGTTCAAATCAATGGATTAGCAGTGTCAATAAATGATACTTTTAGGATTATACTGTTGTGAGAATTTGTATGAAATTTTCCCCTATTTCAGCAAAATTTCGCAAATTTTCCGAAATGGGACAGGCATAGACACCCTCCCCCCCCCCCCCCAAAAAAAACCCTGGATGCAGCATCTGACCTACTTTTTATGCCTGAGTGATTTTGCTTTTTAAAGCCAATATTGAGCAAAGTACATGTATAAGTGCTACATGTACATGTACCAAACTTGCATAGTGGATTTATCTCTGCTCAAACTGTTAGGAAATAACCTTGACCTACTTATTCTGCTTGAGTGATTTTGCCTTTAAATGCCATTATTTAACAAAGTAGAAGCGCTACATACGGTATACCAAACTTTCATAGTGGATACCAGGTATATCTTTGATCAAACTTTCAGAAAATGACCTTGACCTACTTTTTCCACTTGAGTGATTTTGCCATATTGACTGAAGTATTAGTGCTACCGTTACATGTACCAAACTTGCATAGTGGATGCATCTTTTGATCAAACTTTTATAAAATGACCTTGACCTACCTTTTTCTTTCTAAAGCCAATATTCATGTACTGTAAATGTGGTATTTTTCGCTCTGGGAAAATTTTGCGATTATAACATCAAGACGTTACGCATGGGGGAAATATTTGCAATAAAAAAGTCTTTCCCATTGTAAGAATGCAGCGGGAATATTTTCGCGTGGGGAAAATTTTCGTGAATTCCATGGATTCTCGAAAAATGCGAAAATTACCCCCACGCGAAAATTTCCATATTTACAGTACTTAGAAATACATGTATGTTAAAATTGAAGCTTGCTGCCGCGAGATAAGCTTCTTGATCTTTGATTACCTATGTTTTTGGAAATATATTGTCACTACTCAGTATTTTTTTTTCCAAAAAAGAAAATCTGCGATATTCAACCCCATTCCCCTCTCTCTGCAGTTTATATTTTTCCCCTTCTGTCAGAAATTTCCCCCCATATAAAAGATTTTTTTTTGGCAAAAAAATTGTTTTAAAATAGTGTGTAAAATTCAACAAAATCAGAATCCAAATAGTTCCTTTAATGTACATGTTTGTACTTTAAGCCATAGTTTGTGTTTGTGCGCATATTTCCCCCACAGTATGGTCCTGAACCCCTCCCAACTCCCCCCACCCCCACAGGAGATGTCAATATATACCAAAACATGAATGTCACAGTCATTTTTTTAAAGGATTTAGAAAAATAAACTTGACAAACATTCCGATTACCAATTAGGAGCAATTGATTATGAGATGGCAAAATGTGGTCACTGGCGAAATATGGTTCCCTGCTCTACCAGTGATTTCTACTAGCAAATTGAGGTCGAATTTCAGCCCTTTCCCAATGCCATATTCCTACTATTTTTCCCCAAAAAGTGACCTAAAATTCCCCAAAATTGAGAGTCAATTTGATTCAACATGAAATAACTTTACTGTACATGAAATGTCTTCAAAGGCCAGAAATCAAGAAAAATCAGTGATGTAATCAAGAAAATTGGGAATATTTGGAACAATTTATCATCAAAATACATCTGCATGTTTGTTGTCCCTTAGAGTCTTAAGTGACAAACATGCAGATGTATTTTGATAATAAACTGTTCCAAATATTCCCAATTTTCTTGATTATATCGCTGATTTTTTTTCCCAAATTGAAAGGCACCTTTGAAAAATATTTAAAAAAAATCACTGTCTATTTTAATAGCAAATTTCTAATCTAAGCCACATTCTTCAACAAGGATTGTTATGAAAATCTTGACAGAAAATAATGCATCAGGTAATATTTTACACAGGATTCAGATATTTATTGTGGTGTATTAAATGGGTCTAGACAAGGATAATTACCGTTATGAAGGCAACCTCTATAAACTTCAAAAATTGTATCAGAATTAAGATTTGCATTCATCATGTTCATGTATTTAACAAAAGAGAGGCCGATTGAAGTATGGATTCACATTGATTTAATTCAGAATGAAAATACACGAGTCAGTTATACAGGATATGAAATAAAGTTAGACAAACACCCTGATTCCCTGTTATGATACACTTTAAGTTCAACTCTACGGCAATTTTAAATAATTTGAGCAATAATTACCATGCTGATTGAAACTTTCAGCAATAAAGGTCATTAAGTTTATAAACATTTTATAAAAGGTACCTTGTTTTCACAACTTTAGCAAAGAGTAATTATACATTCATTAATTTGAAAGTTGAAAAAAAAAATCAACTGTTTTGATTTCTTATAATTTCACACTGTACCAATAATTCTTATCAGCATATGGGTTTCACCATTTGATTTCATCATACCTTAAATTAGAATAAAAACCTGCTGTTTGTGTGGTCTTTGTGACACAGTTAAAGAGAAAAGTTAATATTGAGTATATGATGGTATATTTTGCAGGGAGGATTTTCTGGCGTTTTCTACATAGAGAGCCCTGAAGGCTTCTGTCGCTTAAAGCAGAAGTTTAACTTCAACGCAGAACCACCGTGGGACCCCAGCTAGTATCGGTTGAGTGCAGGTGTTTCCGCTGGCCAGGTGAGAATTGTTTTATTTAGCTTTAGATCTAGCCTACGAAAAATTGTTGCTATGGTGTATGTTTTTATGCTGTGCCAGAATAACATAACGAGGAATAAAAGCTATAAAATGACATGTACAGATTAAGGTCACTTATTCCCTGATTGGAATAATTTTCTTTTTTGCCTTTTATGTAATTTGTACATGTATGACAGTTTTTGCAGAAATAAAAAAAAATCCGGATATCTTTACCATTTTGAAAATCTTACCAGATTTCCAGAAAATCTCTGTGATGTTTAATATGTTCATGATGTCTAATACTTTTATTTCAGATTGTTTGTATAACTCTTTGTATTGAACCTACAAAATGAAGCATTATTACGGAAAAAATTGTGTTGTTGAATTGAATAAATCTGACAAGTCCATTGCAGCAGTAGTGCAAGAGAAGATAACTCTTCACGAAGGGGAGGTAAGCTTTATTTTCCTACATGTATGCTCATGCATTGTAATGGGGCAGATATAAAGAGCTTCCTCTGTCTGTTATTTGATCATTCTTTTAGGTTTTATAATAAATTAAAAACCTTTCAACCTACGTTACCACATGAGGACACTTATGTGGAGGAAAGATAAGTATTGAATTAGAACTCAGAGGTCAAGGTCATTGATAGTTAAATAAGGCTTCAAACTTTGGTTTTAGATGTGCCTATATTAGGGGGTTCAGGTCATGGGCTTTTTAGTGTAATCAGGCGGCATTCGAACAAAATATATGCATTGTTCTCCTTCGTAAAAATACATTATATTATGGGTAGAATGTTATAAGTATGACATCAGTGTCCAGTTTAAGGCTTAAACTTAACATTCATTACGTTAAAATAGATTTCCAAGGCTTGGAATTAATGAACAAGTCGTGAAAATGTAACCTACTTATAGCGGGTTTTCCAGTACATTCTAAACATGGACCACCTTTTGCGTCATTTTCAAATACAAGAGGTATTTTCATTGGCTGATTTGGGGCATCATATTGATGGGATTCCCATATCCATCCTAATATTCTGTACTTTCGTTTTCAATATGAAATCGACAGATGACTTTCAGGGATCGTATCAAAATTCTAGAAAAACACCAAAAAATTGTCTTTTTTTCTCGTTTTTCACTATTTTCTCAAAGATAATAGATTTCAAAAGTCGAATTTCAAACGATATTAAGTAGAGTGATGATTAACATATTGAATAAAACTTCTCTTATCAAACAAAATACTGTCAGTTAGTGCAAAATGAAGCTTAATCACCCTCACCCTTTACCATTTTGGCCCGAATTTCCTCTGACCATACCTACAAATACCTTTTTCCCGATGAATCCTGTACTTTATACAGGTAAAATTGGGGAAAATAATTGAAATTGTTTCTAGTTAAACATATTTGATCATGATTTTTCACTTTCATGAAATCATTCAATTTTTTTCTTCAAAAAAGTAAAAATTAACATGCATTAGAGATGACCGTAAAAAGTTTACTGAGAAAATGCATCAAAATTGTGCATGAAGATTGTCTGAACATTAATTATGAAGTAAATTGAAGGGAAGTTGATCTTCTTTTTGATTACTTTGAAAAAATGTATTCAAAAAATGAAAGAACCCTGTTAATAGCACAAGGTAATACTATTTTAAGTCATTTGTCTGTCTCTATACACATATTGGCCATTGAGATGGTGGCCATCTTGGTTGCCATTTTTATTTTTTTCTAATTCCCATGACAACCATAAAAAAGTTAATGCCATAAGGAAAAAAATGATATATGGTGATAAAGGGTTTGTAATGCTTTCTTTAAAAAAATATTTAAACAAACCATGTATTTTACACAATTTTAGCGCTTTTGGTGCCATTTATTTCTATATATCATAATACAAGACTAATTACAAAATCAACCCCAATTTGCAACATTCAAAATGCGATATCTCTGGTTTTAATGCATATTTTTTCATCAAATAAAAAGCATTTTGATCTATAATCTTTGTACCTTCTGAAAAAGCATTTTACATGCCTACTGATCATTTCAATAAAATCCACCTGAACCCCCTACCTATATGTGTAATGGTTCTAGTGATCACATACCAATAAAGACACCCCCGGTAGGAAGAAAGGGTAGTCTGTACTGATTTTAGTCACAACTTACAGGAGGAGGCACAGCAAAATAAATGTAATTCATTTCCTTTGAACTTGGGTGAATTAGAAATGAATTTCCTGGTTAGAGAAACTGAAGGTGGCGCTTTTTCGCGCCTTTTTGTTGGGCATTGTGGGTAGAAAGTGAGTGTTCGGCCATTCGACGAGTTAGCGCTCAACCATCAACATCTAAATTTTCTTTTGGTGTAGAAATTTTTATCCAAATTTTTTGAGAAGTTAGGGACTGGGGGCTTCGTTTCTATGCCTGCCTTTCAGATTTTTTGCTGAAAATCTATTGGTATGTTGTGAATTATGTATATAAATGAAATGATGTTTTGATTATTTTTGACATTATATGTCAATCAATATCAAGTATTAGTTTTGATGAACACTCTGAGATCATCTTCTGATGAAATGTTTTGATTTGGTTATTACGTTGTGATCTGATTTGATGAGATGATTTGAATTTATTTGAAGTTTTTGATTTTGATGATGTAGAATTGGATGAAATATGAATTAAATGTGAGTGCTAACCACGTCACCATCCACTTTATTTATGTATTTATTCATTTATTATGAAGTTTCGGTTGTTGTTCAGGAGAACTCTTCTCCTCCGATGCAGCTGTAACAAAGCTATGCTTAGCAATTCCAGCACAATCCAAGTTCATCATAGTATCTTATGACATTTAAAATGGTGCTTCTTTGAAATCAAATGAATTTTTGAAATGACCCTTTTAATGCAAAATGGCCATAATAAGGATTCTTTTTAAGCATGTTAAGATGGACTATAGTCTCACTGTCATGTTTACCTTCCAGATGATGATAAGAGACAAATGAGCCATCAACTTTTTTTTTTTCTAAGTACTGCTTTTCATGTGCATTCCTAGTTGAAAAAATATTATTGACCTTTGACATACTTCATTGATTTAACATTGACCTTTGACATACCTTTTTAGAACTTGGATGTAGGTCTAGAAGAATGTTAAAGATTGTTTCTACATGTATTTAGAACTTAGAAGCAAGATGCCTCTGTAATAACAAATTCTTTTTATTTTGATTACAGCAGCGAGATGAAGCATTTATCATAGGGGACCTAGGAGATATCATTAAAAAGTATGAAAGATGGAATGCTGCTCTACCCAGGGTCCGACCCTTCTACGGTAAATTTGAACGATAATTAATGTTCAACAGCTCTGACTTTTTCCTTTTGATCAAATTGTCCAATTATACAAGACAATGAAGAAATCTTAATCCAAGCTCTGAAAATGATTCTGGTTATATCAGACATGTTGTTCTTATTGTTTGTCTGCATTCTGTCCATTGTGAAATCCACATGATACTGTCATGATAAAAATTCATGTTATCAGGAGGAAGAAAGCCTTTGTTTATCAACTTAGCACCAACGTACAGGTTGAGATATTTTTTAACACAAGTAAAATTGTATTTCTGTTTTCTAGCCAGTTATTGAGGTTCATTGTCGTAAATTCAATCATAAGATGTGTTTTTATTACAGCCGTAAAATGTAACGATGATCATGCCGTGCTGAAGCTCCTGGTTGACATGGGTCTATCCTTTGATTGTGCAAGCAAGGTACGTATAATACATTTGAAATGTTAAACTCTTGCCATTCTCTGTTAATACATGTTCTTGAAAAATGCTCAAACTAGTGCTCAGTTTGATGTTAAATGTGTGTAATGAAACGTAAAATGTAAATGTATGTATGAAACGTAAATTCCTATTCGTACTTTATGTTTTAGTTGTCAAAGTCTTCATGTATTAATCTGTATTAATCATGTTAATTGAAATGATATCTACATTGTATTAATTTAAGGGAGAGATAGAGAAGGTACTAGCCTAGGGGTGGATCCAGAAAGGATTGTGTATGCTAATCCCTGTAAGCAGACCTCCTTCATCAAGTATGCTGCCAAGAAACATGTCTCCATGATGACCTTTGACAATGAAGATGAACTCCATAAGATCAAAGCATTCTACCCAGATGCTCAGTACGATCAAATTCACTCCAATTTTCCATTACTTATTATTTCAGTAGTGTTCATATCATCAATACCATTTGTGACAAATGTTATACATGTATTTTTGTAATAATTTATTTACTTTGAGGTACAGATAAGAAATTTTTGTGGTTAAATTCATAGAATGAGATGTGACATTTATGGTTCGTATAATCAAAATGTGATAATATATAGCTGAAATACATGTATATGTGCTCCTATAAAACCTGTCATTAACAGCCTTAGTCATTGAGAGCTCTTTAATTTATAGGCTTATCTTGAGAATCTTGCCACAGTCAAACTTCAAAGTCCAGTGTGAGCTTGGGAACAAATTTGGATGTAACCCCAAGAAAGCTCGATATCTGTTAGAGGCAGCCAAAGATCTAGGACTCAATGTTATGGGCATTAGGTATGTAATCTGCATGTCAGCATATACCTATATTAATGAATTCTATTCCGTTCAGTAACTGTGGTAAGTTAGATACAGTATGTGTACGTATATGCATTTTAGCAGGGTTAGCGCTGTTCTATTGTAAGTCTGTGTAAATCTAAGGCTCTCAAAGATAAATAATTGAAAATAAGTCAAATGTGCTTGTTCATGATTATGGTAATACTTGTTTGTTCATTTACCCATTTTTGTACTTTTTCCGCTGAAATTTGATAGTTCTAAATAACTTTAATTTAAAGGAATTATTTTCAAGACCAAAGATAAGTTGCATAGATAAGATAATGATTTTCCATAATTTGTACGTTTGTATTTAATAGCTTTCACGTGGGCAGCGGCTGTGAAGAAGCTGAAGCATTTGCTGTGGCTGTACAGCAGGCCAGAGACGCCTTCGATGCGGCCCTCCAACTTGGCTTTGACATGACCATGCTTGACATTGGAGGTGGATTCCCTGGACAGTCTTCTGCTCCAATCTCATTTGAAGAGGTGTGTTTGTGTTTTTAAAATACATTTATCTCTAAATAGTCCATTTTGCCCTTTAATTCCCTTCTTTGTATGAGACATGATAGATAACATATAGCCTATATTGTAGACCAGTTATAACAATATTTCATGCTTCCTTTTAATTATTAAGCAGTATTGTCATTAGATTTATGATCTTAGGTTCCAAAGATGTATATCATTGATATTAACTTCATATAGTGTGTTCCCATATTTCCTCCAAATTTGCTGGAGTTATCATGCTCCTTGGATTACAACTCGAGGACGTTGTCCATATCAATTGTTTAAATATAACAAATTTTCTGATGTTTCTACATCATATACATCGATGTCTTAATGAGAATTACAAACAACAAGATATTTTAAAGAATAGTCAAAAGGTAAGTTATGAAATCTCTTCTGAAAGTTTATTTTTAGATTTTTAATGTCAGCATTTTGCATGGTAGAAATGGATAAATTGTAATCCAATATGACGGTTAACTTGGAGGTATGACATCATCATGGGCATTTCATTGTTTATTTTCAGATAGCGTTGGTGCTAAATGAAGCCCTTGACAGATATTTTCCTGACACTAACGTGGACATTATAGCGGAACCTGGACGCTACTTCGTGGCCTCAGCCTTCACACTAGGTGTTAACATCATTGCCAAGAGAATCGTGGCTAGGGACCAACATGGAGATAGTAAGAAATATTAGCAGCTCTCGTAGTGTCCAGAACAGTAAATTCTCTAGTTAATAGTAAATATGTATCTTGCTTGAAAGTTACAAACTTTATGATGAATTTTGAATCTACTAACATAGAGGAAATTTTATTGGTAAACTTTTTTCAGGCACACCTAAACTGCTGATTCATTTATTTTACCAAGGATAGGAAATTACAATCAGAATATTCATGAAATTCATTCATCTCATTAAACAAGAAGCATTATTTAGAATTACCATACATGATAACTGACAAAAGATAACTTTACATATTAGATGATGAGCCTTTGGACTATCCCACAGCCAATGATGAGCCAGTGATGATGTACTACGTCAATGACGGAGTCTACGGATCATTTAATTGTCTCCTGTACGACCACGCCACGGTCCAAGTATCTGTTCCAGATGTAAGTACTACTTGTACACATAACTACACACTGATGCCAGTGAAAATTACAATTTTTGTTTACACGAAGTGCAGCTTATGATGTCTTTTATTATTTCCTATTTTGATAAAATCTGAAAGAATACAGAATTTAAGTTCCCAGAATTCTATTTCAAATTTACATGTATAAATAAATTTTCAGATAGAAAGTGAAGGGTAGGTATAATGTTTTAGATAAGTTGACAATACTTATTGACTGTACTTGTAAGGCTTGAACATTTATATCGAGATGGTAATGAGGAATTACTGATTATTTATTTAGGATTCTGATGGAGATGTTACATACACCAGCAGTATCTGGGGACCAACATGTGACGGCTTGGATTGTATACTGGAGAACACGAGTCTGCCAGAGTTACGTGTCGGGAACTGGTTGTACTTCAAGGACATGGGAGCATACACAATGTCAGCTGCCTCTACCTTTAATGGAATGCCTCCACCGAGACGCTTCTACAACTGCAGCTTAGAGACCTGGTAACTACCTTTCTTGAACAGTTTCAAATGCAAACATGCTTCCTTTGCCTACTTTATTTTGGATACAAGATTTTCTGTTGATTTTCCACATTTCTGTATATTTTGTAGGCATACAGTGTACCCAGAGCTCAGCCATAAACAGCGTTACATTGACAGTATCCCCCACATGAAGGCAGGGCGCCACCTGGAGGAAACCCCAGACATCCTGGCTACGTCCCCTACTGATGCTTTCCTCTTCTTTGGTACATCTCCAAAGGATGCACACCTAGGATTAGCATATGGCGTGGAGAATTGAGCGTGTCTACTGCACCATTTTGTCGTCTATTGCTGTGTTACACTTGGACTTGCTTTGCTTTGTGGTTTGGTTTAAAAATTAAAAAGCTTTTATTTTTTGCTAAGTGTACACCTAACCTAACAATCAAAATTTTCAAATTATGTTTTTAAATTATGTAAAATGACCAGCGATGATTTTTTTGCTTGCACATTTATTGAAATGAGTATTTGATGAAATGGGCAATCATAAATGAGAAAGACAATTCTCAGGATTGAATAATAAGTAGGATCTATTTATAAGTGTGCAATTTTTGTCATCATTTTTAGATGTACGATACACAGAGTTATACAAACAATGGGAACACCTGCACTAAACATTTACTGGCCAGCCTTGTTATCATGAACAATCTTTGTTTACATTACATCAGATGCACATCATGTCATACATTGATCAAATAGATTTACACTCGCTATTGAACATTTACACTCCGTGTGGAACAAAATTAAAACTTGACCTCACTATGATAATGTGTTCACTGATAAATGTAAACAAACTTTGTCTTGATTATTTACATGTATGTTTGATTTTGTTCACTAGATTAAAGCTTAAAGTATCATGTTTTTGGTTTTGACTTATTTATGGATAAAATGTACATTATCAGAATGAATAGCTCTAGTTTAAGTGATAGATCACCAGAATAGCAGTAGAAAGAAAAAAATAGTGGTGCTGCGTCATATGCTGACAACTGCTGTCTGACATGATAGGATCAATTTATATCACAAAGGGCATGTACATGTACATGTGTGATGAGAAGTTGATGATCAGTGATTAATGATAAGGCACATAACTCCATAACCGATGATGTAACAAAAGAGAAAAAAACAACATTACTTCTACGAGGTACAAATTGGTAAATATCTAAAGCATACATATCTTCAGAACCAATAAGTATATGTTGACAAAAACAAAATTATCCAGAAGTCACCCTTTTAATGCTTCAAAAATGTTTTGGTTCCTTTTCAAAATGGCTAAGAAACAAAGGACTATATACGGTTTACATAGAAAAGTGGCCCCCTTTTTGGGCAAAATCTTAAATTTACATAAAGAAATGAATTTGTGCCAATATTTATTCTACAATGTAGGCTACTTATGAAATGATACATATCCTTTACTTTCCTTTCTCAATTTCTTAGAATTAGAGCATCAAAAATGGTATATTTCGCCAAATTTCTGGAAAAGCGTCTTTTTGGGGCTTATTTTCGACAAACTTCCTAGTAGCTAGTATCGAGCGGGCTTCTGAACAACTTTTATAATTTGATATGTTGTTACATTTGCACGTATTTAAGTGCATATAAAAGGAAAAAGTTGTTCAAGATCCCGCTCGATGTTATCTCAATGAAAATAATCAGATATTATGCTATTTTTCGTGAAAAATAGACAAAATCACCAGTTTTCATGATATTTAGACAACATTTACAATGATTTAGAAAGTGAAAGGTAGTGTTTATGACTAGATTTCTTAAAATATAGATATTTAACTCTCAAAAAATTCCAACAAAATTTGATTATGGAGAAGTTGATTTTAGGGGGCCACTTTACTATATAAACCATATACACTCCTTTTAGGGAATCTCATTTGTATAGTCATGGTGCACCATCTGTTGTAAACTTTTTACATTTTCAAGAACTACTACTACTTTATAGAATTTCACAAACTATCATAGGAAGCAGGTACTCCAGGTCTTGTACAAGGTTTTGTTTTTGACCAGTTTTGTGCCACTAGTTGATTTGATTGGATGACAAATTTTCCACTATTTGGGATCAGCTGTACAGAATTTTACAAAATTTAATAGGAAGCGAAGTATATTGATTTTTAAGGTCAAGGATCAGAGGTCAAGGTTACAATTGGCAATGACAGAAAAACGTTGTGGACTCTCTAGAGCCCAGAATTTACTTTTGCCATTCACCAAGCTTTGATTCTCGAAGTCAGGTTAAGTTCTAGATTAAAAACTTGTAAATGAGATCACAATGTGGATATGTGGGTTGCCTAAGGTGAGAGGACACCACCTATTTGGTATTCAAGCTCAGATTAAAGATGAGATCACAATTGATTATAATGTAGACACTATAGAGATCTTACTATGGATGTTCATCATGCAAGTGAGTCACCCATGGTGAGAGGACAACATCTATTGTGAGTCACCTATGGTAAGAGGACAACATCTATTGTGAGTCACCCATGGTGAGAGGACAACATCTATTTTTGTGAGTCACCTATGGTGAGAGGACAACATCTTTTGTGAGTCACCCATGGTGAGAGGACATCTATTGTGAGTCACCTATGGTGAGAGGACATCTTTTGTGAGTCACCCATGGTGAGAGGACAACATCTATTGTGAGTCACTCATGGTGAGAGAACAACATCTATGGTGAGAGGACAACTTCTTCTCCAGTTTTGCTGGTACCCTGTTTGACAGCCTATGTGAGACACAAGTCTCAAAGGAGGCAGTGGTAAAAGAGAATCTTATTGTGATGTTACAGTAACGTTGTCAGAAAACATAGCGTTAGATGGCATGAAACGTTGTTTCTTAAACCCTTTTTCTTATGTTTCATGGAAGAAGAAGTAGATTCCATCACTTTTTACTGAGTGACTAAAAATAGCGTGGTTTTTTTTAAAGAAATTCTTATTTCGACAATTCATTTGTTGAAATACTGATTTTGATTTATAATTTTTCAAGCTTTGTACACCCGAAGAAAAACACGTACGTACTTTCATATTTGATTCTTACAATTGAGAAATTATGTGTAAAGGTCAAGTAAATTTGGGACTAAAACCGGCATAAAATTTTGCATTCATAAAATTAATTGTCAGGGAAAAATTCCCCGACGGGCGTATCTTGCAGCGTTGGCGTTGCCATTTTTGATCTTGTGACCTTGACCTTGGAGTTTGGCTTACTTTTTTTTAGTCCTGGACTATAACTTTTGGATTGTGAGTGATAATGTCTTTAATATTTCTTATGTGTATTCCTCGTCACAAGAACTTTCCTTCGGCAGTCAATGGCACGGCATGTCTCAGATTTTGATGAAATTTACATACAAGGTTGGGTCTGACCCAAAAGTAAAAAAATTGATAAAAATTTTCTTAATATCACATCCGGTTGCCATGGAAACAGACTTTGAATATTGAAAAAATGAATTTTTGGGCGTTTTTGAATTCGCATACATCATTTATGCAGCAAAATCTAAAACAAATACTAATAGATTTTCAGTAACCTATCATTGCTTTTTCAAGTTAAGTAAAATTAATGTTGGGTTTATGGTCTTATCGATATGTTTCTATGGCAACAACACAGGTACCCTATCAAAGAAGTGTTTTTTGGCATTTTTTCAAAATTCAATAATAAATTACTTATATTTTTCAGTTGTTTTTGCAAATAATACATAAGAAATCACCATGGAACAAAGTTTGTATACGTTGCTATGGCAACATGAACTCAAATCGCAAAAATGAAAGCAATTTTACACAATATTTAGAGACCTTTTTTCCCTAGATAATTGAATTTAATTCAAAATAATGATAATTAATGAATGTATTCAAGTAGATCTTTCAAAACATGAAAGAATTTTTCTTTTAGATATGCAGGAAATAGCCCGTTGCTATGGGAACGGTTGTGTAAAATTGTACATGAGCCCATTTTGAGTCCTTGGATACGGGCATCCAAAGTTAAGAAATGTGAAAATTTTTAAATCTAAAATGAAGTTTAGACTTTCCTTTATAATATATGTAAAAACAGTCGTGTAAGCCTGTTTCAGTTTTTGGGGAAAAGGCTTCGAAAAACAGCAAAAAATGCATATATTTTTATTGTATGGCCGAATTACCATAGCAACCATTAATAATTTGAAAGGTTTTTCTTGTATTTTGAAAGAGGCTTACTCGATCTTTATTTATAAGAAATCTGAACTTTCTGGGATTAATAATGACTGTTTTATAAAAATAGTAAAAAATGGTTGCCATGGTAACATATGTTCCCCATAGCTTTTTCACGATTTTGAAAAAGCTCTTTGTGTTGGATATATTCCGACATTTCTCATCTGTTCATCATGATGCAAAAATTCAAAAAATAACTCTGAAGTTGCAAAATAAGTAATATTATAGACCTTAGTTACCGTTGTCAAGGTAATTTATGTGCAAAGCAACAAGTGGGTTTATCTTGAATTTACTTATTCTATAAAATAGATTCCATTTTCTTATTATATACCCATCAAGACAGAAGGAAAATTGGAAAATACAAACAGCATTTTGAAATCAATATATTAGAATTAGCTAATTATGTAGTCATGGTTACCAGCCTTTTTGACAATATCAGACAATACGATTGAGCTTATCTAAAATTTTAGGTCCTAATGTTTAGGATGCTTAGAAATTCTTCCAGAAATGTCGTATATAAACCAAACTATAGAGCTACAAAGAAGCTCAATTTTGCAAATTTCTCAACTTTAAAGGCCGTTGCCATGGTAACCAGATGATCTAGAAATAAAATTTTGGTCTAATTTACCTTTTTTCATTGGTCCCTACTTATGTGTGAAATTTCATGAAAATCGGAGACCATGCGTGCCGAAATTGTTTAAATGGTTACAGAGAATTGCTATTAAAACGAGTCCAGGTGACAATTGTTTCAAGGTAAAACGATCCCATTATACACAGCCATTGTTCGTGCTTCCAGAGTGGGAGAGTTGTGCGCACGTAATCCGGGTTACACTCTACATGTAGTTGCTACAAATGTGGTAGATTGCCGTCCTTAGTAGGCACCGATTTATAGTTACTAAAAAACTGTCCTGTTCACTAATTCCAGAGCACCCTGTTTTCCCGGTTTTCTCTAAAATATGATAATGTCATCTTCCAAAATGATATCAATTTTATAGTACTCTTTTAGTCGTAACAGAAAATACCATTGTTTTGGCTGTGCGTCAGTTAAGTTAGAAATAGGACGGAAAATAAAAAGTCTACGGGGATTTTCTATAGTAAAATCGCTGAAAATGTGTGACGTCGGAGGCTTTGACGTCACTGTTACAGTTTACTATTGTTGACACGGAGAACAAGATGGCAGCGGCTTGAAATTAACATGGAAATTTCCCGTAGACATTTTATTTTTCATATTGCGGTTTGAAGGCAGCTGATAAGGTAAGTCGAAGTTAATTTCCAGTTACGACTAAAGGAGGTCAATTCTCGGAAACTATAATTTATAGGAAAATTCTTTAGATGACAGAATAAATCGCCAAAACATGGTGCTCTGGATTTAGTGAACAGGACAGTAGGTCAAATGAACAGGACAGTAGGTCAAATGAACAGGACAGTAGGTCAAATGAACAGGACAGTAGTATCGTTTGTTTATGTGTATTTTGTGTTTAGTGTTTTGATGTCGGTTGACTGTAGGTGATGATTTCTACCAGCAGCATTAGTCTGGTGACACTTACCAGGATAAGGTGGTTGACCGTAGGTGATGATTTCTACCAGCAGTTTTAGTCTGGTGACACTTACCAGGATAAGGTGTTTGACCGTAGGTGATGATTTCTACCAGCAGTATTCCATAAGACCATACGTCAGATTTTATGGTAAATCTTTTTTCTCTAAACACCTCGGGTGCCGTCCATTTCATTCGGTATCGTCTATCTATGATCATTTGAAGAAAACACATTTGTACCATATTTTTACTTGATTTGTTACTCTTTTTATGGAATAAATATATGTACTTTCAAGATTAAATGTAATGTCAATTTCGTATTAAGGTTCACGTAAAAATCAACTTTGAACATTTTTGTTTTGTTTTGAGAAATACGCATGGTAGAAATTAACAGTATGTAATTCATTTCTAAAGGTATGGATGCAGAAGCGTTATTTTCACCATTGGACAACATTCACCTCTCGGACAACATTTATGTTAAATTTGGTGAAAACTTCTACGAGAAAGTTGCAGGGATCTTATGGATACTCTTGTTGCAGAGTTTATTTTTAAATAGAGAATAAGTGTCTTAATTTGTGTTTTGTTACGGGTATACAACACACAGCAAGTGCATTTCAACATTCACCTCTCGGACAACATTCATGTTAAATTTGGTGAAAACTTCTACGAGAAAGTTGCAGGGATCTTATGGATACTCTTGTTGCAGAGTTTATTTTTAAATAGAGAATAAGTGTCTTAATTTGTGTTTTGTTACGGGTATACAACACACAGCAAGTGCATTTATCGTACATGTAATGCGCGTTTGTAATGCTGTGTGTTGTATACCCGTAACAAAACACAAATTATGACATCTATTCTATATATATGCACCCTAGTTGTCTATATCATTCTTGTTTTCTGAAATTGCTTTTTCTAGGTGAAAGGATGACGTTAAAATTAATATCACCGCGGGTTCAGTTTGCAGGTTAGAACAGCCATCGCAGGCATGTTTCTTTATATTATGCATTGTGACGTCACTAGTTAATACACGAATTGCAGCACGTTTCTTTCAATAGTTACATCTCAGGGAATTACATTGGTTGTGCATATATATACCGATGAAAAAGAATTTATCCTAAATCTCTCAAATCAAAGAGACCTCGATGATTTGAAATGTTTCAATATGGTGCCACTAGGTTCCTGGATGTTTCGTTCTGACTATCGACAACCCTGTGTTTGGAAAAAATATCAAAATGAATTTTATCCTTGAATGAATTGACATTCATCAAAGAAACGTGTCAGACACAGAAAAACCAATTTTGGACCTACATGTCAAAATTGTTAACGGAGATATTTCGACCGTCTCGCACGTTATTTCTATTTGGATATTTTTTAGGGCCACAGCGACGGGCGAAGTATTAAAGCTACCGGTACGCTAGAGCGTGTGCTACTATTTTGAACTTTAACAGTACCAAGAAACTTTTAGGTCAAAGTTTCCGCTTTAATAAACCAGTAAAGATTTTCGGGAAATTTGACTAAAAATTCTCACACCTTCGTTTGAAATTCGCACCTATAAATGCAACACAATATATCATTATTGGAATTTCGTGGGCAAGATCCTATTGTCACCAAACGGTCACTCGGCATGGTACTTGATCAATGTACAGCCTTGTAACAAAGCAATTATTGAGATAAATATCAAAGAAGTACCTAATCAGTTATTCAGTCTCAAAGTCGAAAAGGCAAGGCAAAATCATTAGAATCTCCACTGGAACGACTGCGAATATCGGAATGAATAACATCCCGAAGTGAGACCAGGTGCCCGGGAAGAATCAGCGTCTCCCGATTGCATGCAACACCCGTCACAACAGCTCCATGAAAACTTTTCAAAGTCGGTGATTGTCTCGATGTAAATAGTGATGTACATATGCTAAACGTCTTCAAATTAAAGAACAGATATCAGGTAAATATTTCTTATTTGGTGATGATGACAGCTATTTAATCGCAATCCAGAATGTCAATGATTATTCTGGAAAGGTGGATCTGATATGCTTTTATGATATCCCCTAGCGACCGAAGAACTTCCTCAATGATGATTTCAGCTGTTGTGTAATACATATGTATAATCCCGAACAAGTATCTTACTTGCAAGCCGTCTGGCCCTAACGATGAAATCTTCATATTCGGAACATGCCCTGACATTGACACTTTTAAAACGTTTTAAAGAATAAAACTCCAAAAAAATTTCGCTATATAATTCAACCAAATTTGCTACCTTTATCACTTTCTTCACCATCCAAGTAAGAGGAACATTCCTTCAGAACATACATATGGAGGTTGATCTGAACACATTTCAAAAGTTAAAAGTTTTTCAAAAATTTTCAGGTTTTTCAACTGCCTTATCCTTACGAGAACCTGTACTTATTACATTCTTGAGAATGACCTTTCCAATTCACCGTCTTTTACCTATTTGGACATTACAGGATTTGACATTCTATATAGCATTCACGGCGGGTTTTGCATGCAGCCAGAGGACGCTCACTCCTCCCGGGCACCTGGTCCTGCCTCCATTTAGGGGTTAGCGATTTTCTTGTTAATGGAATGCCATCATTTTGTCATATTCCTCTGGATCTTTGATTACTGAACTACGATTGGTACTTTTTCTCTGGTATACATTTACCTTTTAACACCCCATCGTCTTCCTCCCTCTTCGCCAAATGAAACTCTCCTATTTTGACATCAATGTCATCACCAACAAGTATGTTTCTTGCAGACAATTCGCCGTGTACGATGCGTTTTTCCTCAAGAAAGCTCATTCCTTTGGCGATCTAAAACCAGATGTTTTTGTGATTCAGTACAATACAAGATTTATGTTTATGTTAGTATTAAAGGGAAGAAAAAACCCACCATAAGCTAAATGCAGTAGAAATATCGTATTTGACTAGAAATTTTCCCGAGTAAATTTTTCGCGATTCCTGAATTACAAACAAATGTATAAGCACATGATGTTACTGTTTTGTGCCTTTCTTGATTGCATTTTTAGGCAGTCATATATATATGACTTATATCATAGAAATACACTCTACACTCGTTTCACTTCTCCGAACGTTTATCAGAAAAAAGTGAAGAATGACACGTGTACAATAAGAACAAAATGTAACTGATATACGGGGTAGGGCCACGAGACCCCTAAATCGGCCCTTGATTTTTCTCTTAAAATAAATTTCATGAGGAATACTTGATATCTCTCATGAAAATACACGAATGTTTACCGCTTTTCATGAAAAGAATAATATCACCAAACAATGTGCCATTTAACTGTAATGACGTCATGAAGTTACGTCATTTTGACGTTATTGACAAAATATGGCGAAAATTGCTGGAAATTTTGTCTTTTGTCGTAGAATTCAATGTGGCCGCATGCGTTAACTGAGATAAAACGTTTATGACAAAAGGATATAATGATAATCTCTCACATATAAATTTTCTATCATAGTTAATGCATGCGGCCATTGCTAATTTAACAGAAATATTGAGTTTTTGCATCAATTTCGCCGAATATGACATATTTTGGTGTTTTCAAAGGGCTGAAAGGTATTGATAAAAGCATTGTTTACCAAAAGTAGATTCGTGATTCAGTAGAGAACGTTTCAAAATGTCAAATAACAGTAAAAAATTTTAATAAGTACAATGTTCAAAATCTATCAAAATTAGGGCCAATATCGGATGAGATCAGATGCCCGGGGAGAGTAATTATATCCTGTTTGGTATCAACACCCGACTTTTAGGCTATGCAGGAAAAATGTCATATCCAGTAAATTGGTTAAATAGGTGTTTTGGGTGGTTTTTAACTAAAATCTCTTCCTGCCAATATGGAAGACAACGAGAAGTTAAAACTTATATTAGGCCATTTCTTGATTTTATTCTGTTTTGCGTCCTTTTGAAATTGAGAAACCTACCAGCCAGTCAGGCAGAAAAACAAACAACCATATTAAACAAAGTTGCAAATTCATATAATGTGATTATGTGAAATCTGAAACTTGTTTCATTTTATTTTTAACATATTTTAGTCAACAAAAGAATGGTAGATAAGGCAATGTCTTAAATCTTTGCAGTACTTTTGCATTTTTACATAAAATGTAAAAACATCAAACAATTTTATTTTAATTTTTGAAGAAAACACATTTAATTTTCAGTAGAATTTATTATTTTAATTTTGTTTTGTTTAATGACTTTGGGCTCAAAACCTACCAGCACGAGGACGCAAAACAAAAAATAACAAAGAAATTGCCTTATCTAAAATTTTTATTGTATCGCCCCACCCGCTTAAAATTTACAGTGACAAAGTCAGTCGCTCACAATTGTACCCTTGGATCAGAAGTTTTTCTGTTTGTCACTTTGCCCTCAGAACGAGGTTGTTGTATTTTATGCTGATTTTGAAATATATAAAAATGAAATGAAAATTTCAAAAGAGAGACAAAGCGAAATAGAAAATGTTAGTAAATTGATTGTGCGATGGAAGAATATAAATGATTTAATAAATGAATTTATTTATTAATGAACAACTTATCAATTAGTACTAGGTAAATAAAGGAACGAAAACAGCAAATCGCAGGAACTACAGATTTTAAAAGTTCTTACCTTGCAGGCAATTCTAATAAGTTGTGAAAATTGAAGCAGTGAACCTTCTTTCCCTTGCAAAAATAACGTCAATGTTCCTTTTGACATGCTTTCTGTCACGAAGTACAAATGCCCATCTTTGAAAAACGATGCCATAAAAGCCAGGACATTTTCATGTTTACATTCTGTGAGGATGTTGATCTGGTTTTCGACAGCTTTCAAATTCAACGATTCTTTCTTTTTCAGCCAAACCGTAACATTTCTGGAATGCTTCAATTTTCCTTAAAAGGCAGAGATAAGATCGATCAGAAGAAAATAAACACATCAACACTTGCATATTTTGAATTTAAAATTTAACAAATCAATTTCTTACCATGCCAGCATTTTGAGAATTCTCCATCATACATCATTTTTGTCAGTTCAATGTCTTCTGGTGATATTTGTTGGGCATCTGCCGTCAGGGGAATCAATTCAGGAAAATCTGGATTAAAATACATAGAGGCCTATGACATGAAATTAATATTCGACTAAATCTGCTACATACAAAGGAATCATTCGTCATGAAAGGTTCTCTTGATGTCAAGAATTTGAAGTGTTCTAACTCTCACTTTCTGAAACAACATTTAACAAACTTATTCTAACGTACAAGACACGTGTTTCGGATAGTAAATCTCTCCATCAGTGTTATTTGCAGCCAAAGTGATTTTCAGACACATTCAAATTAGTTTAAGATATGCCCTCTAGTTTGATTTTGTGTATATGCTTTGTAAAAAGTGCGCGGCTCCCAGTTTCAGTAGCATAGTAAGATATCACTCACCTAGTTTTAGTGTTTACGCACTGCATTGAAATATATTCTAAATTTCCTGTCATCAAATTAGACCTAAATTTCTAAAACGAAGGGGTATCTCCCTTATTGCATAGCGCTATCCTTAGCTCGCGTTTCGGCATAGTTTTTTCGGTTATGTTCAGAATTCAGCCCTCCAACAATTTTGGCCATATTTTTCACTTAAATATGCTTCTGAATAAACCCTATACAAAATTTAGAGCCGCTTATTTTGGCAAGAGGAAATTAAAACTCTGTGTTGTAGATGGCATCAGGAAAATTCACTTTGGCTTTATTTAAACTGTTTGACTTGAAGTATTACTGACGAGGATTCAATATCCGAAACACGTGTCTAATGCAACAAAATTGGTACTTTAGAACATATTTTTCAATATTGACAATAGAATAAAATCTATGTACAAAAGAGTTCCGAAGGAATGGTGCTAGGGTATTAACCTCCGTTAATTTGATGATATCTTAGGATGGAACGTCAAGTTTCCAAAATAGCAAAGAAACATATGATGTCAAATTGAAATAGGATAAAAAAATCCCAAAATGAATTCACTTAAAACATTCATTCTTGGGAAACGTGTTTAACTACACATACTGCAAAAACATATAAATGAAGACAATACAATAATAATTGCTAGAAGTTAAGGTCATTCCTTACAAGATTTGTCCCCTCTGTGTTCACTCATTAGAATGTTTCGATGATTTAATGTAGGTATGGCAACCAATTACTGTTCCAGATTTTCTACTTTCGAATATTGCCAGACCTTCATTGTAATTCAACAAAACGCTTTTCGTTAAAAAGATAATAAACAGAAGAGAAAGGTTTACCTTGTTTCTGTAGATACAAGTTGCCTACATACACAGCTACGTTTGGTATAGCAAACTTTGAGGCCTCGAAGGCATGATACTCATGTAGATCCATCGTAAATGTTGGTGGTTTTAATCTTTCAACATCAAGAATATGTTTGGTCTCTGAGATGAAAACTTCTTTGTTAGTATTATCTAAATGCCGTTCAAGATCTTTTATTGCTTTATTTATCCCAGTTTGTCTAAATTTCGACGCCAGTAACTTTTGATTCACTCTAGCTAGACATTTGCTCTTTGATTCTTCATTTCTCTTGAGTAACTCTTTTTCCATGTTCTCCAAGTAGTTCTTCAAAGATTCGATTCTGCTTTTTATGCTCTTAGAGTTTTGCTCATATATATTCTCGCATCTTTGAACCATATGATTCACATCTTCCACCATTTTCTCTGTTTTTGGCTGGTATATTTTCTGTAGCACAGTCAATTGTCCAGACATTTTAGAATGCATTTCATTGTAGACTGCATCAACGCTAGAACATACGTGTCTGGAATGATTTTCCAGACATCTTTCACAACACAATATCTGACAAGTGAGACAGAATGCAGTATATGCTTTATACTCATGCATTTGACAGCATATTGATCCCTTTCGTCGAGCATTAATAGCATCAGGATCACACCAGGACTTTAATGTATGTGTCGTATGCAAATTCAGGAGTTTACAAGTGTCACATAAACTGAGTTTGCATTCAAAGCAGTAATAGTGCACCTCTTTGCTACAGTCCTTATAACCACCACACTCCAAGTGAGCTTGGTAAGGAACAACCTCTGGCTCAGTCATGATGTAGTATCCCTACAAAAAGTAAGATGTTGATCATGATCGAATCTCATTATTTACATCCCCTCGGTTTACTTAAGATTGAAAAAGCGTTCTAAAAAATGAAGCAGAACTTAGGATTGAACAAATAGTGAACGAAAATAAAATCCAGATGATTGTTTCCTTTGATTTATATCTTACTCCTTTTATGCAAAATCATTGACACAGACAAATTTAGATGGATTTAATTATTTTAATTTTTCCACAAAGCATCTTTTTAACATTTTCACTATTGATAAAGAAAAACGAAATTGCCCTTTCTGCTGTAAGAGGTAATCAACTTTTATCAATCAAAACATTTTGATTTATCTACAAGATTCATTTGTCATGGGAAAAATTGAACATTCCCATGTTGATACAAAATGATAGAAAATATAAAAATCAAATTCAAGGAATTGTGATCCCCCGCTTTTGGGTGTTTGCCTTTAAAGAAATGCTTTCGGTTGATCGTTTCTTCAACGCATTCTAAATTTCTGTTATCAAAATTTCTTGAAATTTCTAAAAAATGGGTCCTGTAGCATCATATCCCACCCATCCTGCTACGTCTTTCGATACGCTTTTTCGACATAGTAACTTTCATATTTTTTTGGCATATTACATTGTTTAGATTTGAGGATCACTGACGAGGGTTAAATACCCGAAACATGCATGTCTAGTCCACGTTGCCAATTTATCTGTTCTTAAATGATGCTATTCAATTTGAAGACGTTTACATTTATACCACTTGGTGAGTGTCACTGCTGGTGGACCAGGAGTCCCCGAGGGCCATGTAGCCAAGTTCGATCAATTTCGGTTGATCGTTTCTTCAACGCATTCTAAATTTCTGTTATCAAAATTTCTTGAAATTTCTTAAAAGTGGGTCCTGTAGCATCATATCCCACCCATCCTGCTATGTCTTTCGATACGCTTTTTCGACATAGTAACTTTCATACTTTTTTGGCATATCACATCGTTTAGATTTGAGGATCACTGACGAGGGTTAAATACCCGAAACGTGCATGTCTGGTCCACGTTGCCAATTTATCTGTTCTTAAATGATGCTATTCAATTTGAAGACGTTTACATTTACACACACCCCTACTATTTTAAAGTTTTCAAAATATATCTCATGAACAGTCAAAGTTATAAATATCAAAAGATTAAACTGCATGAAAAGGTCAAAAGGTCCAAACTTTGCTACCAAGGCAAAGGTCTTGTGAAAAGGAATGAAATATGAAAGTCCTTCTATGTACCATCCAAAAGTTATGGTCGATGTTGAAGTTTTAAATGTGGGTCAATCTCCAAGGACGAGGTGACAAGGTCCAAATGTTGTTACCGACGGAAAGGTCATGTCACAAGGAATACACATGTGAAATATGAAAGCCCAATCACTTACCATTCAAAAGTTATCGTCAAGGGTAAAGGTTTTGAAAAGTAGGTTAAACTCCAAGGTCAAGGTCACAAAGTCAAATGTTTTGCTATCCATGGAAAGGTCTTGTCACAATAAATACACAAGTGAAATATGGAAGCCCTATCACTTTCTATACGAAAGTTATCGTCAAAGGTAAAGTTTTTGAAAAGTAGGTCAAACTCCAAGGTCAAGGTCACAAGTTCAAAATTGTTGGTATCCAAGGACAGGTCTTGTCACAATGAATACACAGTATGAAATATGGAAGCTCTATCGCTTTTCATTCAAAAGTTATGCTCAAGATTAAAAATTCTGAAAAGTAGGACAAACTTCAACGTCAAGGTCACGAGGTCAAAAACTTTGGTATCCATGGAAAGGTCTTGTCACAAGGAATACACATGTGAAATATGAGAGTTATGGTCATGATTGAAGTTTTTGAAAAGTAGGTCAAACTCCGCGGTCAAGGTCACAAGGTCAAAATTTTGGGTATCCACGAAAAGGTCTTGTCACAATGAATACATATGTGAAATGTAAAAGCCCAACACTTACCATTCAAAAGTAATGGTCAAGTTTAAAGTTTTTAAAAAGTAGGTCAAACTCCAAGGTCAAGGTCACAAGGTCAAAAGATTTGGTATTCATGGAAAGGTCTTGTCACAATGAATACACATGTGAAATGTTAAAGCCCTATCACCTTCCATTCAAAAGTTATGTTCAAGATTAAAAATTCTTAAAAGTAGGTCAAACTTCAAGGTCAAGGTCATGAGGTCAAAAGTTTTGGTATCCATGGAAAGGTCTCGTCACAAGGAATACACATGTGAAATATGAAAGCCCTCTCACTTACCATTCAAAAGTTATGGACAAGGTTAAAGTTTTGCTGACTGACATACAGACGGACAGACGGACGGACAGACAGACGGGACGATTTTAATGTCCCCGCGCTTTCGCGAAAGCGGGGGACAATAATGCCTTTTACAAGGAAGGTCAAAATCAAACTCAATGACATACAATAACGAAATGAACAATACAAAACAAAGATCAATAGATAAATGAATAAATATATAAATAAAAAAAAAATAAAATCCCATGTCTACGGAAGCATAGAAGGGACATGGTGAGAAAAAAAATTATCTCTTGCAAGTCGTGCGCACGACTTAGTAAGTCGTGCGCACGACTTTGTTACTCGTGCTCACGACTTTGTAACTCGTGCTCACGACTTAGTAACTCGTGCGCACGACTTTTGTAAGTCGTGCGCACGACTTACAAACTCGTGCTCACGACTTAGTAACTCGTGCGCACGACTTTGTAACTCGTGCTCAAGACTTAGTAACTCGTGATCACGACTTTTGTAACTTGTGCGCACGACTTTGTAACTCATGCTCACGACTTTGTAACTCGTGCTCACGACTTAGTAACTCGTGCGCACGACTTTTGTAAGAGTCTGAGATGTCTGACATGGATATTTATAATTTTCCGAGAACACTATGAACAGTTATAGAATATTAATTCATTATTCCTATGGTTTGTAAATCTAGATAAGAAGACAACAGTCAAAATAACATGTTTCGTTTCGTTTCGTTTTTCGAGACCTATGGGTTGAAGAATAAGCTCTGCCTTAGTCTGAACTAAATAGGGAAGTTGTTAACAATGAGTATTGAATGTTTTAATAAAAGTGTTTCTACGAATTGCTTCGTTTCGCTCTTTACTGGGAGCCCTATCGTACTGTCTTTGTTGAACAACACATGACCTTTTGGGATGATTCTACACGACTTGCCCCTATCGATATCTGGCATGAACTATTTTAGTACAGCCTTTTTTCTCTTTATTTTCATTTCTGAAATGCTATTTATGTGTTAAGTGGGCACATACCTTGTTTCTATCACTATATATCAGGAAAGAACCTCTAAACCTATTTTTTATCAAAAAATAGACTTCTTCGAGACCTATGGCTTATGGATAAGAAGGATGATTGTATGTACCTTATCCAGCTTCCTACACCCATAGCAAATGACTGTCTGAAGTTTGAACTATAGATAGGGAAGTTGTTAACTGAGTAGATAAAGTTGTCTCAAAAGTGTTTCTATGAATTTGATTTGGTCACTGAATACTTAATTCCATGGGAAAACTTGTTTGATATGTTTATTGATCCCACACCCTAAGTGCAAAGCTCTTAAAATGTCTTAAAATTTCTGCTGAAGAACAATAAACCTATTGTATTCAAGAAAAGAGACTTCTTCGAGACCTATGGGTTGTAGGATAAGCTCTGCCTTAAGTTTGAACTAAATAGGGAAGTTGTTAACAATGAGTATTGGATGTTGTCATAAAAGTGTTTCTATGAATTTGATTTGGTCACTTACAGCTTAATTTAAGGGGACAAACCTATTTGATATGTTTATCGATCCCACAACATATTTTTGCAAACTGGACAGCTACTTTAATGTTTGGCCACATGGTTTTTCATGAACGATGGCTGGTAAAAGGAGTTGACAAGAAATCTTGACATCAGCGAAGAATTGATATGAGCTTCCTAAAGTATGATTCTGTAGTACCACCCCTCCCCCCAAATAGAATAGCTAGTTGAGAAAAGAGGAAAGTCCTCCGATAATCTGATAAAATATCGCAATAAGTTGGATTAAATCCGCGTTCTTCTTCCATTTTCAACAATATCAGGGGGTATAATCAGTACGCCATTCCGTGTATGTTGCCCGAAAAAAAAAAAAAATGAATTAATGTGTACGCTGTAGGACAAAAACTTCTCATGTTTACAAAAAAGTCTCCAATATTCGTAATGATACCGGAATGGTTCCCAATCTATTCGACCTCTTGATTCATATGTTTTTATTTGATCGATTAAAATGATATGTTGATTAATCGGTTTTAGCGTGCAGGCTGCATAACTAGCGCTAATCCACTCCAGAGGACAGGCATTGTGTAATTTTATTCTACATTTTATCAAACTCATTCAATATTTCCTCCAATCAATAGCTGAAATGTAAAGAAACAAACATTAATTTGCAAACCTTGACCTTTAAGGTAGAGTATCCCTTAGGTCAGAATTGCTGGTAATTTTTTGCCTGGATACCCTAGCTATTTTTCTCTTCAGAATATTGTTAACATTATCAGACTAATATAGTTTTGGGAAAAGAAACTTTCATAGTTACATTTTATCACCTCTAAAAAGGGATTTTACTTACTATTCCCATAGGGTCCATCGTTAAAGTTCAAACGGCTTAAGATATCGGTATAATCATGAAACCACGAATTATATTTTGTTTGTATATCGGATTTAACATAAGCTTTGAATATATGGAAATGAAAATATTGTAAAAGTTGTTACTAGGAAATATGAGCATCTGAGACCTGAGGGATGCTCTACCTTAAGTTTGATTTACTTTTTTTCAGGAAATCATTTGGTCTTCAAAGTTCTGATGCGCGCAATACAGTTTTAAATGAAAAAAAAAAATCTGAAAGCCGGTAGGACTTCCATCGTGAATTCCGTATTATCGTGGCTTAAGACAGCAAAACATGGACGAATCTCGTTTGCCTTTATCTTTGGCCAGCGTTCTTTCACTCCCTGTGTTTGTGCTGTTAGTTTCAGTGAAAAAGCGTAATAGATAATGGCTATGCGTCTTAGGGAAATTCTCTTTATCGGGATAAGATGGGGGTTGTGCTCACGAAAACCAATTATCTACACATTCTAGTGCACCGATGGGGTAGTGGTTAGCGCAATGGACTGCGAACACATAGATCTTGGGGTTCGCATTTCATCGTACCGAATAATAGGGATGTTTCACATAACTTCTAAGGGACAATTTTTCTTACTTTACAAATTGTTTGGAAGGATGTATATGGATATACGTCTATGTTTCAGACAAAGGTTTTCAATGTGTATAGTTAAAGGTCAAGATGATCAATTTTAGAAATAGACTAGTCTTACAGACATGGGTAATTCATAGTAATTTCTTGAAGGAGAATGAAGTGCTTTGTATACAACAGTCCTTTCCTCGTTGTGTCCCACCATGATCATGTTAAGGATTACCTGCCTTATTGCATTGTTTAGATTGAGGGACACTGACGAGGGTTAGGTACCCGAAACGTGCACTTCAGGTCCATGCTGCCAATTTATCTGTTCTTAAATGATGTTATTGAATGTGAAGACGTTTAACATTTGTACTACTTTGTGAGTGTCACTGCTGATGGACCAGGAGTCCCCGAGGGCACATATAGCCAAGTTGGATCAACTTCTGTTGATCCTTTCTTCAAGGCATTCGAAAATTTCTGTTATCAAAATTTCTTGAAATTTCTAAACTTGGGTCCTGTAGCATCATATCTCACCCATCTTGCGACGTCTTTCGGTACAATTTTGTGAATTATAACTTTCACACTCTTTGGCCTTATCACATTGTTTAGATTGAGGATCACTGACGAGGGTTAAGTACCCTAAATGTGCATGTCTGGTTTATACTGCAAATTTATATTTTCTTAAATGATGCTATTGAATTTGAAAACGTGTAACATTTGACGTAGTTACATTGATCTTTCAATAAGAGCTTCCTATCCTAAAATAGAACAAAATAAACGATTAACCGATAGTTTGATCATAAAGTATTCAATGTACAAAAAGGGGAATATTCCGTTGTGATGCGTACAAATCAGGCTTGTCCTCAAACTTTTCGTGAATTCTTAGTTTTAGACAGGCTCAAAATACCTTATTAGCTTTTCTTTGTGGTAGAGAATGTATATGTTAAGATACATCCTGCCAAATAAACAAATTACGGAATAAATTACTTTTTCCTGCAGATGTCCACGGAACAGTAGCAGCTCACCTCATATTTCGGCACTTTTCACAACAAAATAAAGCCTTTAACAAGTGCAGTGACAGCAATGATGTTTAAGTGACATTCAGTCGCTACCGAACAATCTTCATTATAAACTCAAACACATTTACCTCAAGTGGAAGTTTACATCATATTTTCTTGCAGCTTACACAAAATGGCGCTCTGATTAAATTCTATGAATATGTAGAATATTTCACATATATCCAGCTAACGTTGTTCATAAACATGTTCTTTTCTAATTATCTGGTATATTTTGGACATAATTTTACATAGATTTTGGCCATATTTCATTGTTTGGATTGAGGATCAATACCGAAACGTGCATGTCTGGTCCGTGCTGTAAATGTATCTGTTTGTGATTGATGCTAATGAATTTTAAGGCATTTAACATTTGTACCACTTGGTGAGTGTCACTGCTGGTGGACCAGGAGTCCCCGCTGACACATGTAGCCAAGTTCGATCAATTTCGGTTGGTCGCTTCTACAAACACATTCGAAAATACTGTTTACAAAATTTTCTCAGTTCTGAAATCCGGCTCCTGTAGCATCATATCCACGTCTTCTTGCTACGTCTTTCGGTATAAAAATAAGACATAATTTTCATAGATTATGGCCATTGTTCATTGTTTTGATTGGCAATCACTGACGAGGGTTAAATATCCGAAACGTGCATGTCTGGCCTATAATGTAAATGTATCTGCATTGAAATGATGAATTTGAAGACATTTAAAATGAACCAATGAAAAGCTTAATAGTTCCTACCTTTGACTTCTGCTGTAATATACTATCAATTCGTACACATCACCGTCTGCTTAAAAACCAACAAACTGGAACGTAAAATGTATCAGTAAGTCGCTATCTAGCACTTTTGATTTGTCCCACAGGATGCGTGCAATATATACTTCATCAGAATTGCTTAACTTTTACGAGGAAGTAAAGCACTTACAAATTTTGAGAGAAAATCAAATTTTGAATTTGATTGATGATGAGTACGAGAGGGCAAACCTCTTATAAAGTACATTGTATTTATTGAGCGATGACTCTGTATGATGTCCATGGTCATATCAGTTTTCGGAATGAAATATGATTCAGCAATAAGCAGTCACTAGGAGCGAAATTCAAAGTTAGAACCTGATCATACCATGACATGTGCAAAATATTTGCCCAGGGTCCGTTTGTAGAATTACGTTAACAAAACTTTCTTTTATTATCATTCATTTATTAATTTTTGTTGTCAATGTATAATAACAGAGTATTGTAATTTGACATTAAACGACAATTATGATTTTTTATTAAAACAACACACCCACTCTTATCCTTACACACTAACTCGTATACCCTCTCTTTCCTCTTCCTTTTTGTAATTCAATATAACAATGTTTCATTCAATATGTCAAGTATAATATTAACAAATTTATAGGTCTTCAAATATTTTATCCCATATTTTCCAATTGTTTTTAAATTGATCTTCCTCGGGGTTCAATATAGCTAAACATTTATGAATTTTGAAGTTCTAATAAATGTATTTCAATAATGGAGTTATTCTGTGCGTTAAGTACCCGAAACATGCATGTCTGGTCCATGATGAAATTGTATCTGTTCTTAAATGATGCAATTGAATTTGAACTACTTGATGAGTGTCACTGTTGGTGGACCAGGAGTCCCCGAGGGCACATATAGCCAAGTTGGATCAACTTCGGTTGATCGTCTGTCTCTTCAACGCATTCGAACATTTCTGATATCAAAAAATCTTGATATTTCTAAAACGTGGGTCCTGTAGCATCATATCCCACCCATTATGCTACGTTTTCTGTACATTTTTGGACATAAATTTTTTTCACACTCTTTGGCCATATTACATTGTTTAGATTGAGGATCACTGACGAGGGTTAAGTGCCCGAAACGTGCATGTCTGGTCATCCATGATGAAATTGTATCTGTTCTTAAATGATGCTATTGAATTTGAAGACGTTTAACATTTTATCCTAGTCTGGGACATTTGAAAATAAAAGATTTTGCATACATTATAATGAAGTTTATAGGAATATTTCTTTTACAACGAGGTTCTCCAAATATTATATTTTTAGGATTAAAACCTATTCTGCTTCTAGATTTAACATAAATATGATAGCTCAGAATTACCCACAATTGGGAGATACTAGGACATGATAATAAGGTATGTATGATATCTTCTTTTTCGTCTCAAAAGCACCAAGCGTCTGATGAACGAACACCCTATCTTTTTAAAATAACTTTTTACTGGAAGATTCTATGCCAAAATTTTTATTGGAGCCACTGAAACGAAGAATCTTTTGATACCATAAAACATGTTTTAAAGGCGTCTGTACACGTTGGAATATCATTATTCATAGATAAAAATTCGTGTTACCATTTAGCAGATTTGATACTATTATAATATTAGTTATACAGTGTTTTACAGGGGGGATACAGAAATATATTGGGTCGATGAAAAAAGTTGTATTGGGCGAGGCGAGGCCGAGCCCAATACAACTTTTTTCATCGACCCAATATATTTTTGTATCCCCCCTGTAAAACACTGTATAACGAATTTATCCCACCGATGGCTTTTGGCTTGTGTATGTAACGTCAACATATTTCAAAGCATTTCGATGACGTCAATTTCGTAAAGCGTCTTAGTGGAAGCAGGATATTAAAATAATATCATGTCAGTAAAACAATACAACATAATATTCGGTTCTTTTCGACCAATCAGATTGCAAGAATTTTGCCAGAGGTGGGATAAAACATTATGTCAACAGTAATATCAAGAGAAAATGACCTGATTCATCAATAAAATATACTACATATTTTACACCTCTTAAATACCAACTTTAAAAAAAAGACAAATTGTCAATTGTTATCATTGGACTCCTTCCTTGTATGTGTTGTCTTTGATGTTTGATGTTTCTGTGCGTCTGTTTCGATTATTATGTATCATGTTCTAGCGTCCTTGTGCGGTTTGTAGTTTTTTGCTGATGTCAATCTGTGTCATTTTCTTGTGGGTTTGTCTCGCTGGGTATCTGCAGGGCTGTCATGCTTGAGATCCTTCCCTATTCTTCATAGTTGAACCATACAGGAATAAGAGTAATTTCAGTCCATTTGTATTCTAAGAAAATGTATCCAAGAGCTAATACATGAACCCAAAAATTATTTTTCGAGTCATCTATCAAAATTTGGAGATAATCGTCAACCATATCATATAAAAATTTGATACTATCATTTCCATGAGAAACAGTAAATAGATTTAAGCACATTTGCACCCCCCCCCCAATATTTTTATCCACGAACATTTCATCGCAATCATGTGATTGTTTACATTCGTCCTCACATATTTTTTTTCTTGTGTCACTATATCACGTTAAACTTTATCACATTTTGCTTTCCAAATAAAAAAAAAGATTGATATATACAATGAGATTTCTAGGTGGATTAGGGAGAAATATTATTAAATGATTGAGTATGGGTAAAACTGAGGACTTTACTACAGTAACCCTCCTAATTGGTGAAAGAATTCTTAATGACCAACGATAATCAAAGCTAATAATGTTGTTTTTTTTTTTGCTGTCAAAACTTAAAGTTATCATTTCCTGTAGATTAACTGGAAAATTCAAATTTTGTCCCCCCCCCCTTCCAAATTCAAATCTTACATGGTGGAATACATCTTTCGAAAATTTTTTGGAACCAATCCATATAATTTTGTTTTAGAGCTGTTAATATGAAGTAACGAGAACAAAACTGAATAAGGATCACTGGCGAGGGTACCCGAAATATATCTGTTCTTAAATGATACTATGAATTTGAAGACGTTACATTGGTACAGTAAAATTAGCTGAGTTGATTTTCTTGCGTGCTAGCTGGTGATACTGAGACTTCCAGGGAGCATTATCATACTACCAGATCGGAATTATCTAAATTCAAATTTCTGTACATGTTCTCTTGTAATAAATTTGACTTCATCATATGCGAATTTCATTAAGTAGTGTCTCATCTATGATGCTCTGGACTAAAATTCAAATAATAAGCAAAGGAGAAGATTTTCTTCACATAATCTTAATTCATGCCAAAAAAAGCCACTTAAGGAGAGGCAATACCATTTTGTTTGAAGATGATTTATTTGTTAATGGAGAATTTAATTCAAGCGCCAAAAATGTAAAACTAGGCGAACCATATACTCGGAGATTTACAGTCCACCATCAGAGATACAACCTAGTGGTTTGAATTATCAATGTTTAGTACCCGAAACGTGCATGTCTGGTCCATGCTGTAAGTTTATCAGGTCTTAAAGGATGCTATTGAATTTAAAGACGTTTTTAGTAGTCAAGTTCGATCAAATTCGGTTGATCGTCTGTCTCTTCAACGCATTTGAAATTTTCTGTTACAAAATTTCTTGAAATTTCTAAAACGTGGGTCCTGTAGCATCATATCCCACCCATTCTGCTACGTCTTTTGGTACATTTTTTGAACATAATAATTTTCATATTTTTTGGCCATGTTACATAGTTAAGACTAAGGATCACTGACGAGGGTTTAGTACCCGAAACGTGCATGTCTGGTCCATGCTGTAAATTTATTAGGTTTTAAATGATGCTTTTGAATATTAAGACGTTTAACAATTGAAATATATGTTCTGTTGTAAAAATTTAAGTGCACCATGTGGGCATTTTGATAAGTCGATCATGACTCATCAATGGTACTCCAGACCGTAATAGCGGAAATTTAAGAGGAGCGAGATTCACAATACGAAAAATCCATAACATAAAATGTATGCCTAAGAACAAGCTAAGGGCAAAGCTATGCCTTCAACGAGACATACGTGTCTCTTAAATATGTTCGTCGTAGAGAATTTGAATTTTCATCCTCTTTATGTTGATTTTAAAGTTGGCCATGGTGATAGTGTTGAAGGGGTCTCTATCTGAGGAAGAGGGTAGCGCAAAAAAAAAAAAAATAAGAAAATAAATAAATGAAGAATATATAATTAACGAAGGAAAATATCTTATTATCCCCTCACAGCATGTCCCATCACACAACTAATGACTTCTTTTAAGAAAGAAGACAACATGACAGTAACGAGAAAAGTCAATCTACACACTATAGAAAAATGATATGTTCCTATTCTGCTGTCAGAGAGAACAGGAGATGGCAAACTAAAACATGATGAGGAATAAATATCCGTAATTTGAAATCCGAGAAAAGGGAAGAATCTCCACAAAATGTCAGTGATGAGAAAAGTTTGAATCAAATCAAATCCGAGGATTAAAATCACTGATGATAATTTAATATCCGAAACACGTGCCTGGCGCATAATAAATTGTTTCTAAATTTTCTGCAAGAAAAAAAAATTCTGCAAGAAGGTATAGAATTGAAACACTTCATGTTAGCATAACGATGTAGAACGGTTACCTCAAGCTCATTTTGAACATTCAGTGAAAAACAAACAAAAAGACTAACAAACAAATGTGAATTAAAAACAGAAAGGAGAAATACAATCTGTCAAAGATAAATGACAAAAAAGTTAACTGCGTACTGTTTAAAGTCACATGATACCCTCTTGCGTTCATCGAAAATTGAGGTGCATTATTGGGTACTTTCATTTAAGGGAAATACAGTTGGAATGTAAATAGAATAAAATGGCATTTTTACACGTCAGAAAAAAAGAAATGTCCAACTCTTCTGTCAGAAAGCAGCCTTTTCAAAACGATGCACCAGATATGTATGTAACGGATAACGAACTCTCATTGGTGGTTCTTTAAGACAAAAATGATTCAAATTGGGAAACTAGTTTAATCTAATTCTAAAATTCTTACATCTATTTACAAAGAGATGAATGGGTCAAAGTTTTGTGTAAGGTTTATTCAGAGGCGAAATTAAAAAGAAAATTTGGCCAAAATTTTTGTCGGAATGGTGAATGGGATATAACCTCCTACATTTTGTTTTTGATAATTTAGGATGAAATCGTTTATCTAAATACATGGTCTTTCAAATGTTTAATGAAACATTGGTTTTTCATCAAAGAAAAATTTCTTGGTGCCAGCGCTGGAAAGTAATTAATAAAACAACAAGTAACGGGTAGCATATTTACAAGCACAACACTGAAAGAAAAATAATGGTGATTTATAAAGAACATCGAAGGTAATACATGATTTCAAAAAGATATGATATCGTTGCTGAAAAGTACAAGGTAAAAGAAAGGTGGAGATGTTCAACAAGACTCGGTTGCAGTATCTACAGCAAAGCACCAGAACACCTTATGCGAAAACACAGATTAGACAAGCACAGCTAGAAACGCAAAGGAGACATATGACATAGAAACATTAAACACAAAAATCCACGCATAAACCATGGAGACCAATGGGCATTCGGTGCCGACTTAGGACGGCCAACTGTAGACGGTGTAGTTATCCGGATTACGTGCGCACAACCCTCCCGCTTTTCCGATTACCAAGAGGTATCGAAGAATGCAAAACTATAGTGTAAAATAATCTCCTCACTGTAAGATGACAACACAAACAATTCAGCAAAACGCAGGGACCCAAGCAACACACAGATTAATATGTTAATTGATATAAAAACAATGTGCTCTCTTATCATCCAAGGAGTACGACGGCATTCAGATTGGACAGGTGGTCAAGGCCTTGTCTTCTCTAAAGAGGTTTGGATGGGGATGCTGTTTTTTTTTTCATATAATGAGATAGTTTTATCTCATTTTTACAGGAGGAGTTATTTCAAACAATTATCTGGTCCTTCTTTGTGCATCTCTCTTTTTTATTACATTATGAAACTTTATTACATTATAGGTTTGCATTGCCAACCCATGATGTAATAATCTATTATGTAATAAGTTATTACATTATAGGATTTTATTAATTTATGGGTTGTGACATTTGTTTAAGCCTGTAATGTAATGATGTATTTATTGATACTTTATCTTACATAATCAGAAAGATGTGTCGTTTTATCTTGATCGTTGACATAGTGTCTACTCGCACTTTAGACTTAACATCTTGCTATCGTAGGCGGAACATTATCCTATAACTCGTCCACGTTCTTTTCTCGGAGAGATTAGTAATTTTGTAATTGAAAGGTTAAATCCTATTTTATTTGAAGGATTCTGATATTGAGTATGACGGATACGAAGGACGACTACATTCTGAAACAAAGTCACGTTGAATGTGAGGGATGTGATGTCGAAGATAGAGATGTTCGTTGGTATTGTCTGACATGCAAAGCCAGTCTATGTGACAAATATAAAAATGCTAAGATGCATAGAAAACATACAGTAAAACCATGGCAAGACCCTGACGCAGTTAAAAATCGACAAAATACATCAATTTCATGTGAGATACATCCACTGGAAACCTACGTCACATTTTGTGTGAGCTGTCAGATTCTTTGCTGCACAATTTGTTTTGGAGAAAGTCATTCTGGGCATACCTTTTCCACGATTGATGATACATACTCACGGAAAATTCAGGAAATGGCAGATACTTTGAAAACACTGAGGGAACACCATCTAGAAAGTACAGAAAAAACAATAGCTGACTTGAAAGAAATGATACAGAAGAGTCAAGAGTATCATGATGATGATGAAAACTTAAACACTATTCGCGGTAGAGTGAAATCTTTAAAATTTCGTTTGGAACAAATGGAAGAGGATTTATGCAAGGAGTATAAAAAGCTGAATAAAGAATACCTTGAACAAGAATTATTTACCTTCGAACTGAGAAAAAACGAACTAGACGCTGCAATAGAAAGAGCGAAAGAACACTTGAAAAATGAAAACAAAATCTCTTTGATCTTAGAAAGCAAGCGTTTCCCTGAAATTGCTGACGATTCAAGTTCACTAGCTTTTCACCTTGGCCAAGAAAAACCATTTGTCTTTGTGGCCTCGGACTTTAATCTCCCAGACGTAAAAGGGTGCATCGGAAAATTCTGCCGCTACAACAAAGGTATGAATCTTCCATGTATCTTTACAAATATTACAAAAAAGTCTCAATATATGATAAGTCAAATGATTTTGAGCAATGCCACAGCATAACAATCTCGCAGGATTAGCTAAGTATCAACAAATCACGGTCGCATGTGTATGTTGTTGTTGGAGATCCTCTCCTTTCTTATAATAATAGACCAAAAGGTACGTTTTGTGTAAGGCAATGGCCCACAGGTTTAGGGTGTAGTTCGCGTTGTGTATTAAGTAGTCATTTTGAAAACTATAAACAGAAGTCCGAATAAAGTTCTAAGTTTATTTTAAAACGTTACATGTTGACAGTACGAGAGCGGAGTCTAAACCTAAACTTAAACACTACTGAAACTAGAGTCTAACTTAACCGAAACTTAACTGGTCGGCAAAACGATGCGCCGAGTATATATGTGGACGATTGGAAATTGCTAACACCTGCATAAAATAATAAGTTATTGGTTTTTGATTAAAAAGACATTTTGGAAATTAGATTCTTCCAAATACAGAACAATAATGGCTTTTACGGGGGGATTTCCAATTAGCTTTCAATTAACTCGTACGGAAAACAAAGACTAAAGTACTTGCAGGTGTGCAAATTACTGCAGTGTTCTTAGCATCGTGGGAATCAAATTAAACAGATATCAGAGTTTACAAACTAGAATTAATTGTCTCAATATGAAGTTTGAACTTATAGTCAAGGAATTTACTATAGTAATCTCAAGTTAGCAATTTCCAAATACATGTAACTAATTAATATGAATAATTAATTAGCATGATTATTGTGGGGGAGAGGCCATATGGTTACATTTGTGCCACAGATAAGATTTTGTCCAGAATGTTTAACGATACACTATATAAAGACATTTTGATCGTGGTATAACACTTTCAAGTTTCATGTACCAGATTTGACAATATCTGTAGAAGTGAAGCAGGTTCGGGACTTCCCCCTATATTTGTTTTGTATTTTCAAGCTTTGATATGACCATTGACAAGGATCCTGGATTCTGAATTTGGGTTCTGTAATGACTTTTCACTGACGTAAGCAAAACAAAGGAGGGGATCTCCAACAAGATATTCTGAAACATCCCTGACTCACAATATAATTTTTGTTTCGGGAGACAGGATATAAGAGTTCTACTTTTGTCCAAATCATGAAATTTTGCGTTCGTTTTCTTGAATTTTGATTTTGATTAGGAAAGGAAAGGATTTCCAACACGACTCGGTCGCAGCACCCACAACAAAGAACAGGCAACACAAACGCAATAATACACAGGGGACAATAACTGAATTTCAGAAAAAAGCGATTTCATGATGTGTAGAGATAGTGTGGACAAAATGATTATTTAAACCCGGAATTTGACAAATTAAAACTAATATCAAATGTAAACCTTTATCGGTATTCTGGAGATTATTTTCGAAAACATGAAATGTTAAAGTAGTTCTTTAAATATCTATCTGTTTGAAATTTCAAATCTAACAGAATGTTTTATCACAAAGCAGAGAATTTTGTTCCCCTTTGTCTCTTAATATTCTTTTAGAAATTAAATATGGTTTTCTTTATTCCATAGAAAAAGTAAAACCATCCGTAAAGCCTAGGACAACTTTGTCTGATGACAAAAAGGTCAGTAAACAAGATTCTTCTCAGGATTACGAGTTGACGCGACTGATGCAGAATGGCGAGTACTCAGAGGTCTGGAACGGCAAGTATAACGAACCAAATAAGCTTAACTCTAAAAAGGTATCGGGTGTTGCACCCACAGCAAAATACAGAACAACCAAAATGCGATACAAAAAGTGGACAAATACATTAAGATACACAAAAGGGAAAAAGGAAGAAAGATTAAACAAAACACTAGACACAAAAGATTACACCTTATTTATTTCAGAAATAACTGTCATAGTTTTTGGAGTGTATGAATGTATCATTCTGGTTGGTCACGTGCAAATTCCGTGTATGTCGAAGCGTTCATCGAAACATTAGCACGTGTCGAACCAGAGTTATACACATAATTTAAAAAAGGAGGGGGTCTCCAACAACCCTCGGTTACAGCACCCACAAAACCATCATAACACCCCATGCAAAACACAGAGCAGACACGCACAACAAAAGGGACAAGAAACACCGAAAGGACAACATAGAAACATCAAATACAAAATAATACACATAAACTAACGAGACCAATGGGCAATCGGTGCCGACTAAGGACGGCTATTAACCACGCCAGTATGATGTGGTCATCCAGATTACGTGCGCACAATCCTCCCACTTTGCAGATTACAAAGAGGTCTCGAAGAACACACAATAGTTGTGTAAAATAATATCCTCACTGTAAGATGATCATGCAAACAAGACAACACAACACAGGGGGCCAAGCAACACACAGATGGATATGTAATTGGATATAAAATAAAAAAAAAGTCCGTGTTCTGTGACTGTAGCGAGCTCATGCATGTTTTCAATCAAAGAGTCCGACCGATATTAAGAGAGGACTGATGATCGAAGCCCTGTCTTCTCTAACGAGGTAATTAGTTTAAATGTTCATTTACATACACAGGTTTCACATGAATCATGTTTAATAGGAAGCCAAATTTATTTCTCTCTTCGTATCATTGAAAAATGTTTTAACAGCGCCAACTAAAATACACCCCGCACTTGCACTGGACTCTGGAGATTGTTCGTTACATAAAGTTGTCCTTCGTGTTTCTATGGATCTGTGTCCTTTCGTGTGAGAACGTTCTATGTCATATATATTTTGAAGAAACTGTAAGCCTTTTCATTGTGATTTTTGGAATCTGATTTTGGCTTTTGTGTTTGACTTTCATCAACTGATTCTATTTGTAATTTCATATACTGTGACCTCGATAATAATCGTGACCAATTTTTGAAATCTATAGATCGATTCGATAAATTTCTAACGACAGACGGTTTTGCCGTAAGGCGTATTAGTTTTCACGTCGCATCTCAACTTTTTTTCTTTTTGATAAAATCAAAACTCACTTCAGGAACATGGAAGGATTCCAAACATGTGACGATCTGGATAAAAAAGTTGCCGACATCAGACAGTGAAGAAACTACCCAGGAAATAGATATTCTTCGAGATTGTAAGCACGACAACATCGTGAAGCTGCTGGGAACTATGTTCCAAAATGGACGACTACACATTGTGACAACGTACATGGCTGAAGGTCCTCTAAACCTCTTCTTGAAAGGAAAAACTGGTTCTCAACTTGAGTTTCCTGTGCTGATGGACTTTGCTTATCAGGTCTAATTGATTTCTGACAATTTTTGTCATGTGTTTTACGACACACATTTTGATTTGATTCATGAACAAAATAAGGAAAATATAATATCTATGAGTAATGCCAAACAGGAACGATGAGTTTTGACTATGCAACCGAACAGCAGCTTTCTTGAGCATCATACATGTATGTTTCTGATATTGATCATATTTTGTGGTACTTTATGAACTTGATCCTATAGGGTAAACTGAAATAAATAGAAGAAGTACCCATCAGTTATTCATATTCAGTCTCAAAGTCGAGAAGGTAAGACAAATAAACATCAAAGAAGTACCTCTCAGTTATTCAATCTCAAAGTCGAGAAGGCTAGTCAAAAACATCAGAATCTTGTTTGGTGATGACGACAGCCATTCAATCGCAATCCAGACTGTCACTGATCATTCTGGAAAGAAAATTCACTTATTATTCCGGAAAGGAGGATCTGATATGCTTTTATTATATCCCTGTAGCGACCGAAGAATTTCCTCAATGATGATTTCAGCCGCTGTGTAATATAACCCTGAACAAGTACCTTACTTGCAAGCCGTCTGATTCTAACGATGAAATCTTCATATTTGGAATATGCCCTGGCGTATCGTATCAGCTGAAAAACAAAAACGCCATAAGAAAAATCATTATAATTTACATTTAATATGGAACAGTTACAAACCCCGAATAAACAATATTCCGAAGTGAGACCGCAAATGCCCGGGGAGAGTCAGCGTCTCCTGTTTGCATGCAACACCCGTTCCATGAAAACTTCGGTGATTGTCTCGATGTACATATTGATATACATGTCTTGTTTGGTGCTGATGACATCCATGCAGTCGCAATATCCAGAATGTCACTGATTATTCTGTAGGAGGGGTCTCATATGATTTTATGAGATCCCGGTAGCGACCTAAGAACTTCCTCAATGATGATTTCAGCCGATGTGTAATATAAGCTTGGGCGAGTAATTTACTTGCAAGCCATCTGACTCTATCGATAAAATCTTCATATTTTGAACATGCCTAATTAGCCGAGAAACGAAAACGCAATAAACAGGAGAAGGCGTAATGTAGCTACTCATGAAAGGGAAGTTAGTTGTTTGGAAGTCGAAATCATCACGCTTGTCATATGGTATAGTGAGGTGCTCAAATGGCTGTTTGCGTGTAAAGATAGAAGTATATCCAAGCTGATCTGTTGCTCTCGGTTGTTTCCTATATCTTTAGTTTATGAAAATAGATTTCATGTATGTGATCCTTAAAGTTCGGATTATTGATGGACAACAAGTCATGTATGTATCTGAAGGTATAACTGAACTGAGATGCGAGGTCTGGATAAAGCCAGCTTCGTATGAATATATAAAATATGTTCGCAAGAAGTGGGGTAACCATGGGGATGCCAACTATTTGCTAGAATATGGTTTCGTCCACAAAAATGTTGTCAATCAAAAACTCAAGCATTCAGATGATATCGTCTTTTTGTCTGAATCAGAGTGTTCCATCATGAAATAAGTAAACCCCCCGCCCTATGACAAGGTAAAGTACTGCAACCCACTTGTTTCTCTATTCTTTACTATCCTATCCACTATCCTACATCCACCTCCTATCCACTCAGTCCCGTAGCATCATATCTTACCCATACTGCTACGTCTTTCGAATTATTTTTGGACAAATTTCTTTGGCCATATTACATTGTTTAGATTGGGGATCACTGACAAGGGTTAAATACCCGAAACGTGCATGTCTGGTCCATGCTGAAAATTTATCTGTCCTTAAATGATGCTATTGAATTTGAAGACGTTTAACATCCTAGCCTATACTATCCAACTCAATCCAATCCAATTTCATCCTATCCTACATCCTATCCTGCATCATATTCTACATCCTATCCATCTCTATTCACTTCTATCTACCTTCAGTCATATAATGATTAAAACTAAATGACTTGATAAAACATCATAAATAACTTGTTTTTTTCTCTGTAATAATTTTTATATTTGGATTTTATATCCTTTTTTTCTTTCAACTGTAGTCAAAACAAGATAAAGAAAAGTCCTGAGAGTGCAATGAGTAGCATGACACGGCTAAGGAGTACAGATAGATAAGATAGATAAGAATTTAGAGTGGTCATATATCAGTCGCTTTTATACAAAAAGATATTAAAATAAAACTATTCAGATGAATAAATATCATTTTCGCAATTGCAGAGAACGAAACAAGGTGGGGGTTAAGGTGATAGAAGTTTGTTCTTTATTCAGTTATAATTTCTATTATCTATTAAGTCAAGTATAAAAATTATATGGATCTAAGCAAACCAAGTAATCAGGTTTGTCTTTTCATAACTTTATTTAAAGAGAATAGGATTGGATTGTAGAAAGAGGTGGATATGATAGGATAGGATAGAATAGGATAGAGGTGGATAGGATAGGATTGCATAGAGATTAATAGCGAGCGAAGCTCGCCCTTATGGTAACGCGTATACACATTTCTTATTGAGAAAATATGCTGAATCAAAGAATGAGAATGTACTACTATGCTTTCAAAAACTTTCGTCCCCTCGCAGACAGAGTTGCTGCGGAGATGCTGGATATTGCCATTTGAATTTCTTTTACGACTCCAAGTAGACGTATATGTTATACTCTATTTTTGTTTATAAGTTAAATTTCTTGAAAACATTTTTCGTAAATCAGGTAACGATAAAGCATCAACAAGACGGCGTAACCACGGGAAATCCGACATTTCCGGTTTTAAACGAGACGTTTCGCTCTGATTGCTTTTCTCGTCTCGGGTGGTTTCGTACTGTCAGAAGTCTGTTTGTTTTTTCTTTTGTTCTCAAGTAATTTATTTTCAGCTAGCCTAAACATCATTCTTACAAAATAAAAAAGGAATTAAAAAGAACCATATCGCAATAGGGCATTTTTCGATGCCTGGTAAGGTACTATAAACTATATATTTTCTGAAAGGTTATAATGCCAACTGTTCAGAAATAATAATTTTGGGGCCAGAAAAACAAAGGGGAATAACTGACGAAGCATTTAAATTGTCTATTTTCTCTATATAACATATGCAAAATAACAAAGTTGTACAAGAGTTTTTTCCCTTTGATTTTTAAGACCTGGGAGTCTTATATCTGTACTCAGGGCATCATTACCTTTCAGAAAATATATAGATTATAGTACCTTACCAGGCATAAAATTGACCACACTTTACAATGGAGATGATTAAAACGCTATGTAAAATGACTGTATTGTACAACGGATACCTTAACATACCCGCGATTTTAAAAGAACCATATTTTAAGCCCCCCCCCCCCTTAAAATGTTCATCTGCTGGTCTGGATCAATTTTACAAATGCTTCCGTGTTTCCACTCGCCTTATACTACCTTTTTTGGCAATCATCAAACAGAAACTTTTGTAAGATAAGATAAACCATCATGGTAAAAATAAAAAAGAAAGATTTTTTTTTATTTTGTATAATCATATCTATTTTCTCTCCGCTCACATAAAAAGGCTTTGCCTTCATTCATATTAGATTTGAATGAGGTGGTTAGGATAGGGTAGGATTGGATAAATAAGATTCTATCCTACATCCCATTCTATCCACTTTTTGTCAAACAAGTGGTTTGCAGGACTGCATTTGTATCTTTTGTGTTTGATGTGCATCTTTTGTGTTTGATGTGCAGACAGTGCATATTTTTTTTACATATTGTGATCATTTTCGTGCATGGACATAGATGGCGGGTGCGGGTAGCAACAGGGGATGCTTACTCCTCTCGGGCACCTGGTCCCACCTCTAGCTTGCTAGGGGTTCGTCGATGCTCAATTTGGTGCTATATTGTGAGTGCTGTTGAGATTTTCGTCAGGATCTTCTTTAACTCATTTGATGTTTACATGTCGAGTGTCTTTTTTCCGTCTCATACTATGCTCGTCTTTTGTGTTTTTGCATCGGGTGTTTTTGGTGTTTTGCTGTTGGTGCTGGAACAGGGTCTTGTTGGAGATCCCCTCCCTTCTTCTTCTGTTCCCATTTTTTGGAAGAAAAGGGATTGCAAATTATATTTGCCAGTCTGTTTTGAGCTTTTGGTGTCGAATGGTAGTGTAGAGTGTGGAAAAGTCGAAATACTATATGCAGATTATATGATTGAAATTGACTGAAATAAACTTTGTATGATACAGTACCTTTCACAGTGATGTTCTTTATCGTAACGAGTCCTTGTATTATTATACAGGCCATAGTATGTGGAATTGTTGGTAGGGGCCATCATCTTTTCATGTCTGTAATCATGTTTACTTATTTACTTATTTTTTAGATTAGTTCCCTGTTTGCGGTAGTCTTGATAAAAACACTGACCCAAAGTACAAGATTATATGATAAATCACGCTGTTAATATATTCATTTGTTTTTTTTAACAGATTGCCTCTGGAATGAGTTTCTTAGAAAGCACATATATCGTTCATGGAGACTTGGGTGCCCGAAATGTTTATGTTGGCGATAGTCTGAATCTCAGAATCGGCGAGTTTTCCATGGCAAGTCGATCTAGCACCCATACTTCGCTAAGAAGTGAGTAAGAACAGAATTCATCATCTTACGTGGATAATATTACACGACTTCAAATTCATAGCATCATTTAAGAACAGATAAATTTGCAGCATCGACCAGACATGCACGTTTCGGGTACCTAATCCTGGTCAGTGATCCTCAATCCAAAGAAAGAAATATGGCCAAAGATTGCGAAAGTTATGTAAAAAAAAAATTACCAAAGAACGTAGTATGGATGCAATAAAGTGCTACAGGACCTACATTTAAGAAATTTCAAGAACATTTTGTGTACCCGAAACGTGCATGTCTGGTCCATGCTGCAAATTAATCTATTCTTAAATGATGTTATTGAACTTGAAGACGTGTCACATTACAGATAAATAATTATTGCTTAATCATTGATCTACATAATTGCCTTGGACCCCTGTATTTTGCTGTCTTGTTTGTGATGTCAGTGCCATCTTACAGTGAGAGGAGTTTTGTTATGCAACGGTTTTGTGTCTTTAGGAAACATTTTTGTATCCGGATAAGTGGAAGGGCTTGCACAAGTGATAATGAAAATAGTAATAAAATATAATAAAAATAGATGTAGTAGATAGTCGGCATTGAGTACATTTTAGATTTCCCCCTTTTATGTACTGTCTGTCGTTTTCCGTAAACAACTTTTTTTCGTGGTTTCTTATAATAAACAAATGTTCTAACTCTAAACTGTCTTGAAGAAAATTTCAAACCAATATTTCTGCACCAGGCACGTATTTCGGATATTCTAAAAATCCTCATCAGTGATGCATCTAAGTTTATTATGAGGACGTTTTTTCATTGTTTCTACCTGTTTGTTGGTGTGGTAGTTGATGTTCTTCGCTTGTAGCTTTGATTATGAATTGAAAGTAACAAGTTCTCATATATTCAGCTGCTTTTTTCAAATCATCGAAAAGTAAGTTTTCCTCATCTAGATTCATATTAGTATCTTACAGACAATATGAAATATTCGATGAATATGAATTATCGATTTTGTGCTGTATACACTATACAGGGATATGGTCATTATCAATATTTGTCATTGAACCGAAAATGATTCCACACTTTCAGAGTATATTTTGGAAGCTCTGTTTTCACGAGAACCATTGCACGACTGTGTTTATTTTTTTTGTCTTTAACCATTTTAAATTTGTTTAGAGCTGCTAAATCATTTTCGATTGTACCACGTACATTGCAATTTCTTCTTTGCAAAGGAGCTGTGCCAAGATTGATTATAAAGTATAATGTGTCGACCTTTATGTTTAGATAATGTGATATGATTGTTCTTCGAGACCTTTGGGTAACCGGAAAAGTGGGAGGGTTGTGCGCACATAATCCACCATCTGTTACTAACGTGGTTTATGGCCGTCCTAAGTCGGCACCGATTGCCCATGGGTCTCGTTGGTTTATGTGTTGTCTTTAATGTTCGATGTTTGATGTCTCGTTTGCTGTTCCTTGTCTCTTGTTGTATGTGTCTTCTCTGTGTTTTCTGTTGCGTGTTGCTGTTGGTGCTGCAACCGAGTTTTGTTGGAGATCCCCTCCTTTCAAAGGAATCTATCTGTTGGTTTCCTTTTGCTTGACTCGTGTATGTTCTATTGTAACCAATGCAATGTCACTATTTAGGGAATTTCCTCCTCGTATTTTTTTTTTTTATTTAAACATACAATATTAGCATGACTGAAAAAAAACTACATTTAACATAGATATGAATAGTTCATTTCATAGTTTAGACAGACTATGTTCAGTTTTATCATTTCAAATTGCTCATACATCAATATTTGAAACAGGGAGATATCCAATAAAATGGACCGCTCCAGAGTCTGCCTTCCACAATAAGTTTACGATCAAATCGGATGTATGGTCATATGGAATACTTATTGTCGAGATTCTCACGTACGGACAAATGCCGTATCCTGGTAGGTATTTCAATACATTACGGATAATATCAGATACTGTAACATAATGCTACCTATTCTCTATATATTGCACGGTCTACGTTGTAGACGGTAATTAACATCTTTCCAGACGTTTCAATATTTTTCATTGTGTAGCAATGATTAGATTAATGATTGAAGTAATGATTGAATGATTAACTGTGTCGTTTTTTTTCAATCATTGGTGATAATTGTTTGATGGCCTTACAATTGCTGTGTAACAAGTGTATTATACATCTGTTCCTCGGGCTACGCGATCGGAGACCTTGGTATATCCCTTACTAAAATATATATTTAAAAACGTCTGATTTTTATTTTTTGATAAAGCAATTACTTAATATCTTCATGTGTTATGTTTGATACCAATGACCCAATAAGCTCAACTTGACAAAGCTGAGAAAGGAGGTGATCTCCAACAAAACTTGATTGCAACATCTATAGCAAAACAACAGAACAATCCACGCCAAAACACAGAGTTAACATGCTCAGCAAGAGACGCAAAAGGGACACATGAGTTAAAGAATCTCAACAGCACTCACAATAGAGCACAAAATTGAGCATCGACGAACTCCAAGCAAGCTAGATGTGGGCCAGGTGCCCAGGGGAGTAAGCATCCCCTGTTTGTTAAGTATAAGGGTAACATTTTTTCATAAAACGACTTTGATCAAGATTCCCCGCTTGAATAATTATGCTTTTTAGTGGTGGATACAGCTTTTGAGTAAGAGGGCCGACAAATGGCGAGAGGTCTGGGACCGCCTAGGTCCCCATCAGGTCCAGGGCGGAACCCTGGTAGGGGCACCAGGGGGAGAAGCCCCCAGAAGCTAGCGAATTTCAGCCTTTTCGGACCCATTTTCATGACTGAAATTGATTAATGAATTGAAATTGATGCATTTGACAATTATATTGACTAACAGGTAGTTTATATTTATTATTCTAATATGACTTGAAATTTTCTCCCTATATGTACCATTGAACACCAGTGCGCTAAGCTCCGCCCATTCACGTGCTATATTAGAATATATATTTTTCCATATAAGAAAGAGTAAATATTTTAAAAGAAATAACATCAAGCTAGCCATGATTCATTGTCCAGTAATTTCACTCGTCACATGAACTAATCAAATTATCGCGGCTCGGTGATAATTTGATTGGTTCATGCGACTCGTGGAATTACTGGACAGTAAACCACGGCCAGGTAGTTGGTATTTCTTTTAAAATATTTACTCTTTCTTATATGGAAAAAATATCATTTTACCTATGATTTGCACATTTTAGGGGGGCGTAGCCCCCCCTCTCCCCCCCTGAATCCGCCACTGCTTTTATAAGCCGAAATAAAGCAATGTAAAAATTGTCCAATTATAATCTTACAAATATTGGATCTTCAATTTTGCTTTCATAATAACTTACTGTTGAGACTTGACTTTTGTAATCTGATAACCGATATTTGTAAAAACTGATAACAAAATCACGTAGATCTATCAATATCAGTAGATTATAAATGACAATGGACCAACTTAACCAAGGTTATGTTTGGAATATTGTAGGCGAAATAAATTCGGTATTTTTGTTTCTATACAAAATAGTTCGACTCTTTCTTCCTTAAATATAGATGCATAAAACATTTTTTTTATCTTCTCGAACATGAATACCAGAAATTAAAGCGCAGGTTCAATTTTTCACATTGTGTGGCCAAAACGTAAAGTCACAATAATTCTACCGAGTATATTTCTCCTACTTTTGTTAAATCGTACATAGTGACTTATGGTTATTTGACACAACAGCTGTAAGTCTCGGAGGAAGTGTGTATCCGGACAAGTGGGAGGAATGTGTGCATGTTATCCGGATAACCACACCATCATGATCTACTATAGATATGGTGGACTGCCGTCCAAAGTCGATATTGGATGCATATTGGTATCCCTCCTTTAATGTGTTCTTTTTCGTGTTTCATTGAAAAATCTTTCCTTTTCTTCTTAGTCAAACGGTATATTGGGAGTATCTGACTGATTGCTGGTGTGGTTGTTGTATATCAATTGTTTGTTGTGATATTCAAAAGTAGATATTAACTTTATGCGGCTTCGACCTTAAATTTTTGCACGCCGTCAGAACATTTCCTGAAGCAAAAATATCCTTCTTTCAATCCGGAGATTACAAATAGATTTTATTCGTTAAATATGTTCTTGCAATGGATTCTGGAAATTGTCCATTAGATACTTTTCTACAGAATTCCATTCACTGATCTTTTAATTTGATAAATGATTTGAATCAGTGAATGAAAGTCAACCGCAAAATAAAAAAAATCAGATTCAAAAAAATTCACTATCAAAAGGCTTACAAATTCTTGATAAAATATAAAACAGAACTATCTCACGAGGAAAGAAAAATCGGACAATAACACAGTTCCATAGAAACACGAAGGATAACTTCATCTAATTGGATAACTTCATTTAATTAACAATCTCTAAAGTCCAATACAAGTATGGAATGCAATGTAGGTAGAGCTGTTGTTATTAAAAAAATTTCCAGCACTGCTTCCTGAAAGAAGTATTGTTTTTGCCCCTTTATTAATTTGACATCATGTATTACTTCGTTATTTTGGAAACTTCATTTTATGATAAAATAGAATTGAAAATTCAGGAGTTAACTTTCCAATGCTCGTTCATTTCAATAGATCTTATTTAATTTTTTTCTGAATCGACCCTATAGAAAAAGTCGAGCCGTTCACCCAAAAATCAAATTAGGGGGCGCTACTAAAAAAATGGCAGTGTCTGCAAATCATTTTTGCTTTCAAGAATTACCATTTATGAGGACTTTTTATTCGATACACGTGTCTAGTGTATTGGAATTTGGATTTTGAATTAGGGTTTTGTGTTTGTCTTGCATTCACTGAATCAAGGTCAAGATCAACATGCCAAAAGTCAAGGCTACATATGAAATGTCATGTTAGGAATCTGCAAGCGAGGTATGGAACCTCTTACATAATATGTAGCTAGGGTTAATGTTGTTTTGAAAGGAGGTCAATCTTTAAGGTAAAAGCCTACGGGTCAAAAGTGAAGATCTCAAGTGAAAGGTTTTGTTACAAAGTACCTTACCCTTTTGAAAATCAATTTCTCATGGCCAAAGGTCAATATTTTTGCTGAATTAGATTTGTCTCATCATAGTGTATAATAACATAAGGTTATAAGTTGCTGTCAAAATATTTCTCACCTAGTAGACTAACACGCAGCACTTCATCAAAAACCTGATACCGGCAGACAGAAGGACTGACTGACTGATGCACAAACTTATTACGCCATTATATAGACCTGCTTTGCTTCCCACCCCGGTCAAATAAAAAAATATACATGTAGGGGGTTAACACCACTGTACTCCTCGGCCTCCGATGGACTTTTGCCGAAGTTTGATTCAATTACGCTCACTGTTGAAGAAAAAGCTTTATGGAATTTAGAAATTAAACGAGGGGGCGCCACACTAAAATATTTTGTAACCTTTGAATAATTTAAGCTTGAAATGCCTCTCAGTTTGGTACTCTATTGTGAGTGCTGTTGGGATTATCGTCAGGATCTTCTCTAACTCATCGGAATAGGAAATATTCACAAATGGCTTGTGCACCGAATTTTGAAAATTTTTATGTCAAGACGGCCTTTCTCTGACAGCAGAGATGAAACACTTCTTTATTCTTTGTTTTATTATTCCATCATTTTGTTACATCCTTTTGTCTTTATTTCTCAGCTTACAATTTGGGTATTCTTTTGTTTGAATTCTTATAGTTTGTCCACTTATACTCTTATGAGATGCTGATTTCATTACTTTTCGATAATATCTTATCTTAGGTGTCTCAAATAGTGAGCTAATGGGAAGAATTGAAAGCGGATATAGACACCCCAAGCCTACAAAATGTCCAAGTGCTTTGTACGTCACCATGCTAAAGTGTTGGAACAGAAAAGTAGAGGAACGTCCAACATTTGAGTTTCTCTCTGGCTTTTTCGAGGACTATATGGTCGCTTTTGAACGTCAGTATGATGAAATCGAGGAAGACTGAGTTCATGGTCGCTATGCCTGGAATCCATGTCATATGAACTGATTGGTTGATTATTGAAAATAGCCATTTGTCAAAATAATAATTAAATTGAAGAGTATATACTCGTGTAGAAAATACGCTAGGTAACAGAGACCAGGTGAAAAATCTACGTAACTATATAGAAAAAAGTGCATCAAACAAATAATTTATTTTTATTATTTGAATATTTTTGTTTCTCTACACACATGTACGTACATACATTTTATGCCATTATCAACTCTACTGTTTACTTTATCACTTAGGCTTCTGTAATTTCTGTATAAGCAGATAAGCCTTCATAAGGGCTTCGTAACTGTCATCAAAAGTTTTTGAACGATGAATGTGTTTTAACATACTTGTCTGGTAATACAAAATGTCGATATCTCAAAATCTTCTAATATTGTCATCGTTTTTTTCTATAATGTTAAACGTCTTCAAATTCAATAGCATCATTTAAGAACAGATAAATTTGTAGTATGGTCTAGACACGCACGCTTTTCCCTCATCAGGGCTCCTCAATTTAAACAATGTAATCTGACAAATGTACCGAAAGACGTAGCAGGATGGGTGGGATATGATGCTACAGGACCCACGTTTTAGAAATTTCAAGCTTTTTGGCTTGAGCAATTTTGCCTTGAACACTTGGACGCCAAATTCAATTGTTCTTAAAATTTCTGAAGTTATATATTTCTTGTCTGTCCTTAACTGTACAAACTTACATTTGATTCTATCCACAGGAAAATTTTCTACGAGACTTTGAAATATGCATTAATCGACGCTTTCGTGAATTCCAGTTCTCGTAAAGCTATTGGAAATTAATTTTGATTTAACTTCCAAAATATCCATAAATATATTGCACTTACATATGGAAAAGATAAAATGAATTGTGTTTTAAACACAGGCAGGATACTTGAACAAAAGATGACATTGTCGCTGAAAAATTGCAATTTCGAGCCAATTAAGTGTAGTTGCTAGTTAATTATTAGGAATCCTGTAGATGAATCTTTGTCAAAAACTATCAAATTATCAAGAATATCCAGAGATGATTTCATGATTAAATGGGAAAAAATGGATTTAGGATTAAAATATTACAAGGCTTTATATTTTCCAATTTTTTCTTCCAAAATCGTCCATTTTCAATGAAGTGACATTCGCTTTCCTGTAACGTAAATTTGTCGACGAATAGACTGTGATGGATTTTCTATTTTATACATGCTATGTGTCAAAGCAATACGTTTAGTAATAATGTTTTATTGCATTTTGAATGCGAAGGTTTGTGATGCCATTTTTCCCGATAACGTCGAAATCACGTCGTGGTTTGCTCATGGATAAAACTCCCACAGTCCTAAATTTCGAAAATCACCATAATTTTTTCAAATGACGCCGGAAATTATTCAAACTTCATCAGGGTACTCAAATGAGTATATCAATCAGAGTATCAAATGTTTAAAGGGAGTTAAGACTGTACTTTTCCTAGGAAGCGAGAAAACAAATAATGCCGCCGTCATCTTGCTGTTCAAACCCTCCTTAAAAGCCAATATACATGTACTAAGAAATATGTCAAAATTGAATTTTCACGGACAGGAACACATTATGTCGCCTTACAGTACCGTTGTCAGAAGCATTTAAAGTTCTGCACTTAAAACGGTCCGTTGACATTATGCCACAGGTGAGGATATGAAGGAAACAATCCGATTGTCGTGACGATGAGCATGTGTGGAAAGTATGATTTTCTTATAAACGTTGACATTTTAGAAGTAATACACCCGAAAATTAAATGGGGGGTAGTCATAACACTAAGCTATTGATTTATATGCTTTTCTGGTACTGATATACAGTTTGAAAAGAGGAGAACGAGTTGGCGTCCTTCGATCACCTTGTCCTGCACATGTGGTATCCTTCCTTTTTCTTGAAATATATGAATATTCAGGTTATCTTATTCCAGAAATATACTCATGATAATTATCAAGTCTATATCATGCTCCTCTGGTAGTGTCAAGATCACGAATTCAGTTTTGGGCTATTTTTTTTTTTTTTGACTTTTCTAAAACTGGTCCGTTGTCAATTCATGTTCTGTCCGTTGTCAGATGTCCGTTGTCTGCTTTGATATTTTAATGAACAGAATGATACTATGATACCTGTGCTAATCAGACCACGAAATACTGTATACAGCTATGAATAAGCAAAATTTAATTTTCAACCAATTTAGAATGGAGACCAATTTGCCCTGAATTGAATTCGCCGAATTATCCGTTTTGTTAAGATATCATTAACATAACATTTTAGTCGTCCCGTCTTCTAAAATTTCATCCTTTGGGCTGTGGGCGAAAAGGGTTAAATATAAATAGAGTAGAAAATTTGACTGTATACAGTATCTTACTTCATAAGTGTATTATAAACCGGTGTAATGTAGTAGTTTTCACATTGGCTATATAGTGTATTTCATCCCCCTGGGGATATTCCGCTATTTATTAGACTTTCCTCATATTAGCATGGATTTTTCCCATAGAAACGAAATGCTATATAACCATTTCACCCCCTGTTAAGTCCGGATTTTGTTTACCTTCCAATATTGAAAAATAAATGCAAAATGCTCCGAGTCTTACGCTTAAAGTTGAACTTTGAATACGTGTATTATGGACACTCTTTTAATCAAAGATGATTTTAAATAATCACAAAACATTGTAGAATATGTTAGAGGTTTCTTGGGGGGGGGGGGGGGTAGACACACTCATATATTGGGTTTTAGATACACTCATATATGGGGTTGTAGACACACTCATATATTCAGATAAACACATATAAACAGACACACATATTCACCAACAAACACACACTCATACAGTGTTTTTTCGCCAGAGGGGGGGGGGGGGGCTAAAGTAAGTGTATAGCATTTTTTCCAGGGGGAGCTACAATGGGGAAATTATAATGGCAATTTATACTAGTATTTTATTTCTTTATATGTCTGTATTTATTTCTATGCATTTGATATCCATATGTCCTTTCGATAAAACAGTGCCCAATAACCCATCTGCAGGTAAGAATCTTATTGTTTCTAAAAAAGCATGCGAAAATTCTAGATCAAAGAGCGATTTCGTGTAAAGAACGTTTGGAACAATTACGTCTCTGTTTTTAATGCTATATATGACTTCAAAATCCCTTTAACGATTACTGTTCCATTGATCCATGTATACTCGTATATTCATGAACTCATCCTTTTCATGAACTCATCCTTCAATTTTTTAAAGAATCATATTTTCAAATTTAAATCTTTTCTATGTGTTATATGTTCACGTTACATAAAAATGTTATGATATCCCGCTTAACAAAAAAAAAGGAGCTGAATACTTTTAGAATTAACTAAGCTAATTCAATTGCTAAGCCTTAGATTTCAAATAAAGATTCAATTCTCCATTCATGCCCAAATACCGTTAAGAGTCATGTCAACGGACCATATCTTCTTGTCTTGTATTAACAACGGACATACTTTATCAAATAATCAAAGTATACAATAAATATTCAATGTAAACGACGGCCATTCACATACATTGTTTGGATAATGTTGTGGATAATTTTCTACATAAAATTGGTATATAAAATCAAATTTCCGTTTTCGTTGCTGACTGTAGGTCATCGCCGATCAGATCTCCTCATAACATAAAAGGAGTTTAATTCAGTTCATGGTAATAATGTATTACGGAAGCGTGTGGCTACCCCCCATTGGATTTTTAAAAGAAATCATCCGTTACCTAATTATTCATTAGTGATTTTACTGAATTTTTGTCGATAATTTTCATGACAACGGATGGTTTCCAACATATCCTCACCTGTGGCATAATGTCAACGGACCGTTTTAAGTGCAGAACTTTAAATGCTTCTGACAACGGTACTGTAAGGCGACATAACGTGTTCCTGCCCGTGATTTTGCTACCATGATAACATGCCGCGCGAGGTTACCTTTGTAATCTGTGATAACCTACGTTTTCAATTTGATAAATTCTCTGAAATACATATATGTTTGTATAAGAAATCTGATGTTTGTTATTTCGTGTTGCAGTGTGGAGTTGGTAAAGCAATTCCCCGCGACCCGATGTTTGAAGTGTTTTAATTTCATTGTGTTCTCTAACTTGGCTTTGTTGTAGTGTCTTCTACGTAAGACTTTAATTCACTTTTTTCCATTATCGCATTATGGCATTTTTAAGGTCGCCTCGTATCAAACTACCCCCCTTGAGATTACCCTCTGTCACTACAGTCACTTTACTATTATCGACATTCAACAGTAAAAAACTTTTTTCCTCACCAAGAGTACTCTTATCACCTCTCAAATTTAGACCCCACAGTCGTATTTTACGCACTACTCCATCCGCAGGCTTTACATTCAACAACAGACACAGAGGGTTCTCAATTATTTCTAAGTGCAACAGTAAAAGATGCTCGTTGTGTCACCTCATCAACCGCGACTCCACAATAACATCTAGTGTAAATGGGCAGAAATTCAAAATCGAGATAGACCAAGACAACGATTGATCGTCTCAAGATCTTATTTACGTAATGACTTGAAATGCAAGTGGATGTGGCGCACAATATGTAGGTGAGACAGGCCAGCCTTTAAAATCTCGTTTTAGGAACCATTCTTATAAGATCAGAACCTCACGTCAACAAAAACACAGAAACTTTCTTTATAATCACTTTGTTAAATATAATCATTCTATTTCGGATATCACCATTACCCCAGTTCAGACTTTTCCAAAACGTAAAAATGAAAGTAAGACCGAAATTAAAAAACGCCAACTACAAGCTGAACTTGCCTGGATCACCAAACTTCAGACTGCGTACCCTCTTGGTTTAAACGATCAAATTTATGGACAAGGAAACATTTCCTCAGCTTCTACCAATATCAACATCTTTTCAATTCGCCCAAACACTAAAAGGAAATACAGGTCGCACGGGAAAAGACGAAACAGACAAAAAAGAAAACGATCCAGAATATACCGCTCTCTCAACGATTTACTTACTATAGCACGCAGTGGCGGAAGACATGAGCTGTTACATGCTCTGTCGTCAATACCAGTTATGCACTTGAAATCTATCTTGGATGAAGCAGAGGTTGCATTCTTAAGAAACACTGACTGATTCAGACTTAATATCATTGTCTCATTCGCACAGTATAAACTTTATCCTATTGTGAAAAACACCTCACCTAAAAGACGATTCATAAAAATCCCGTTTATTAACAAAGGTTTTGATCTTCTAAACATCTCTAATATTTTTCGGGATCATCGCGCACAAAGTACCATTCCTCAATATTTTGAAAATGTAGAGCCACCTCTTATTTGTTATAAGTACAAGAAACCTATTCGAAACTTTGTTTTTAACTATAATAAAGTTACAACGGATCCTGACATACTTGAATCGTGTCCTGCTTCTTGAGAATGTGCAACTTCTAAATATCTCTACAAACCAGCTGGCCATGTTGTTACAGGTGACTTTTCAATTATCCAAGACAGACAGCTCCGTGGTCTTCTTAAAAAAGGACCTAAGTATAGAATCCCATCCAAGATAGATTTTGTCAAATGCCGTGAAGTGCTTACGGAAGCCTTAGATAATTATACGAAAAGATGGTGTAAATCAGAAGGAGTCGAACCGCATGCTCTGAATGACTGGAAAAACCTCATTTTAGATATAACGGATATTCGAATAGATAACTTCCATAAAAACCCTCATCTTTTTCAAAATCCACGTTCCAAATCAGAAAGATATTTCAAATCCAAACTAAGTAAATTACATGAAAAATATGTCTTTGCACCAGCTGATAAAGCAGCCAACAACACCATTATCATTTGAAAACGTTACTACATATCAACTTTGGTTTCGGAACTTTCGTCTACTAATACATATATCAAAAGCAATGAAAGTGCATCTAAAATTTTAAGCAAGCGTAACAGTGAGCTGTCTTCATTCAATATCTCTATTTCTAAATTGGATCTCCCAACACTATATTGCATATCGAAACTGCACAAGTCTCCTTACAAATTTCGATTTATTGCTAATTCTAGTAACTGCTCCACTACAATTTTGTCTAGAAATCTGACGTCAGCACTTACTGCTATTAAAGAACACATAAATAGATATTGTGAAACGGTTCTAAACAGGAACGATGTAAATTTATTTTGGTCTATTAAGAATTTAGGGGAGGTGATTGAAAAAATGAAATCTGGAAATTTCCAAGCCAATACGATTTCTTCATACGACTTCGCTAATATGTACACCACACTTCCTCATGACAAAATTAATGATCTAATCTCATTAAATGGTGTTTTGATCGAGAGCGAAAAACTTACATTTGTACATCTGAATCGAAGGGTTTCTTTTCCTCGACAGACTACAAATCATACAAATCATGGACATGTAGTTACCTGTGTAATGCCTTGTCCTTATTCTTGGACAATATTTATGTTAGATTTGGTGAGGATCTATACAAGCAGGTTGTAGGAATTCCTATGGGTACTAACTGTGCGCCTCTTGTTGCAGATTTATTTTTATACACTTATGAAAAAGAATTTATCCAAAATCTTCAAAAGCAAAGAAAATTTGATGAGCTGAAATGTTTCAATAATACTTCTAGGTATCTGGATGATATTCTTACCATTTACAATCCTGCTTTTGAATTATATAAGAATGAAATTTATCCACAAGAATTAACCCTTAACAAGGCAAACCTTTCAAATTCAGAAACACCCTTTTTGGACCTAAATATAAAAATTGTAAACGGAAAGATTCATACAAGTGTATATGACAAAAGGGATGATTTTGGATTCAACATAGTAAATTTCCCCTGGCTTGGCGGTGATGTTCCAAGATTACCGTCATACGGCATTTACATATCACAGCTCATCCGGTACGCAAGAGCATGTACTGATATTTTTTATTTTAACAGTAGAAATTTACAAATTACCAAAAAACTTTTAGGTCAAGGTTTCCGCTTTCATAAACTAGTTAAGACTTTCTGGAAATTTTACAAAAATTACAGTCAACTTCTTTTCAAATTCGGATCTATACATGCAACAGAGTACATTACTATGGGTATTACACAATCCGTCTTTTATGGTGATATGATAAACAAAATAAAAAGGATCAAAGGTAGGCAGCATAACCATCGAAAATGCGTCAGAATCATCAAACGCCTTTTATACCGTGGATATGATCCTAATGTCACCAGACGGATATGATCCTAATGTCACCAGACGGACACTAGGCTTGGTACTTGACCAATCTACAGTCTTGTACAAGCGCATCCTTGAGACTTGCACTCTGACTGACTGTGACGACGGGACTCCATGACGGGCCCTGTCCAAACCTCTTTAGAGAGGACAGGGCCCCGACCACCTGTCCTCCCTGAATGTCAGTCGGACTCCTCGGGTGATTACATACATGAGCTCGCTACAGCCGGCAGAGCACGGACTGTATTACGCATGCCCTCTTTTTATATCCATTTACATATTCATCTGTGTCTCTGGGGCCTTTACGTTTCGCGGTCTTGTTTGTGTGATGTCATCTTACAGTGAGGAGGTTGTTTTACACCACAATTGTACGTTCTTCGAGACCTCTGGGTAATTGGAGAAGTGAGAGGGTTGTGCGCACGTAATCCAGGATAACCACACCATTTGCTACTTGCGTGACAAATGGCCGTCCAAAGTCGGCACCGGTTACCCATTGGTCTCGTCGGTTTATGTGTAGTCTTTTGTGTTTGATGTTTACATGTCGTGTGTCTCTTTTCCGTCTCGTGCTGTACTCGTCTTTTGTGTTTTTGCATCGGGTGTTTTGGTGTTTTACTGTTGATGCTGCAACGGGTTCTTGTTGGAGGTCTCCTCCCTTCTTCATGATATCACCTCTATGGATTTTATTTATAATCTATGACATTGTCATATACCGGAACAAGCTCCTACTATCGTTATTATATTTTTGATTCACTTTAGGGATTAACCAAATATGCAATCACCATATGTCACAACTTTTAAACAAAGCTGCATTTCAGCTTAAAAATGAAATCACAGTAATTCACCTTGAGGCTTTTAAATTAACGTGTATTTATCGTGATATGAATTATATTGAATTCTTTATTCTATCTAAAATAATTAGAAATGTAATAGACAAAAGGCAGGTTGTGAAATGCCCATAGAAATATACTGTCGAATTTCAAAAGAAGCTGACAATAATTAGTTTGTGAAAGCGAAAACCTTGACCTAAAAGTGTCTTATATATTGTATGCGTTATACAACACAGGTCATTTGAATAGTTTTAGAAATGATAATCAGCATAATAAAAGAAAAATAACTGTAGTAAATCGGACGTATTCAAACATGGGTCCTGTAGCATCATATCCCAGTCATTTTGCTATGTCTTTCGGTATATTTAGGACATAATTTTCACAGATTTTGGTCACATTTCATTGTTTAGATTGAGGATCACTGACGAGGGTTTATTACCCGAAACGTGCATGCCTGGTCCATGCTGTAAATTTATCTGCTCTAAAATGATGCTAATGAATTTGAAGACGTTAAACATTTGTACCACTTGGTGAGTGTCACTGCTGGTGGACCAAGAGTCCCCGAGGGCGCCTGTAGCCAAGTTCGATCAATTTCGGTTGGTCGTTTCTTCAAACGCATTAAAAATATTCGGTTTACAAAATTCTCTTAAATTTCTAAAACGTGGGTCCTGTAGCATCATATCCCAGCCATTTTGCTACGTCTTTCGGTATATTTAGGACATAATTTTCATAGATTTTGGTCATATTTCATTGTTTAGATTGAGGATCACTAACGAGGGTTTATTACCCGAAACGTGCATATCTGGTCCATGCTGTAAATTTATCTGCTCTAAAATGATGCTAATGAATTTGAAGACGTTAAACATTTATGTGCCTTCGGTTTGTTATTTTCTGAATTATCGCTGTATATAGGGATATGGTCATTATCCATATTTGTAATGTGTACCACTGTGCCACTGATGGTGGTCAAATTGTCTCCGAGGGCACTTGTCGGGCAGTCTTTTGCTTAGATGGATGGATAGTACTCAGGAGAACTAAAAAGTGGCTGGAGCGTCACGCAATATAAAAAATCTCCAACCTGTTGCGTCTACGGACACGTACGCAACAGTTAATTTAGGTGTACCTAGAATTAATTTACATGATATTATAGATGAAACATTCATAGTAAGTAGCAACCATGAGTTTTGGTATAAACATGCAGATAGGGTATGTTAAAAATGTCAATATTGAAATATATGTTCTATAGTACCAATTTTGTTGTAACAGACACGTGTTTCGGATATTTTAATCCTCGTCAGTAGTACTTCATGTCAAACAGTTTTAAAAAAAAAGCAAAAGTGGATTTTCCTGGTGTCATCTTTAATACAGAGCTTTAATTTCCTTTTGCAAAAATGAGCGGCTCCAAATTTTGTGTAGTGTTTACCGTATTCAGAAGCGTATTTAAGTGAAAAATATGGCCAAAAATCGTTGGAGGGTAGGCGCAAAGAGCTTAATTCTAAACATGGCGAAACCGCGCTAAGGACAGAGCTATGCAATGAGGGAGAGACCCCTTAGTTTGAGAAATTTAGGTCTAACTTGATGACAGGAAATTTAGAATATATTTCAATGCGATGCGTAAGCACTAAAACTAGGTGAGCGATATCCCCGAAGCCTTATAGTCAACCAGCAGCGATACCAGCCTAGTGGATGAAAGGTCAATATTGAAATATATGCAATTCGAACCTTGTGAGATTGAAGTCGTCGATATACTAAAAGATAGTGCTGTATATTGAAATAAATTTTTAAATACAATACGATACAATACGTCTTGTTTCAAAACTCAATATTTTCAATACAATACGCATTTTTTTTTTTTATTTTTCGCAAATTTATCATTATAATGAATCAACAAATGGAGTTTTTATTTTTCAATCAATGACAACTTCATAAAAGGAAACAAAAATAAACAACAAATGTATGTGTTCCATTCAAAAATAAACAAAGGAATGAAAGGATAACAATAGCAGCTATGGAAAGTGTTTCTTTGTCTACCAAATACTTATTTTGACATATTTTTACATATTTTGTGAAAATGCTGCCAAACAGCTGACCTCACCTTTTCGTTTTTCAACTCAATGTACGGTAGAATGACAAATATGGATAATGACCATATCCCAATACACAAACAAAATCGATAATTCTGAAAATTTTAAATCGAAGGCATACAAAATCAGGATTAAACAGGAACCAAAGCAAACAATCAAAAACCTCCACCACATGAAATGTGGGAGTGAGACCAGCTTTTTATTTGCACTCATATGCCTAAACGCACAAGTGATCGGGGAAGATTCAGAAAAAAAATATTAAAATAAAAACAAAAAATAATTAAATGTTTACATTTATTAAATCTATTGAAAGTATCTATACTCAGCATTTGTGTTTCGATACGTATTGAAAATCTCAGAATATCGATACTCTTCAATATCAATATACAGCACTACTAAAAGAGCATCAATTTTCACCAAGCGATTGCTTAAGGGGGTATGAGCGTGAACAAATCAAACGTAAACCGTATCGATGTCGTAAAGAAAACAAAGTCTGAAAACTTATTGAACTAATGGTTGAATATACCTCTAGATTAAAGAGCAATGCATTTCGAATGACGAGCAATGTATATCATCGATTACACCTAAAATACGCTTCTATCACGACATCGTTTTACCCTTGGCTACGACATCAACGGGAGTTTATTTGACGTCATACTGTATTATGACGTTGCAATATTTTTCCGCAAATTATCATGAAAGCGCTTTGTGCTTGTTCTTTAGAAGTCCTGTAAATTCAGTTTGTCTTATATTATTTCACGCCATGACAACTTTACGGAGAGGAATAATTTGATTGCGATTGAATTGAGTAACAGTTTAATACTTCAAATTTATTCTTGCATAAAAAAGACACAAATAAATTCAAAAGAATAATTATATTTTATAGTTCAAGTTGACGATGCAGCGTTACTGACCACGCAATTTACCTCAAATATTGAAAACGTGTAAAACTAATATATCTTGAAAGTACTTTCATTTACAAAACGTATGCGTTATAATGATTTAGTCAGAATTTATATCACGAGGCCTCATGACGACCGACTGTCAAATCATCAAAAGGACCAAAGATCACGTACATCATGTACATGTACGTTGTAAAATAGATTGATCCGAAGGACTCCGTAAACACACCTCCCATTGTACGCCCTGTTGAAAAGGGAATTATTCTGTCTCAATTTTACTAATCTATGATATAACGACATTCATTGAAGAGAGCATGTGCAAGAAATCAATGCGGAAGACAGGGTGTGCGTTTACTACCTTTCCTATCATACCGACACCCCCCCCCCCTCCCCCTTCTTATCCCAGCACTTAGTAAAACTAGTGAAACTAGAAATGTGCCTCAGCTAACTTTAGATAAATTGTTTCAAAGCAAACATATCAAGAGATTAAGAGATCCTTCGTATCGTTGTTCTACTAAATTTGCTTCATTTTTTTTTTCAAATCTGGTACAATATGTACGAATGTCAAAACTACATGTCATGTATAAATAGATACGTGTAGATGCCGCAAAATCAATTTTGAGAGGAATGATATACAGAAGAAGCATATAGATAGGAATCTAGAACATCAATTTTTTCTCATTCACTGAGATTAACAGCATACAATATCGCCGAGCATTACCTAAAGTGAGCGTCACGATGAGCGCTACGTCACGTTACGTTGTCGGTGCTTAAAAGCGCTAAGTGTTGGGAAAATGAATAAGAAATTGATCAGAATATGACTCAAATTTTAAGTCTGAAGTCCAGATTATAAGAAATCTCAGATAAAATGTATAGATATATAACAACTTTCCATTTTCAATCATAAACAACGTATTTATCATATCCAGAGGCTTGGTCAGAGGAATTCTAAGCTAAATATCTTTAAAACGGCTACACTCTTTTTTCTATAAATTATTTTTTTATCTTGAGCATGTATCACAAGATGAAAAAAGAAACATTTTATCAAAATTCTATTATGCCAACAACTTCGAAAATTAATGTTTTTAAACTTTTCATACAATTTTTACTGTCAAAAATGGGATGAAATAAATGTCCTTCTCCAGCATGGTTACCATGGCAACAAAAATATTTTTTCCGAAAATGATAAATTTACTTCATTTGCTACGTCAATAGATAAAAATTTACTTCGTACTGTGTTATGTACATTTTTAAAATTAAGTCCAAAGTTGGGACATTGCTTTAGAAAAAAGTGTGCAGAGTTACCTCCCTTTTTTGTCTGTATATAGGGGACAAACGGCTACACTCTTTTTTTCATGAAATATTGCAATCGATGAAGGAAGGGATATTCTTTTGTATGTATACAATTATTTTCAATTTCTATTATTCCCTGAAAATGCGGTTCACACTCATACCTCCTTAACTAAGTGCGGCACGAAGAACTGCAAAACTTGTGGTAACATCCTCATAACAGACGCTTCTTTCTCTAGTAATCTTACAAAACAAACATTTAACACGCATATTTTTGAAAACCTCATCTGTAAGACATCTAATGTTGTCTACTGAATAGAGTGCTCACTTTGTGGATTGATTTATGTGGGTGAAACCAAAAGATCAGCTCCGAACCAGAATGTCTGGACATCAGTCAAAAATCAATGATAAAGGAAATCAACTTCTTTATCGTCATTTTGACCAACCTTATTATTTATAGGGATATGAGTATTATTCATATTTGTCATCCAACGTTGGGAAATACAATGGTACAAAACTGTAGATTGGTTCAGTACCACGTCCAATGTTCTTTTGGTGAAGTTGGGATCGTATCCTCGGTAATGCAGGCGACCGACTATTTTCTTACATTTGTGGTTGAATTTTGATCTGCCTTTGATCCTTCTGATTTTGTTCACTAAGTCACCGTAAAATGAAGGTAATGAAATTCCCAATGATAATACTCTGATACTGGAATTGTCCCATATTTTAAAAGAAGTTCAGAATAGTTATTGTAAAATTTGCAAAAAGATTTTACAAGTGTATAATATCTAAATCATTGACTGATCAGGTTCTTTGTAATTTGTTTATTTTTATCATGGGAGTCCGAAACATGGGAGCAAGCTCTTGCGTATCTGATGAGTTGAGAGATGTAAATGCCGTACGAAGACAATCTTTGAACATGGCAATCAAGCCAAGGAAAATTAACTATGCCAAAGTCTTCTCTTTTGTCGTATATCTTTGTCTAAATTTCTCCGTTATTGAATTTGATATCAAGATCGAAAAATGGTGTAGCTTTATCATATATGTTTGCCTTATTCGATGTCAATGGCGTGCTGTTATGCGTGTGATCTGCCGTAATGAAAGTATTCATGTTTTGAACCTCTCCTTATCTTTTGGACAGGAAGTAAAGAGGTATGAAGAGAAAACCGCCTGGCGAAGTCATAATCTTTGTCGATTTTATGTCTAGATGAGATGTGATCAAGGGACTTTGGAGCATGTATACTGTAGTTTTATCTTAATTCACACATATTCTTTTTTGCAGTATGGAAATGAAAGCATAGTTCCCTAGTCTGAGTTGTTAAACTGTTTGGTTGTGTTCTTTTACCTTACTTTCCAATGCTGTTGCAAGAGATCTTTTCTCTGTTAAGGTCATATACTTTTTATTCAGGTTTAGGAAAGTTATCCATAAGATTTGAATCAGTTTCATATTATTGTATGTAAAAGTGATGTGTAGTGACATTTGATGTGGTTACCATAAGAAAAATTGAAGTTCTGAGATAAGCTGATGCAGACTTTTCCCATTGCCAACTATGGCAAATTCAAAATTATATTCAATATCTTTTTATTTTTGGATTATTTTGCTATATATTTTGATTAAAATTTATTGAATATACTACTGATTGATTGACGCTAAGAATTTGAAACATTCCGGACTATACCTTTGTGTAAAATGATATAAAATGTTCTTAAAGATCTTCATAAAGCAAATCAGAGATATCTTGTAAGTCGAAAAACAGAATACTTCCAAATAATTATGACAATAACTGTTTATTAAGGAAAGGGAATGATCTCCAGCATGACCACCCTGTATTCACCCACCGAAACAAAGCCACAAGAAAGAGACGCAAAAATGACATCATACAAAACTACAAATCGCAAAAGACACAACGATATTCACTAGAACAGCATGGTAGACATGGTAGACATTTATCATTTCAAAAGAAAAATCAGTACTTCTATCAAGTTCTATGTAATATAATTGAAGCATAATTTGACTTTATCAACATTATAAACATAAAAACATTGCAAAAATAGAAAATGCCAACGCTGTAAGATACGCCTTTTGTGGTATTTATTTCTCATAAATAAAATTGTGAATACAGTTATTTCAGTTTTAGTCTCCAAATGACTTCACCTTTACTCACAATTCCTCAATTAACATGATAAAGACACCAAAAAAAAAAAAAAAAACAACAACAAACAAAACAAAAAACAAAATGAAAAAGAAAAATGGTGAGAAATATGAAAGAACATGTGTTGTTCTTCAAGTGTGCAAAGTTTGAATAAAGAATATTATACACATAAATTGTCAAAATAAAAATTTCCATAAAACCCTGTTAATTTTAGCCACAAAATGACATTGATCCCTAACCTAACCTTGCTACAGCCAACCCACATGGTAAATTTTGAGGTTCTGTGACTGAGAACCATTCTTAGTTCAAGAACCATAACTCTGCAAAAAATGTCAGTTGAACACAAACTTAAAACTGGATTTGATAGTGTATACCAAGTTTCAATTCAATGTAAACGTCTTCAAATTGAATAGCATCATTTAAGAACAGATAAATTGGCAACGTGGACCAGACATGCACGTTTCGGGTACTTAACCCTCATCAGTGATCCTAAATCTAAACAATGTTGTATGCCAAAAAAGTATGAAAATTACTATGTCGAAAATGTGTACCGAAAGACGTAGCAGGACGGGTGAGATATGATGCTACAGAACCCACTTTTTAGAAATTTCAAGAAATTTTGATAACAGAAATTTAGAATGCGATGAAGAAACGATCAACCGAAATTGATCGAACTTGGCTACATGTGCCCTCGGGGACTCCTGGTCCACCAGCAGTGACACTCACCAAGTGGTATAAATGTAAACGTCTTCAAATTGAATAGCATCATTTAAGAACAGATAAATTGGCAACGTGGACCAGACATGCACGTTTCGGGTACTTAACCCTCATCAGTGATCCTAAATTTAAACAATGTTATATGCCAAAAAAGTATGGATATGAAGCTATGGTGGGATATGAAGCTACAGAATTTCTATGTTCAAGGGCCATAACTCTGCTGAAAATGGGTCAATTTCTCTGAATGTATGAGTGCTGAGTCTTAATCCTAAATGCATACTTTCGAATGTATGTCTTGCAATGTCTCTTGGTACTTGACCAATCTACAGTCTTGTACCAGCGCATTCTTAGAACTTGCACTCTGACTGACTGTGACGACGGAACTCCATGACGGGCCCTGTCCAAACTTCTTTAGAGAAGACAGGGCCCCGACCACCTGTCCTCTCTGAATGTCAGTCGGACTCCTCGGTTGATAACATAAATGAGCTTGCGTCGACAGAGCACGGATTGTATTAAGTACGTCCTCTTTTTATATCCATTTACATATTCATCTGTGTTGCTTGGGCCTCTGCGATTTGCGGTCTTGTTTATGTGTGGCCATCTGATAATGAGGAGGTTGTTTTACGCCACAATTATTCGTTCTTTCGGAAAAGTGGAGAGGTTGTGCGCAATTAATCTAGGACAACAACACCATTTGTTACCTGCGTGGCAGATGGCCGTCCTAAGTCGGTACCGGTTGCCAATTGGTCTCGTTGGTTTATGTTTAGTCTTTTGTGTTTCTATGTCGTGTGTCTCTTTTTCGTCCCTTGTTGTACTCGTCTTCTCTGTGTTTGCGCTTGTTGGCACTGCAACCAGGTCTGGTTGGAGACCCCCTCCCTTCTTTTATGATTATGCTTTTTTGTACACAAATATCATTAAATCTGCATTGATATTTTCAAGAAACGAAGATTCCGATTGACTAAGAAATTGTAGGGTTTGTCATAGTTAACAACAATACATTCGTATTTGCGATTGCCGATCTTGCTTGTAAACGCGTTACTTATAATTTTACGAGTCTTTCTTTCAATTTAAAATGTGGGATTGTAGTCATGCTGGGAATTCACATAAAGCGAGACAGACTTGCACACTAAAATTTACCTGAGCGCCGTGACGATGGAAAAGTGAGTAAATGTTTATTTATACATATGTGTATGTTTATACATATGTGTATACATATAGGATCTCAAATGAATTTTCATTTCATACGATGTATTATGAAACGAGTTGTGTGTTTTATATCCCCGAGCCTTGGCGAGGGGATATAAAACGCACAACGAGTTTCATAATACATCGTATGAAATGAAAATTCATTTGAGATTCTTTTTATCACATGATATTGCCTAAAAATGTGTATTTCCAACGTGAAATCAACGTTTCCGAGAACTAAAGAGACGAACCACGCCGTGATCTTGAGGTCGTCTGCTACGCCATGAGAAGTAGTGTCCCCATCGTATAGATATTCTGTGCGTAAGAGAAAAGTATTTCAATTTTGAATAGTATTTTAATGCAAGAATTAATTCAACAACAACAATTCTAATCACTGATATTGACTCTTGGTCTGAATTTAACAGTTGACCGATATTTGAAAGGTCACATTTGTCAAGGTTCATGTGATTCGGTTCCAAACTTGACCAATCGCATTCAAGCAGAGCGATATGTAACGTGTTATCATATCATATATTTATGAAATGGCTTTATGAAACTGCATAACGGGTGTATCATGTGATAAATATACATATGTGTATGTTTATACAAAACACGCATGTATCGGAATATAATTGTATGCATTTGTTTAATATCGAAGTACAAATACTACATCTTAGTTAAGAATTAAGCATGGCTTTAAGATTTCGAACAGTAAATGCATCTTTTAGATTTCAAACACGTGCATGTTTGTTATAAAGCGATTTAACGAGGCTGGGTCTAATTAGAAAATGATGAACTTCTACCCAAGGTATTTTGACTAAATTCGGATCATGTGATTGCAGTATTATAAAATTCATTTTATGGGAAAGAAAACAGAAGTTGACCGTTCAGTATTATGTAGGGGTCATCTCAAAGATAATGGCATCTTACAATGAGACCTTATGGGGGTTTACTGCAAAATAATGATTTTTCTCAAATTTTTCATGTTTCTGCGCAAGAGATTTTAATTAAATTAATGTTATTTATTTGTTGTACTTCAAATATCATTTTAAGAAAAAGAAATTGAAATTTCACCGTCATCAAATTTTTCTAATTGTACACAGCCTCGTTAAACTTGAAATGAAAATTATATAAAGCGCTTTCGGCTTGTGATCAGTTAGAGATTTTAATAGTGAGTGATGAAGATCCCAATCTTTTTTTAAAAAAAGGCTTATGATTAAAAGTAATTTTATCTGTTTGATCTTTGCTAGATGCCTATCATCATTAGCAATGACGCAGTTGGTTATTAAGGGACAAAATCATTATGAAATTATGTAAATAACGTAATTTTATCACAATTTCACATTTTTCCACATTTTTGTCGATCAATCGTCCCTTGTGCAAAGCTTTGTTCGTAAACGTGCGAGTATGTGGCAGGCATCTGTAAAATTAAATCGAATACCTTCGTTCGAATCACTTGGTTGAGAAAACTAAAGGATGATCTCTGAAATTACTTGGATAGCTTCCATTATGCAGCCAGTTTTCCAACGCTTTCATGCCAGGTCGGTCAACTCTTACACTATAATGGCCAAATCAAATTTTTTTTGCTTTCTCGAAATTATTCATGCACAACTTTCTTAAGGATTGCGGAATTTTTCTTTTAGTGTTCTCAGGAACCGGTTTTTTTTCATGTAGTATTAACCATAAGGAATCCACTAAGCGATCATTCTTCCAGTTTTTCTTCCAAGGAACGTTTAAATTATTTTACAGTGTTGCAAGAAATACAAGAAGTGAGTATTCTTAGTGAACATTTACAAAATTGTCAACTTAGAATCGAAACATCCTCGAAATTCTGTTGCTGTCAGTATTTTACCTTTACAATGTGTGTTTACTTCAAATAGGGCATCTAACTGTTAATGGTAGCTAGACGTTCTCTGCGAGAAAGCATTCATACTAAAGTTGGCATCCTTAACGCAGCATCCATTGCTGGCCTCATGAGGAACTAAACTGTAGTCATACAACATCTCATCTAATTTACCATGTTCCTCATACGAAACACCTGGATCACGTACTAATGAGCAACATTCGTCTATAGGGTTTCCTCTTATAATGTTTGTCGCAAAATCGCTCAGAACATCAAGTGCCTCGGTTATTGCATCAGAAGGCGAGCGATTATCATGAACGCACCTGTCGGCATTAGTAGCGCTTGGAACGTTTTCCTCACAATCCTGTTCATCGAAACTTTCAACGACTTCCATATCAGTAGGTGTACTTGAGTTCTCAGAAGAACATAAATCGATCCTTTGACAACAAGAGCAGGAATGCACATGATGGGAACTGCCGGACTCTTTGATCAGAGTTGATTCTCGACAACATAAAATCCAGGATACTGCACTTTCTCCACCGGTTGATGACCAAAGGATTGTGAACGATCACAGATCTACCGTCATCAGTACTAACTTCCAAATCATCAGCTTTTGTCCTATACATATTAAACAGTTTAGATTTTAATGTAGCCAACGGCATTCTCTTTGTTTCATTCCAGTGGTCCTTCTGCAGTTGGTGAATGGTCAAAAGACGGTCATTGCCATCTCTGATTCCAAACTTGTGCCATTGTCCATCGCTAGACGTGACAAGAACGCGAAGTCCAACAGATTCACATGAGCGGATGACATCATTTATCATGTAACGAAAGGCATCATTCTTCAAGCTACTCCCTTTCATGGCATATGTGATAACATGCGAATTGTTGCTTTCTGTGTTGTATCGCCTGTCTAAATCACTTGCCATATACACAACTATCTCATTTGCGACCGTTCTGGATAAATGATAACCTTGTCGAATCCATTTAATGGCAGAGTTGATGGATTCTGAAACTTTCTGGAGAAAACATGCATCTTCTGAGTAATTATTAATTTCGTTGTCTGTAACTTGATTAGCCAGGTTTTCCCGGAGACTTGTACAAGATGGGAATTCTGCTAGCAATTCTGTTTTGTTGTCAATGAAGCGAATGAAACCATCCCTAATTACAGGCAGGTTCAATGAAAATCTTTTAGGGCGAGCAGATGTATTGCACCCATACGTCGCTAAAAGTTCATTCCAAATTAAATTTCACAGGTCTTCGTCAAATGTAGCATGAATAACTGTCGTAGATTCCATTGACCAGCACGTGAATACTTACTCCTTACAGGAATATGCTGCCATTTCTGATAAGATCGCGGGAATGTCATACAGCGGTATACTATAGTAACTGTGTTTAAAAACGCATTTGGTAGTTTACACTTGTTCTCATACATGATTTCGTGTACAGGACCATCTATAGTTCTCAAGGAACCGTCTGGGCTGATAACCATAAAGTTTGTTTCTTCTCCATGCCCAATGTTCATACAGCCCTCTTCGAAATAGCAGTACTTAGGATAGTAGAAAGGAAGCACAGTTCCACAAAGTTTTCACTGCATCGATTTCATGTTCCCTGCCATAACGAAGGTTTTCCTCGTTACATACTTCTGTGGAAGGCTGTTCCTGTTTACCAAGCATCACTCGATCATAATGTTTTAATTGTTCCTTAAGCTTTCCACGCCTAAATGCCAGACTGCAGGTGCTTCCTGTTACTTTTGCCCTTTGTCGAAGCTGAAACCAGGCTTCAGATCCTTGTTCGATTTTCCTTGGTTCTTTTTCAGTGTTCTGCATATGATTTTGTAATGGTTTGTAATTTGCTAGCTTTTTCAGACCTACTCTTGTATTCGCACATGCAAAATTTGAAGTTATATTCATATGCGATCCTAAAAGAGACAAACTCTTCGACAAAATCAATCTCTCCTTGATGTGCTGATTGACATCCATTTTGTTCACTCGGAGTGAAGCAATCAGTGGAAAGGATTTCGATTTTCTCCAGTTTTCTCCCGCCATCTTTGAAATTCTTGATTCAGTTCCGACAAGTGAATGGCAAACATCTCGCAATTGTTTCTGTTTGTTTGCTATTTGTTTAACTGTTCCCTTCAGTGTTGTCAGAATATATCTAGAGTCGCTGTCATCGAGTTGAATTGTGTTTTCATCTAGCTTTTCTATAAAGTTGATGGACTTAGTTAATGTTGAAACTTTTCTTAAATGCTCATCTTTCCTTTGTTGAAGTGAAGGTTTGCTTTCATGACCCCAGCAGTCTATATCTCCCATTGAATCGCCTTTTCTCTTGAAATCTTCTTCCCACCAACAGCAATCTTGATCAATTTGGTATCAAAACTTTCTTTGATTCCTTTTATAGATTTGTTGAAAATTCCTGGGAAAAAATCTTCAAGCGGTGTTTCAGATCCTTGTTTTGGGATTTTGCTGTGGGTGCTGCAACCTAGTGTTGTTGGAGATCCCCTCCTTTCTTTCATACTTTTTATATAAGTTCTGTCTACTTGGCACTGCAAAATTTATAGACGAGGCTGATGGATTTACGAATCCTTTATCCTCCGGGTTATTGAGTCAGTGACCTTCACTCCTTTGTCCGGATATGAATCTAAGAAATTTTCCATGGAATAGCCGGTATCCAACTCTCCAAAATCCATGGAAACTGCTTGGTATGTGTCGTTGACTGTTGGCTAAACCAGTTCACAACATCGATTAATAAAAAGTAGGCTATATTCTGCATAGGGAATTTTCCAACGCTTACGAGATAAAGAAAGTTTTTGAAAGCTTCCGCTTGGTTTTTCGCATGGTGTTGATCGTAAACATTTGGAAGGATTTCCAGTGCATATTTTAAGAAATCTTCTTTTGATTCATTTTCATCAATGATATTTTCTTCTAACTTCTGTCGTTTCGTTTCCGTTTTTGTCACATATATTACGTCGTCTTTGACCTTAATTTCACGACCTTCGTCTTGAAGTTTTTCAAAATTTAATGACGAATGATGTATTGATTGATAGTCAAACTTTCCAGAAATTCATTTAAGACAAGCTTCCTATACTTGAAGTCTCTCTCTTTATGTGCGCTTATGAAATGGTTGGTATATTCTATTAGTGTCTGAACTTCTGATTTACAGCAATAACATCTATAGTCCAAAGGCATGATAGGAAAATTCTGAAAAAGTAGGTTAACATGAAGAAATGTATTTAGTTATCCTACATTTGAAAGTTTTGCGAAATCCTTTTTTATGTCATTTTCAAAACATTTCTTCAGCAGCTTACTCTGGACAAAAAAACTTAAAATTCAAAGGACAATTTATTACTTTTGATTGGTTTAACTGTTGAGGATTTATTATATAAACAAAATGCATGTATTTTGCATGTATTTTGTCATTGATAATATATCGAAAAGGGGAACTTAATTTTAGTACCCCTCTTGCATATCTTATAAGAACTAACTAAATGGAACTTGATCCAAATCCAAAGAGTGCAGGTGTATAACGACTCAACAAAAGTTTAAAAGGTATAATTTTACAATCTTGAACGAATTTTAAATTTATCTGGCTAAATACAATTACAGTGTATTGTCCATGTAGCACGCAAAGTTTCTTTCAAAGAAAAATACTATATTTTTGTAGCATACATCGCTTTATCTTTTTTTTTGTTTTAGAGTCATAGGTCGCTTTAATCATTTTCCGCGCGCCGCTTTATTCGGCTTCTGTTCAAAAAAGTATAAAAACATTAAAATTTACCAATAAAAATATACAAAATACCAAAACCTATCCCTCTTATATAAATACAATAAAACTAATTCACGTCAATGAATAGGGACCTTTTCCTGGTAAGAAATATACGAATTATTATGTTTTTATTCCAGTCATTAAAGTTTTTAACTCACCTGAGCCAACGGCTCAAGTGAGCTATTGTCATAGTGTTGCGTCTGTCGTCCGTCGTCGTCGTTCGTCGTCGTCCGTCGTCGTCGTAAACTTTTCACATTTTAAACTTCTTCTCCAGAATGGCTGAAAGGATTTTGATGAAACTTGGTAGGTATGAAGTACTCATGGTCCCCTACAAGTGTTGTTGTTTTTCGTCCGGATCCGTCAACAGGTGGCGCCACCACAGCCAATAGTAGGTCACGGGGGTACCCTCCTATGACAAACTTCTTCTTCAGAACCGAAGCATGTATCGACAAACCGAAAGCATCAGGATGATCTAGAGAGATGTCTTAAGAAGTGTTGTTATTTTTGGTTCCACTTCGAAGTCAAATTTTTGACGCGTTTTTGACGTCTTTTCGGACTTAGTCAGAAATGCACATTTTTGCACTAATTCTTTAAATAACTCAATAAGTGTATGATTTTACACACTCATTTACTGCATATTTATCATATTTAACTTACTTAATGCTTTGATATGTATTTTAGGCTTAAATTCTATTTTTTTGATTTTTTATGAATTTTTTTCTTATGTAAAAAGGAAGGGGTGGGGGTGATTTTCATACATTTTCTGCTTCTTTTCTATAACCACTCTTCAGATTGTCATGACATTTTGTAGATATAAGGTACTCATGCATGGTACCCTACAAGTGAAAGAATTTTGTCAAGATATCCACTTTTAGATTTTTAAGGAATATTTTTGGCTTAGGACATCTTTGGCACGCATAAAAACGAAAGAAAAAAGGAGGTCATGCATACCTTTTCTGCAAAATTCACTTGTTTAATGACCCCTCCTTCCGAATTGAAAATTTGCTAATTTTTATATATTTTCAAATCGATCTATTGATTACGTAAAAGGCAAAATCATGTTCAGAACTCAATTTCTACAGACAGCAGGGAATCATACATTGATTTAATGTGCTATTTTTAAATTTTCAATAGTTATGACCAATGAGGTGACACCTTTTATTCAGCCCGGTTCACCAGTCAAAAGGGAAGGGATTCCCTGCTAAAATGATTAACTGTAGTTACACCTTCTAGGTCAGAGACAACCAAATCATTTTCCATAAGCCGTAATGTTAACGATTTGCCTTATAACGTCTATACTAACATTGCTGGCCATGCATGTTATATACCGATTTGTTCATTGATTCAAGCTTTATACGAAACTAAATTAAAAAATATAGCATGACCTGCTCTTTTTCGCACTATTTGCGTCACAAGGTACCCCGCAGAGAATTTTCAATTTTTCCCGCGCCCGTCCCCTTTAGCGGATCGGAGCTAAGGAAATATCCGGGTATCGACATTTTAATTGCGCTTATTTTTTACCTATATATATCATATTCAAACAATATACCAAAAGAAAAGAGAATTGATAGCCAATCACATCTTCTGTCACATTTAAAATAACAGGCCCCCTCACCCTACAGGTTTTTCTCCAATCAGAGCCGGCCTTTTAGTGGTCTTTGACCTATAACTGTAACTGTAAACAAAGTCGCTGTACTTTAGATTTGATCCGTTTAATTCCTCCACAACCCTTTAGTACTGCGATACATTTCAGGAGATACAGTGCAAACGGAATAGTTTTTTATTTAATGTGCATTATACTTGGAACACTTTCATAATGGTTATCATTCATTTACTTGGAACACTTGCATATACTTGTTATCATGTATAAAGTTTGCTCGAATTTCCTCTGTCTTAGACTCTCTTAGATGAAGTAATTTACGGACTGATTTCTTGAAGAAACGTCGAATGAGTCTCTTCCTCTGGATCATGAGGTTTGATACACCGTACACTGCTTTTTGGAAAACAAATTGGCCCAATTCACTTGAATTGATAAATATTGGATTAAAACGATTTTAACTGTACGTTTCATGTATTTGAGATGAAATCAATACTATTCAAAAGCATTCTTAGATTTCAGTATACTTTAATATAAATAAAGGCAAAACCGAAAAATCTTTCTTTTTTTATGCCCCTGGAATAAAAGATTCGGGAGCATATAGTTTTTGGCCTGTCCGTCTGTCTGTTTGTCTGTCTGTTTTCCGAAAAACTTTAACATTGGGCATAACTTTTGAATGGAAGCTGGTGATAGAGGTTTCATATTTCACATGTGTATTCCTTGTGACAATACCTTTCCATTGATACCAAAATTTTGACCTCGTGACCATAACCTTGACCTTTGACGTACTTTTCAAAAACTTAAACATTGCGCATAATTTTGATTGGTTAGTGATAGGGCTTTCATATTTTACATGTGTATTCCTTGTGACAAGATATTTCCATAGATACCAATATTACGCTGACCCTGACCTCTCACATACTTAACAGAAAATGGCGTTTATACTAACAAAGATGCCGCCGGGGCATTCTCGTTTAACAAACACAGCCTGAATGTTGTTCATTCTGATATTCGCAATCGTTCTAATTTAAATTCTAATGATTTTGCCTTCTCAACTTTGAGACTGAATACCTGGTACGTACTTCTTTGATGTTAAGTTTAACTAAAAGTTGAATTGAATCATGGTTTGGATTTATTTTTTCATTCTTCTAAATAACATGAAATATACATATATTCAGATTTTACATTAAAATTGTGAAGTGAGTTCTAATCAATTTCTGACATACTATTTTAAAATCATTCATCATTTAAACAAAACATTGATCTTAACCTTTCATAGTTTATTTCTGCGTCACAGTTCAATACAAACACATATTGCATCACAACATTTATCAAATAACACTATATTGAACCCGGGTCATAATTGACCTATGTGGCAATAAATCTTAACAGTTCTTGAGTTATATCAACTTAAATTAAATCTGCTATTGAATTTATACAGATTGAAATAAAATATAAAAATGGAGAAATATATATACAAGCTACTTAAAAATTTCAGTACTATTAGATATGCACCACTATATTTTCACTCAATGTCAATGCATTGTCAAACATAATAGTTAATAGCTATTCTCTGTAAGCATTTGCACTTTTATGAAGGTCGCATGGCACTGCATGTCTCAGATTTTGATAAAATTTGTACATAAGGTTGAGTCTGACCCAAAAGTAAAAATTTGATAAGAATGTTCTTAATATCACATCCGGTTGCCATTGAAACGGACTTTGAATATTGAAAAAAAAATGCATTTTTAGGCTTTTTTTAAGTCACATACATCATTTATGCAGCATAATCTAAAACAAACACTGATGAATTATCAGTACCAAATCATTGCTCTTTCAAGTTAAGTAATAATAGTGTTGGGTTTATGGTCTTATCTATATGTTTCCATAGCAACAACACAGGTACCCTATCAGGGTAGTGAGTTTGGCATTTTTTCAAAATTAAATGATAAATTACTTACATTTTTAGGTTTTTTATGCGAAAAAAAACCCCATAAACATTCACATTGGGACAAAGTTTCTGTTCGTTGCTATGGCAACATTACCTCAAATCGCATAAACAAAAGCAATTTTGGACAATATTTAGAGTCCTTTTTTCACTAGATCATTGGATTTTAATTCAAAGTGATGAAAATGAATTAATGTATTCAAGTAGATCTTTCATTACATGAAAGAAAAGTTTTAAATAATATTCAGGAAATAGCCCGTTGCTATGGGAATGATTGTGTTAAATTGCACATAGGCCCATTTTGAGTCCTTGGATACGGGCAAAAGTTAAGTAATCTGAAATTTTTAAAATCTAAAATAAAGTTTAGACTGTGCTTTATCGCATATGTAAAATAGGTTGTGTAAGCCTGTTTCGTTTTTAGAGGAAAAGGCTTCGAAAAACAACAAATAATGCTTTATTTTTATAATGTATAGCCATATTACTATAGCAACCATTAATTATTTGAATTTTTTATTGTATTTTGATAGAGGCTTACTTGATACTTATTGATATTGAATTTGAACTACCTAGGATTAATAATTACTGTTTTATAAGATTAATAAAAAATGGTTTCCATGGTAACATATGTTCCCCATAACTTTTTCACGGTTTTTGAGAGAGCTCTTCGTGTTGGATATTTTCCAACAATTTCTATCTGTTAATCATGATGCAAAATATTTTTAAATGACTCTGAAGTTGTAAATAAAATAAGTAATATTATAGACCATAGTTTCCGTTGCCAAGGTAACTCATGTACATAGAAAGAAGTGGTTATATCTTGAATTTGCTCATTTTATAAAATAAATCCTATTTCCTTATGATATACCCATCAAGAGAGAAGGAAAATTGGAAAATACAAACAGCATTTGGAATCAATACATCAAAATAAGCTAAGTATGTTGTCATGGTAACCAGCCTTTTTTTACAATATCAGACACTACTAGTGAGCTTATCTGAAATTTTATGTCCTAATCTTTAGGATGCATAAAAAATTTTCCATTAATGTCGTATATAGACCAAATTATAGAGCTTCAAATTAGCTCCATTTTGCCAATTTCTCAACTTTAAAGGCCGTTGCCATGGTAACCAGATGACCTAGAAATAATTTTTTTGTTAAATTTTCCTTTTTTATTGGTCCCTTCTTATGTGTGAAATTTCATTAAAAACGGATACCATGCGTGCCGAAATTGTTTAAATGGTTACAGAGAATTGCTATTAATCTGTTGAATTTTAGTAAACAAAAGTATGCAGGTTCTGAAAAAAAAACATGAACTCCTGAACTTCAGTCAAAAATGAAACATTAATGGAAAGCTAGCAAGCTAGATGTGGGACAAGGTGCCTGGAAGGAGTAAGCATCCCCTGTTTGGCTCGCCGCACCCGCCGTCGATGTTCATACAAGAACATGCACTGCCTGAGCTTATGTCTATATAGAAAGTGTTATGGCGACCATGTCAGGGAAACGACATTTGGTACCACTTGATGAGTGTCACTGCTGGTGGATCAGGAGTCCACGAGGGCACATGTGGCCATGTTCGATCAATTTCGGTTGATCGTTTCTTCAACGCATTCGAAAATCTCTGCACTCACAATAGAGCACAAAATTGAATTCATTAAAGAAAAAAAAAATTTTTTAAAGTTCAAAGAGTTTTAACACAGGTTCAATAGATATAGATGATTATTAGCTTTCTTGATGCGAATATACATAAGAATAATTCACATTTAGCAATTTGCCGGAAAATTAAATTTTTATTAACAAATAGAAATGTACAATTTTGATATTATACGTTGAATAAAATGATGGATGCACAAATTTTGTGAACAGATTTACACAGTATTTAAGTAAAATTGACCAAACATCATTATTATACAACAGTCATTGTATATCCTACATGTAAATCCGAATTCGATAGTAACACAGAAAAAAAGATATGTATTTATTAAATTTACTCAAAATTTTATAAAAGATAAACATATTCTTTCAATCTTATAACATTCAGAATATTTATTCCTTAAATGATAATGAAAAAAATGAATATGAATGAAAATTTTGAATTCAAGATTACTTAGAAATATTAAATAGAAATTCAATTCTCCTGTACAAATTCATAATTCATTCAGTTTAGTTTGCTAGATAATGAAAATTAAGAAAACATTTGGTAGTTTTTATTAAATACAAAGATATATTCACAAATTTTGTAAACAGATTGAAACAGTACATATAAAAATCATCGTTGTGTTTTGGCTCATAGTGTTTCAACCAAACACCATGATTAGAATACATAATGTATTGTACTTATTTATTTCAACTGAGTCACAAAATCTTCATTTTTATAACCAACATATTGGAGCGTAAAATGTATCAGTCACACCTGATCTAGTATTTTCAATTAGTCCCAAAATGTGTGTATAAAAATACTTAATCAGAATTTCTCAACTTGTACGAGGAGATAGAACACTAACAAATTTAGTGAAAAGTCAATTTTTTTTATTTAATTGATGGGTATAGTCAGACAATCGACATCTAAATTCGTTGTTAGTGATGGTTCTTTAAATTTTCAACGGATATGTAATCTTTGGCATCTAAACCTCCTATGGTTATGAATTCAGCAGTTACTCGAAAGTAAAAGACAACATTAGAATGTGACATCGTTTCAAAGTTTGTATAATATATGTTTTTAATTAATGCCTTATTACGGTGACGTATGCGTACGAAATCAAGATGCCTTGATAAAAGTGATCATACATTTAAGGTTGTAAACCCATTACCGCCTACTTCCGCTCAAAATTACTCTTTTTGCCGATGACTAATGGTATACTGATATTCGGCGACGATCGGCAAACCTTTGATGTACCGACAAACTTAGCTGTAAAATGTATTTGCATTCTCTCCATTCTTTCTACCTTAAGACAATTAAACACAATGTCCCAAGACTCAGGACCTACAGTCATTTGATTTTTAACTTGTATACAAACCAAACTTCACTTCATGAGTTAAAGAAGATCCTGACAAACATCTCAAAAAGCACTCACAAAAGAGCACCAAATTGAGCATCGACGGACCCCTAAGAAACAAGAGGTTCCACTAGGTGCCCGGGAGGAGAAACATCCCCTGTTGCCTAGCCGCACCTGTCGTCGATGTTCACGCGCGAAATGAAAACAATATATTACAAACATGCACTGTCCGAGGTTCCGTCTATATAGAAAGTGCTATGGCGACAATGTCAGGGAAAACATTCAAAACACTTACTGTCAAACACCTCACGGGGAACCTTTTTACGAGCTCCACATCGCAAAGGGCATAAGTGTGACACAAATGAATTAAAGAAGATCCTGATGATAATTTCAACGACACTCACAATAGAGCACCAAATTGAGCATCGACGGATCACTAACGAGCTAGAGGTTCGACCAGGTGCCTGGGAGGAGAAGCATTCCCTGTTGGCTAGCCGCACCCACCATCGACGTTCACTCACGAAAATGAAAACAATATATTAAATATATGCACTGTCCGAGGTTCCGTCTATATAGAAAGTGCTATGGCGACAATGTCAGGGAAAACATTCAAAACACTTACTGTGACAAGACATTGTTCGCATCGAAACGGTCTTACCTTTTCAACAAGAAGAAATAATTCAATGGATTTGATAATGTTCTACGTAGCTAAAAGAAAATCCAAACGTCACATTCTAATAAAGTAATGAAATTAATATCGGCAAGATAAGAACGCATAAAAAACTCCGAATTCGATACGTAGCTTCATTCGCGAAATAGACACAATTTGATTTCATGTCATCTGCAAAAAAATCTTCCCGAAGTCCCCCTCTCAAACATTATTATGAGAAATTAATGAATGAAGTCATACATGTCATTATCAATATATATTTATATATTCGTCTCAGTTAATCTTATCACATGGTCTCACTTCCAAATATTCTTTATTCCTGGTAGTCCTAAAAACCTGATGCAAACCAGCCTTAAAGCCCCGAGGGCACATGTAGCCAAGTTCGATCAATTTCGGTTGGTTGTTTCTTCAAACGCATTTGAAAATTTCTGTTCATAAAATTTTCTCAAATTTCTTAAACCTGGGTCCTGTAGCATCATATCTCAGCCATTTTGCTATGTATTTCGGTATATTTAGGACATAATTGTCACAGATTTGGTCATATTACATTGTTTAGATTGATGATCACTGACGAGGGTTTATTACCCGAAACGTGCATGTCCGGTCCGTGCTGTAAATTTATCTGCTCTAAAATAATGCTAATGAATTTGAAGACGTTACACATTTGTACCACTTGATGAGTATCACTGCTGGTGGAACAAACCTCCCCGAGGGCACATGTAGCCAAGTTCGAGATCATATTCGGTTTGTAGTTTCTTCAAACGCATTGGAAAATTTCTGTTCACAATATTTTATCAAATTTCTAAAACCTGGGTCCTAGAGCATCATACCCCAGTCATTTTGTTATGCCTTTCGGTATATTTAGGACAAAATTTTCACAGATTTGGTCATATTACATTGCTTAGATTGAGGATCACTGACGAGGGTATATTACCCGAAACATGCATGTCTGGTCCATGCTGTAAATTTATCTGCTCTAAAATGATGCTTATGAATTTGAAGAATTTAAACTTTGATGGTTATTTGGACAGTTGCGGAGTATGATTTGTGAGGCTCGAAGGTCCAAGTTGGGCCGATTATGGATGGATGTGTTCCTCTCACGTTTTTGGGTGTTCTCAGGCCTTCCCTGAGATAATTTTGAAATAATGAAGCACAATGATGCCATCTGAAGCGTAAATTCGAATGTTTAAACCTGAGAAAAGTTTGTAAAATGTATTCAAATAGGAGCTTCATGGAATGTCTTTGGACTAAACAGTGGATATGATCCTAATGTCACCAGACGGACACTAGGTTTGGTACTTGACCAATCTACAGTCTTGTACAAGCGCATTCTTGAAAGTTGCATTCTGGCTGACTGTGACGACGGAACTCCATGACGGGCCCTGTCCAAACCTCTTCAGAGAAGACAGGGCCCCGACCACCTGTCCTCTCTGAATGTCAGTCGGACTCCTCGGGTGATAACATACATGAGCTCGCGGCGGCAGAGCACGGATTGTATTACGTACGCCCTCTTTTTTATATCCATTTACATATTCATCTGTGGTGCTTGGGCCCCTGCGTTTTGCGGTCTTGTTTGTGTGTGGTCATCTGACAGTGAGGAGGTTGTTTTACACCACAATTGTACTTTCTTCGAGACCCCTGAGTAATCGGAAAAGTGGGAGTGTTGTGCGCACGTAATCCAGGATAACCATACCTTCTGCTATTTCCTTGGCAGATGGCCGTCCTCAGTCGGCACCGGTTGCCCATTGGTCTCGTTGGTTTATTTGAAGTCCTTTGTGTTTGATGTTTCTGTGTTGTGCGTTGACGTTCCTTGTCCCTTATATATTTTCTATATAGACATGGCGTCGGACAGTGCATGAATTTTATATATTTTCATTTCCATGCTTCGTAAACATCGACGGCGGGTGCGGCTAGCCAACAGGGGATGCTTACTCCTCCCGGGCACCTGGTCCCACCTCTAGCTTGCTGGGGTCCGTCGATGTTTTAATTTTGCGCTCTATTGTGAGTGCTGTTGAGATTATTGTCAGGATCTTCTTTAACTCATTTGTGTCACACTTATGCCCTTTGCCGTGTGGAGCTCATAAAAAAGTTCCCCGCGAGGGGTTTGACAGTAAGTGTTTTGAATATACTTCCCTGACATTGTCGCCATAGCACTTTCTATATAGACATGGCGTCGGACAGGGCATGAATTTTATATATTTTCATTTCCATGCTTCGTAAACATCGACGGCGGGTGCGGCTAGCCAACAGGGGATGCTTACTCCTCCCGGGCACCTGGTCCCACCTCTAGCTTGCTGGGGGTTCGTCGATATTTTAATTTTGCGCTCTATTGTGAGTGCTGTTGAGATTATTGTCAGGATCTTCTTTAACTCATTTATACCTTGGCCTGACAAATACTTAACAGAAAAAGTTGTTTATACTAACAAAGACCGGGGATTCGAGTTTTACAAACATAAGATTTATTTATTTTTTTAATATAAATTTTAGAACCCGCATGTTCACTTAAAGTTCACATAGTACTTAGAGCGTTTACCAACCCCCAACCCCCCCAAAAAAAGACCAAATATTGATTCAAATGTAGTATCTACAGGAGAGATTTTCTTTACATTTGTATTAGTCTTTCTGGGGAAGCCTATATTTGTTTGTTACGAAATATAACATTTTTAGTATCTTTATTTTTGAATTTTATTGATATCTATGGTGTATATGATATTTCACAAATAAAGTGTGATGTTAATTGTGTTTGAAATGAACATCAAAGGCGCAAAGGATTCTTGACTTCTTGAATTCTTAGGTTTAAAAGACATCAATACTTTTGATACAGTCTCGCCAATTCTCCTATTTAGAAATATTGCGCAAAAATCACGTTCTTTTAAATTATTTCATTGGGCACAAGGATGGCTACTTTATCTTTGTCAGCAGGTCAGATTTTTCAAGTCATAAAAAGAATTTTGTGTGAAAGGGTTTGTTGAAGTCAACCATAGACATCTCATGTCATATAAACCATTAAAAAAGATAACGATTTGATAATGATAAACGGAATTGAAGATGAAACATCTTTTTCATATAAATGATTCTTGTTTTGATTAACAACAAAGATAGCATGCGCATATTCCACTTTTCTCTCTACTTCAATCATTAATTTCGTCATACTTGCGCTCAACAGAGACTTCATAATTCTCAAAAAAGGCAGACAGGAACTCAAAAGTCGGACGCTTAAAAGGTTTGCTATCCCAACAACTCAGCATTGTTTCATAAAGTGCACCATCACATTTCGCAGGTTTTGGATGTCTGTATCCCTGTTTTATTCTTTCTAATACTTCTTTATTTCCAATTCCTAAAATAAAATAATGTTTTTGATAAGTATATAAAACGCAAATTGCATTTCCAAACAAGAGGTCCAAATAGCCACAACACTCATCAGAGGAATTCCAATATTTATACTTTTCTAACAGCTCAGGAGTCTTAATCAACACCCAGGAGACAGAGAAATAAGTGTCAATTATCAACCTTCGGTATCCTAGAGAATACACTAATTTAATGGATTTTCATAAAAGATTTACAAATTACCAAGAAATTTTATGTCAAGGTTTCCGCTTTCAAAAAAATCATTCCAAGGAATGCATGTGTCGCCTGTGACACTTACAAATCACTTTTATATTGGGTGTGACATCCAAGTGTGACAGACAGACGGACAACGTGATCCCCAAATGTCGTTTTGCTTCGCAGGCGACACAAGAAAATACAAAAATTAACTTTAGCCTCTTATTAAATTCGGACATATACAAGCAAGAGTTTATTTCTGGGTGTATTTCACAAACTGCCTTTTATTTTGGCATGATAAACAAAATAAGAATGATCAAATGTAGACAGCATAACCATCAAAAGTGCGTCAGAATAATCAAACATCTTTTATACAATGGTGAGTTCTGCAATACCTTTGGATAACGGGAGAGTTGGGAGGGTTATGTGCATGTAATCCAGATAACCACACCATTTGCTACTTGCATGGCAGATGACCGTCCAAAGTCGACACCGATCCATTGGTCTCGTTAATTTGTGTGCAGTCTTTTGTGCCTCATGTCTCCATGTCGTATGCCTCATTTACGTCTCTTGCTGTGATTGTGTACAACGTGTTTTCGTATCAATTGTTTTGGTGCTTTGTTATGCGTACTGAAACCGAGTCTGGTTGGAGTTCTCCGTCTTTCTCTGATTTCATGAAATGCCCTCATTTGACCATAGGGAGAAAATTAAAGTAATTGAAAATAAGTGATCAATTACCTCCTTTTTAATCTATGAAAATAAATCAATAAGATGAAAAATTAATTCAAAATTAAGCAAAATTAATATCGAAGTATTGAATGAGTAAAAAATATGACAAATATGCAGAAAATGAAGATTTCTTCAAAGTACGAAAAGATTGTATCATTGAATGAATGTCAAACATACAACCAACAATCAGAAAAAAAAATCACAATCACATGGCCAAATTTTTTTTTCAATCCAAAAGTTGATCGGGTGATTGAATATGACCTCAGAGAACATATCAATTGGATTATCTACATCAAATGTTCCAATATCCATTTACAGTTTTCTCTTTAAATTAAGGCATACACCTTATATTTAATCGTTCATCTATGAAACATTTTGTTTATCTTATACAGAAATTAGAAAGGTTGAGCTTGTGTAATTCGGATAACTACACGATTTCCTATATATAAAGCAAAAGTTCTTCAAAAGTGAGAATCAAGCGCACATTGGTATCCCTTTTTATATATTACTGCCTTTCTTTCTTTACGTTTTCTCTATTGGTCCGTTTAAAGGTACATATAGTCTAACAGGGATTAAACTGTCAATAATGAAGTTGTACCGTAAATAGCTTTTAAGTACTACAATTTGAACATCTATATATTACTTACATAAAATATCTCTCACATTTTTTTGTTTTATGGACGTTTTTACTCTCTGGTACACACGATTTCGGTAAACTTCGGAAATTGTTATTTGCATATACAGTATGTAGAAAAATGTCACGTTACCAAGGTCAAAGTGAACACGCTACCATGATCAGCCTATCGCTTGAATGAACTTCACATTATGGGATTACTACGAAACATGTAGTAAACCACGTATACAGTCTTTTTGAAAATATCTCTCTCTAAAAAAAAAGAACCAAACAAACTAACACACTAATATTTCATTCATTGCAAATACAAGGTTGATATCATGTATAGATATCATGTTCCATTCAAATCACCATTTTGAACGTGGATAATCGAACACTTTCAAATGACTAACAACGTGTAATAGTGTATGACAGCTTGAATGGGATGCAGGTGTAGTCTGCTATACACATGTGCGTTTGTTTACCAAATCCTGAATGAAAATTAACCTTTATTTAGTTATGATTTTCGTTCGTTTTTTATATTTCATTTAGACTGTGAATATATATATATTATATATACACATATCAAAATTACTGTGGATATATATACACTTCAAACTTATATATAAACTTCTCATAGATAAAAATAAACGAGAACTATACATGTTCATGTACATTGTAGATCCTATTAGCTAATTTTACCTCAGACTTGTCAGAGTTTTAATTTCACGGTCGTCCTCTAGCTAGGTCTTTATAACTTTCAAATACCAAGCCAATACTATTTGTTCATCACATTCTCTTTTCAGATTTTGATAACACCGATTGTCGATTCATTATCGTCCCACGTGTTATCCGTCAGCCATGTTGTTTTGTTTTGATACAGTACTAGCCTTATGCAAATAAGTGCTTACACGTGTTCGCAATCGGTCTTCTACGGAGAAAAGTAGGTTATATTAGGGTACCCATTTTATAAGCAATAATTGATCATAGCTCGGTAGTGAGGGCATATATGACTATTGTAACCAGCCAGTTTCTAATTTCTAAGCATGATAGACTCGTTTGCGTTAAAATTTTGACAAAAATAGTTGATTCATGGTTTGATCTTGACGAGACCTTGTGTACCTTTAATGTGAATGTTTTCGTTGTCTCTCATTCCAAGTGTGATTTATTGATATCCATTTAATGTTCTGGTCATACGTGTGTCATCCGCTGTTGGTGATGTAATGTATTGATGATGAAGATAATTTCTCTTCTCTTTCATCTCAATATACATAGTGGCATTCTTAAAATGACGAAATAGAAAAACATATCCTTTTGCGTAAGTCTAACACTTACCAGGGTAAGGAGCGTTTCCGGATGTTACAATCTCTACTAGTACTATTCCAAATGACCATACATCTGATTTGATTGAGAACTGTCCGTCTAAGGCAGCCTCAGGAGCAATCCACTTAACGGGAATAATGAGTCCTCCTGAAAAGAAAAAGAATAAAGCCTGTGTTTGCGAAACACGAATGCCCCCGATGGCATCTTTGTTAGTATAAACACCATTTTCTACAAAGGTCACAGTCATAGTCACTGGCTTAAACATTTTTGACATCAATGAAAAAATCTTGTGACAAGGAATACACATGTGAAATATTAAAGCCCCATCATTTACCATTCATAAGTTATTCCCAATTTTAAAGTTTTTGTGAAGTATGTCAACGGTCAAAGTCAAGGTCAAAATTGTTGGTATCAATAAAAAGGTCTTGACATAACAAATACACATGTGTGAAATATGAAAGCCCTATCACATACCATTCGAAAGTTATGCCCAATGTAAAAAGTTTTTGAAAAGTACGTCAAAGGTGAAGGTCACGAGGTCAAAAATGTTGGTATCAATGGAAAGGTCTTGTCACAAGGAATACACATGTGAAATATGAAAGCCCTATCACTTACCATTCAAACGTTATGCCCAATGTTAAAGTTTTTGAAAAGTAGGTCAAGGTCAGGTCAAGGTCACGAGGTCAAAAATGTTGGTAACAATGGAATATTTGATTTTGGGACATGAAAATATTTTTATATTGTCCTTATGATGACTCATTTTTAACATATATATATGAAGGATTGCCTGAATAAATGGTTTGCGCAGAACAACGGTGGTATAAGCATAAAATACAAAGTCCAAAAAGCCTATGAAAACGCAAAAAAATCACTTTGATTTATTACAAAAATTAATAAACCGTCTAGATTATACTGATGTCTTCGGATTGTCGGTGGAACTTTCTATATAGACATAACGTCAGACAGTGCATGAATTTGATATATTGTTTTCATGGTCGTGCTTGAACATCGAAGGCGGGTGCGGCTAGCCAACAGGGGATGCTTACTCCTCCCGGGCACCTGGTCCCACCTCTAGCTTGCTAGGGGTCCGTCGATGCTTAATTTCCTGCTCTATTGTAAGTGCTGTTGAGATTATCGTCAGGATCTTCTTTAACTAATTCATGTCTTCCGGTTCTTAAGAAGCTTGTCGAAGGGTGCATCTTTTCCTATTTGCCTGTTGCCGGGCAATTGTTGTACGAAATCCAACATTTGAAGGAACCATTACTTAGTGCTTCATACCTACCATGTTAAAATGAAATCGGCTAAGCCGTTATTGCGAAGAAGAAAAAATCAACCTACCTTGTGGAATTTCAATTTCATCGCTTACACACACTTGGGAAATTCCTCCAATTTTCAATGTCAGCTCATCACTGATAAGTATACATTGAGCCAATAAATTTCTATGCACAATATCTCTGTTCTCGAGATAGCTCATCCCCCTAGCGATCTGTTAAAAGAATACAAATGCATAGAGTTCTCTCTGTTGTAACTGGGTATTACATCCGATTCTTAGAAAAGGTGAAAAGAACGTCAGACAAACTGTACCTTACCTTATATTCTATATAAGGTCCCTTCCACGCATTTGGAAGGAACTGTTTAGTCGCCAATGAAATGATTATATTTATATTATATCTTTGTTACATTTATAGATTTAATAGAACGTACCTGGTTTAAAATAATCTATAGTTTCTGTGACCTTGACATTTGAACTATGACCTTGAAAATCAATAGGGTTCTTTCTTTTGTCACAAGCAATAAGGGTATGACGTTTGGTCAAGCTCCAATGAAAATTGCCCTCCAGGCTATATACAAAAGCACGACGCACTAACGCACACACCCTCATACTCACTTACGATATCCCCCTGCAAGTTGTTTTATGTTTTTCCAAGAATTTGTAATCCTTTCTACTATGAGTTTTGGAATTTGATTTCGGCTTTTGTGTTTGAATTTCATTGATATCAATGTGTTATTGCTTTTGTAAATTTGAATTGATTGTCAACATTATCATGCTATGTCTTCAAATTCATAGCATAATTTAAGAACCGATCAATTTGCAGCATGAACTAGACATGCACGTTTACGGTACTAAACCGTTGTCAGTGATCCTCGCGAGTAAGGGACCTTTATCTACAATAAAAGGCAAGGTACACTGGAACGCACGGGGTTTTTTTTGCCATTGATTCGTAGTTGGGGTTTTTTTTTTGCCGATGTGATAAAACTCATCTAGTTATTTTTATTCTTATTAATATTTATCATAAACAGTATTAAAATTATATTTCAAGTAATCTTCATACGATAAAACTGGGGAATTTGATGTGGTAATATGGTATACACAGTCCGGTAGTTATTCTTACTATCGATAATCCTGATGATATTCTTGATGATAAACCTGATGATAAACCGGATGATATTCTTACTATCGATAATCCTGTTTTTGAAAAGTATAAAGATGTTATTTATCCACAAGAATTGACTCTAAACAAGGCAAACTTTACAGACACAGAAACACCATTTTTGGACCTAAATATCAAAATTGTCAATGGAGAAATTCATACAAGTGTATATGACAAACGAGATGATTTTGGATTCAACATAGTAAATTTCCCCTGGCTTGACGGTAATGTTCCTAGATTACCGTCATACGGTATCTACATTTCACAGCTCATCCGGTATGCTAGAGCATGTACTGATGTTTTGGATTTTCATAATAGAAATCTACAAATTACAAAGAAACTTTTAGGTCAAGGTTTTCGCTTTCACAAACTAGTAAAGACTTTCTGGAAATTTTACAAAAATTATGATCAACTTCTTTTGAAATTCGGACCCATACAAGCAACGGAGTATATTACTTTAGGTATTTCACAACCTGCATTTTATGGTGACATAACTAACAAAATAAGAAGGATCAAAGGTAGACAGCATATGTATCGAAAATGCGTCAGAGTCATCAAACGCCTTTTATACCGTGGATATGATCCTAATGTCACCAGACGGACACTAAGCTTGGTACTTGACCAATATACAGTCTTGTGCAAGCGCATTCTTGAAACTTGCACTCTGACTGACTGTGACGACGGGACTCCATGACGGGCCCTGTCCAAACCTCTTTAGAGAAGACAGGGCCCCGACCACCTGTCCTCTCTGAATGTCAGTCGGACTCCTCGGGTGACAACATATATGAGCTCGCTACAGCCGGCAGAGCACGGACTGTTTTACGCACAGCCTCTTTTTATATCCATTTACATATTCATCTGTGTTGCTTGGACCCCTGTGTTTTACGGTCTTGTTTGTGTGTGGTCATCTAACAGTTAGGAGGTTGTTTTACACCATAATTGTGCGTTCTTCGAGACCTCTGGGAAATCGGAATAGTGGGAGGGTTGTGCGCACGTAATCCAGGATAACCACACCGTCTGCTATTTACTTGGCAGATGGCCGTCCTAAGTCGGCACCGGTTGCCCATTGGTCTCGTTGGTTTATGTGTAGTCTTTTATGTTTCATGTTTCTATGTTGTGAGCTGGCGTTCCTTGTCTCTTTCTGCGGGTATCTGTTCTGTGTTTTTTGCATGGGTGTTTTGGGATTTTGCTGTGGGTGCTGCAACCTAGTGTTGTTGGAGATCCCCTCCTTTCCTTAATATTAAGAATGAATCGTCCCTTCTGAAGTTACCCAAGGTTTGATAAGGAAGAAAGGAGGGGATCTCCAACAACACTCGTTTGCAGCACCAACAGCAAAACCCCAAAACACCCAATGCAAAAAAAAACACAGAGCAGACACTCATAGAAAAAGACGTTAAAGGGATAAGGAGCAAAAGATAACGCTTCGTTATTGAAAAATATATGTAAGAAGAGTACTGTTTGCAGACTTTGCAAAGGTAGAAAAAAATACTTCCTCGGAAATGTTATAATCCGAATAAAAATGGAAAAAAGAATAGTTGCTGTAGTGCATCATTCATTTCAGCAAATGAGTCAAAAGAGTTTTTGTCAAACTTGGGACTCTTATTCATCTACATGTTTTATCAAATTAAAGGAAAAAGATAATAAATACCTTCCATGTTTACGAAAGCTTCAAACTCCATGATCTATCAATCTTAAATTCTTTAGGATTACTATCTCAAAACAGAATTGCAATAGTATAGGCCAATGATTTTGCAATCAGAAAATTCATGTAAATAGAAAATGACAACAGTATGAAAGTGCAGACATGAAATGCGGCTATGAAAAAAAAATAAGGAAACGGAGAACAAGAATGAAAGAGTAATCTTTCTTACACCATATGAAGTTCAAATGAAAAGGACAACTTCTGTGAAGAATATATAATATATATGACAAACACTGTGAATTCTACAAGAGTAACTAGTTGTTATGACCTTGAGAATGATTATTTGACCTTGAACCAAGGTCATGGTAAAAAGATAAGTATTGGAGGCTATTCTCATCAGGATTTATCTGAAGCTGATCAAAGCTCAATATTGTATCAACCAAAGTCTGGTATGGCCTTGAAATCAAACAAATGACCTTGTAGTCTACTTGTTTTAGAGGAAAAAGTTTGTTGTGATCTTGAGAATGAGAATTTGACATTGGGCCAAGTTCAAGGTGAAAGGGTTTTGCTCAATGATTATATATATGAGATGTTAAACGTTAAAAGAACAGACAAAATTTGCAGCATGGACCAGACATGCACGTTTCGGGTACCAAACCCTCGTCAGTGATCCTCAATCTAAAAATGTAAATATTGAACGTCATTATGTCCAATAAATAATGAAAGACGTAGCAGGATGGGTGGGATATGATGCTACAGGACCAACGTTTTAGAAATTTCAAGTAATTTTGATAACAGAAATTTTCGAATGCGTTGAAAAATCAGTCAACCGAAGTTGATCGAACTTGCTACATGTGCCCTCGGGGACTCCTGGTCCACCAGCAGTAACACTCACCAAGTGAAACAAATGTTAAACGTCAATAGCATCATATAGAACAGATAAAATTGCAGAATGGACCAGACATGCATATTTGGGGTACTTAAGCCTCGTCAGTGATCCTAAATCTAAAAATGTAATACGGCCAAATATTGAGAAAGGTATTATGTCAAAGTTTGAACTCTGAAGGTCAAACATCTTTTGTTTGTTGTTAAATTCAGAATGATAATTTGACCTTAAAACTAGGTAAAATGACTACCTATAAGTAAATTACCATCCAAGTTTCATCTAAAAAAACTGTGCCAATTTAAAGTTCCATTTTCCACTTGAAATAGCACGAAAACCGTAAATATTTTATCGAGCATTAATGCGTATAAAAGTTTGCAAATTTCCCAAAGAAAAATATACAACAAATTTAGTTTTAATCGTACGGTTAGTTTAGGAGTTATAACAGTTTACAGATTTGACCTTTGATGACCTCTAGCGGGGGCATATGTGAACTTTTCCACAAGAAAATAAATTGAATTGAGATCTTCATATGCTATTTCACATGAAACTTTTCACTTTATCATATATTTTGGTCCTTTTTAAGTGTCCGGAGTAAGAATCATAAGGATTAAGAAAAGACAATAGAATAACAGAAAGGACTAATTATTGATCAGTGTTGTGTACAGAATGGGAAATATTGTACGAATCTAAGACGTACGAAAATCCCGTATTGGACGAGACGTAATGAACACAACACTGTTCAATAACCTAATGAATATCATAAAAAATATCTAGCTATAAGTAGAAAGCGAATCTAACTCAAAACATACAGACATACCTGGTACGCAAAGTCCATAAGCTGACGGTAGTCAATGTCCATCTGACTATTCTCTCTTAGATAATCTTTTAGAACGGCTCTTGATTTCTTTTCTATGACAAAATGTAAAAGATCATCGTGGATGAAGGTCGTCAACAACTGTACAATATTTTCATGCTTGCATTCCCTCAGAATATTCATGACTTTCTCACCATCAGTGCCTTTATTTGTCCTTCTAAGTTTTCTCCAAATTGTAACATTTGTCGTTTTTCGCCATTTTCCTTTAAAAAGAGAAAAAATGAAATTAGCAAGAAAGGCATACATTTAAGATTTGACTTTCATATTTTACATAAGTGTGTAAGGGTGAAGATAATTTGATCATTTAAAGGATGCATTGTGCAGCACTGTGTGTTTCACAGAACCAAAGTCTAATGTTAAGAAGTAGTTCTTGATTTGTAGGTCTTTCAACAAAATTTTGAAATCCAAGAATGTTTCTTTGACAGTTCTACGTGCAGATTAAATTGAGAAACATAGCTAATTTTAGAAACACAATTAATTTTAATTACCGAATTCTTTATAAAATCTGTTTCATGAAGAAGGTAATTATTTTGACAAACACCTAATTAAGTTTCCGGTGCATCTCTTGAGATTTTTCTGCAAAAAATCGACTTATGTGCTTGAATTTTACAAAGATTATTAACGGTTAATCTTACATAACACATATTACCGCATGGAAATATGTGTCTAAGTCTGAGTATACGATGTTCTGAGCTATGCTATCTTTTGCTGACCTTTATTACTTTCAGTATGGGGGGAAATTGAATATTGTACTAAGTGCAAGACTAAACATATTTTATTTCAATAACGAGAAAAGGGATTAGGCAACAAGTTTAACAATTTGTGTACGAGATGTCCTTGTAGCCGACGCCCTAGAGTTTAGCTATTTAAAAGTACATAGAGCATAAGAAAAAAATCTTATTTTCGAAAATATCCAAAACCAATTTTTGTTTCTTATTCTTATTGGTGAATTTTATTTTCTAAAAGAATGGTATATCGGTTCTTAACGTATTTCATCTTGAGTGATGCTGTTCCGTATGACGGCAAACAATGATAACATGGAGATTTTGCCTATATATTTTTCAAATCAATTAAAGGGTTTCGGGACCTTTAAAGAGGAAATTATGTGATATGATCCATTCAGGGTCGATACAATTGTGTTACTCGTGAACCGTCTTCTGATAAAACAGTTCTTTGGGTAAAAAACTTTGCATTTGATCTGCTGAAAAACAAGTGAGTTATTGTCATAGCGCACCGTCCGTCGTCCGTCCGTTGTCCGGCGTAATCCTTTTACATTTTCGATATCCCCTCTGCAGGTGTGTAATTGTTGCCAATCGGTCAACAAATATGACCGCCGAAGGTTCTGATTGGCTGACGCATTTTCGACTTCTCCCCTGCAACCGCTGCAACGCAGAATTTCACGAAACCTTACAGGAAGGAAGAACTCCAGGTCCTCTGTCAAGTTTACGTTTTTTGTGCCGATCGATCAATAAATATGGCAGCCGAGGGCTGTAATTGGTTAAAGCATTTGCGACTTCTCTTCAGCCACTGCCCAGAATTTCACGAAATCTTACAGGAAGGAAGCACTCCAGATCCTCTACCAAGTTTGCGTTTTTCGCGCCCATTAGTCAACAAATATGACCGCCGAAGGTTCTGATTTGCTGACGCATTTTCGACTTCTCATCTTCAAACGCTGTACAGAATATCACGCAACATTACATGAAGCAAGAACTCAAGGTCCTCTACCAAGTTTGGTTTGTGTTTTTCGTGCCAATGAGTCAACAAATATTGCCACCGAGGGCTCTGATTGGCCGACGCATTTTCTACATCTCCTCTGCACAGAATTCCACGAAACCTTACAATTAAGAATCAAGTACTTAAGGACCTCTATCTTTGTGTTATCGTGCCGATTAGTCAACAAATATGGTCGCCGAGGCTTCTTATTGGCCAACGCATTTTCGGCCCTTCCTATTCAACCCTGCACTGAATTTTACGAAACCTTACAGGAAGCAAGTATCCAAGGTCCTCTACCAAGTGTTCGTGCCGATCAGTAAACTCATATGGGCATCGAGGGTTCTGATTGGCTGATATATTTCTGACTTTTTCTGATTAATCGCTGCATAGAATTTCACGAAAACTTACAGGAAGCAAATCAATACCTCCACCAAATTGTCCATTTATCATTCTTTTGACAGAACTCAGGTGAGCGATGTTTGCCCCCTTGGGCCTCTTTTCAGTTTACCGAATGGAACACAATCGTAAGTTCAATTGACTTTTTTTCAACGTCAGATACGTTTTGCTTACAACATGGTTTTATAGAAATTTCCGCCTACGCGTATCCATGCACCGACTATTGAATATGATGCGACTTTGAGTACCAAAACATACGTGCATCAAGGTTTTGCATTTGAAATGCAAGCAAAAGCTCTCGTTACTTACATTTCAGAAAGGATGGAATCTCCAACAACACTTGTTTGCAGCACCCACAGCAGAACTCTAAAACGCCGAATAAAAAGACACAGAGCAGACACTAAAAGAAAGAGACGCAAAAGGGACAAGGAACACCAACTCACAGCATAGAAACATGAAAACAAAAGACAACACATAAACCAACCAGACCAATGGGCAACCGGTGCCGACTTTGGACGGCCATTTGCTACACGAGTAGCAAAAGGTGTGGCTTTGCGGATTTCGTAATTACAACCCTTCAACTCTCTGATTACCAAGAGGTCTCGAAGTACGCACAATGGTGGTGTAAATAATGTCGAAGGGTTCCAGCTCTCTACCTTCTTGAAGAAAATTCCAAACCAATTTACATGCACCAGACACGTGTTTCGAATATTAAATTCTCATCAGTGATGCTTTCAGCGGAGCCACCAAAAATAATTTCAGTAGCGCCCTCTTTAATTTTTTGAAGTTAGATTTATACATTTACATTACAGAGAGCGCGCGGCGCGTAAAATAACCTCCTCATCGTAAGATGAACATAAACAGACAGCATGACGCAGGTGCCCAAGAAACACACAGTTGGATATGTAAATGGATATAAAGACAGTAGGGATACGAAATACAGTCCTTGCTCTGTCGGCTATAGCGAGCTCATGCATGTGATCTGCCCAGGAATCCGACTGAAATTCAGAGAGAACAGGTGGTCTGGGCCCTGTCTTCTCTAAAGGGGTTTGGACAGGGCCCGTCATGGAGTCCTGTCGTCACAGTCAGTCAGAGCGCAATTCTTAAGCATGCGCTTTTACAATGTCGTAGATTGATCCCCAGTACCAAGACAAGTGTCCGTCTGGTGACAGAAGGATCATATCCACGATATACAAAAGGTGGTTGATGATTCGAACACAATTTCGATGATAATTCTGTCTACCTTTGATCCTTCATATTTTGTTAATTATGTCACCATAAAATGATGATTATGAAATACATAGTGTAATATACTCTGTTGCTTGCATTGGTCCGATTTTCAAAAGAAGTTGACCTTGTATGAATATCTCCATCAACAATTTTGATATTTAGGTCCAAAAATGATGTTTCTGTGTTTGTAACGTTTGCCTTGTTAAGAGTCCATTCTTACCAAGACAGGAAATTTGGAGCCGCGTATTCTATGTAATGTTAAATGAAAGAACTCGCTACTGAAATGATTTTTGGTGGCTCCGCTAAAAACATCACTGATGAGAATTTTATATCGAAACACGTGTCTGGTGCATGGAATTTTCTTCAAGAAGGTATAGAGTTAGAACCCTTCGACATTATTCTTGTAACATTTTTATACTTTTCGAAAATAGGATTGTCGATAGTAAAAATATCATCCATGTACCTAGAAGTACCAGTGAAACATTTGAAATCATCATGTTTACTTTCCTTTTGAAGATTTTGGATAAATTCTTTTTCACGCTCAATAAGTACCCATAGGGATTCCTCCAACCTGCTTGAGATTACCTCACCAAAACTTACATAAATGTTGTCCAAGAGGAAGTGTGGTTTGATGGTTCAAATGGTCTAAGACAGAATACCATCCACCATTCGGGAGAGCGGGACATCATAATGTATGACGAGTTCCCCATATCGACCGTAGAACCTCCTCAGTGACGATGTTAGTCGATCACAAACGTATCCCTGACTGAGAAGCTTATTTGAAAGACGCCTAGCCCTCAGAACAAAATTTATTTATTTGGTACTTGACAGTAAGTCTTTTGAATATATTTCCCTGACATTGTCGCCATAGCACTTTCTATATAGACATAACCTCAGACAGTGCATGATTTTAAAATGTTGTATTCATTTCCGTGCTTGTACATCGACGGCGGGTACGGCTAGCCAACAGGGGATGATTTCTCCTCCCGGGCACCTGGTCCCACCTCTAGCTTGTTTGGGTCCGTCGATACTCAATTTCGTGCTCTATTGTGAGTGATGTTGTGATTATCGTCAGGATCTTCTTTAACTCATTTGTGTAACACTTATGCCCATTGCCGTGTTGAGCTCGTAAAAACGTTCCCCGCGAGGGGTTTGACAGTAAATGTTTTGAATAGATTTCCCTGACATTGTCGCCATAGCACTTTTTATATAGACATAACCTTAGACAGTGCATGATTTTTGTATGTTGTATTTATTTCCGTGCTTGAACATCGACGGCGGGTGCGGCTAGCCAACAGGGGATGCTTACTCCTCCCGGGCACCTGGTCCCATCTCTAGCTTGCTGGGGGTCCGTCGATGCTCAATTTGGTGTCCTATTATGAGTGGTGTTGTGATTATCGTCAGGATCTTCTTTAACTCATTTGCTCTGGCATAGCATTTTAGCTGAGATATGAATACGCCATAAGCTGGCGATGAAGGGATGTTGCTACTCAGGAAGGGAAAGTTTGTGATGTTGAAATTGAAGTCGTCACGTTTGTCATAGAGTGGGGTGTTCATGTGACCATCAGTTTCGTAGGAAATGTCAACATTATGTCCAGATAGGATGCTTAATTTTTTGTCTCTGAAGTGTCTTTGACTTCAAGCTCCGAAGGATAGATTTGCTGAGGTAATCCGCGAATTTTGGATTATTGATGGACAGCACGTCGTCTATGTATCTGTAAGTGAAGTTTAAGTTAGAAGCTACGTATCTGCTCCCTTCAGAGACCAAAGATTGAACGAATTCAGCTTCGTACGAGTAAAGGAAATGTCTTTTGTGTCAATTGGTTCCCATTGGAATTCTGACAATTTGCTGTAAGACCTTTCCTCCAAACACCACAAAACTTTTGTCGATCAGGAAGTTTAACATTAGAATAATATCTGCTTCAGTGTATGTATTTTTAGAATCGGATTTTTCTTTAACAAAGTAGGTTATGTCATAATTTGTAACAAAAATGATCTTAGCGATTGCCGTTCTTGCTTGTAAACGCATAACTTATAATTTTTGCGAGTCTTTCTTTCAATTTAGAATGTGGGATTGTTGTGTAAAGTGTCGAAAAATCAAAGGCTTTGATCGAATGGACTCTATTGAATGAGTGGATTTTAGATGTTCTAAAAGATCCTTTGAATTTTTTAAAATCCACATCTGGTTTATACCGCTTCGTGAATATACTGTCGAACATTATTTTTGAAGTCCAGATTTGATTTCAGTCAAAACTTTGGTGAGCAATATCGATACAGACTTTGTTGAACATTTTGATGAAACAGCGATGAAACGTTGATTGTACGGATTTTCATGCATTTTAGGTATGCAATAGCGTATCTAAATCTAAATTGCTTGTGTCAAAGACAAAGGAAACGAGAGCTGATTTGTGGTTTTCCATTATGTCCGAAGTGGAGTGTAAGTAGGATTATAAGGTGTCGAAGTTAAACCCAACTCTTTAACAAGGCTGTCGAAATATTACTTTTTGCATGTAAATGTGTAGTAATTTGAGGCTTTGTATGCAGGTGTGACTACGTAATGCTCTGGGAGGTAGGTCAGCTCTGTATTACCATCAGGGTCTTTGAAGATAGACTCGAATTTGGTGTTCACAGTTGCTTGTAAGTTGAAAATTCTAGAAGAAATTAACCCTTTGATGCATTTTATCTATTCGGAAAGGTTGTCGAGTTGTACATTCCCTTTCTTTGCCCAACGTCTTGCATATTCCTCACACGAGTCCATGATTATTTTGAAATTTTGGTTCCATGTCAAGGATTTACTTTCTCTGTATTTGGGACCCTTTTTTACAATTCTCTCAACTTTTCGTTCTTTACTATACTAAGGTAACCAGTAATAACGTGACCACAAGGAGAGTAGTTGAAATCCGATGAAGAACATTCGCAAGGTTATGCTTGTAGTGAGGGATTATCGAAATCAATTAACTGCAGGAATCGTTTGTAATTGTAAATTTTAGATGCAACTGTTGGTGTGTAGCTATAGGAAATACAAGTAGTTTCTTTTCTTTTGAAATACGGGGGATCTTTTCTGTTACATATTTGTGATTCAAAATTTGGCCAAGATTTAATTTATCAATTCCTTTGTTTGCAAATTTTACTTTAATGAAAGGGCGGTTTGTTTTCTCCTCTGATTTATCTGATCTTACTGCTTGAAATAAACGAAAAATAGAAATGTCCAAGATGAAATCTTGTAGTCTGTGTTCTGGGGAATATTTATCGGTAATTGTGAGGTCCTTAGTATATTCGTAGATATCGTGTTGTTTCCGTAAAGGAACAGAGTACAATTTGGAACGAATGTGGTGTAGACCTAGAGGCTCATTCAAAAATGGAAGCAAGTCATCGAAGGAATTACTATGTATCTCAGGCTTATTATATTTACGGATGCCATGACTTCGATGCCTTCTTTGTTGTCTGTTGAATAAGCTAATCATACTATCCGATTGACACCCGCGACTTGTTAGGTTCCCTACGCCACTTATGTTATCATTGCAACCATAGGGCGCTCCAGTGTTGAGATTCTTAATCCATTGTTCCCCTCTGTTCCGACGGAAAGGAGTTCTCAAATTGGGATTGTTTGTGGGGTGATATATTTTCTCCAATATTCTGACTCTCATAGATAAAACAGAATGATCAGGCTGGTTAAAATATTGGTAAAGGAGTTGATTTCCTTTATTATTGATTTTTGACCGATGTCCTGATATTCTGGTACGGAGCTGACCTTCGGTTTCAACCACTTAAATCAATCCACAAAGTGAACACTCTATTCCATAGACAGCATTGGATGTCTTACAGTTGAGGTTTTTAAAACTATGCGTATTAAATGAACGTTTCGTAAGGTTACTTGTAAAAGAAGTGTCTGTTATGAGGATGTTACAAGTTTTGCAGTTTTTCGTACCGCATTTAGAAACAAAGCATTCGCTTTGTGAAAATTATGTTCTTTTAGTATATCGACCACTTCAACCTTACATGGCTTGATTTTAATATACCCATCTGCATATTTATACCACAACTGATGATTACTACTAACAATGAACGTTAGATATTTTATATCGTTTAAATGAATTCTGGGGACACCTTAGTTACCTGTTGCGTATGTGCCCATAGACGCAACAGGTTGGGACCTTTTTTAAAGGTGGAAGTAGGACCCAGGAGGAGTACGCATCCCCTGTTTGGCTAGTCGCACCCGCCGTCGAGGTTCACGCACGAAAATGAAAACAATATCTACAAAACTTGCACTGACCGAGGTTATGTTTATATAGAAAGTTCCATGGCGAAAATGTCAGGGAAAAACATTTAAAACACTTACTGTCAAACCCCTCGCAGGGAACCCAGACAAGATCATGAAACCCCGTTGATGCTTATTCAAGATATTGCGTTCTATGCGCCTTTACTTTGCCCTTGGCTTAGCATGTATGTGCAAATACCCCTCTCTCTATTATTACACATAATTTCTCAATTATGCGACAAAAAAATAAAGAATAAAAAACCCTATACATATATGAAAGAACTTGCATTCTTTTTGAGGTATGCTAATTTTCAAAATAGATTTTCAATTGATTTTAACTTTCTTTGTATATTTTCATCCCTTAAGGTGGCTCCCTACTCGAACCGTTATAGGTTTTTCCTTATATGCAGCAGTCTGCGTATAACGTTTTACAATGGCTGGTGAGGGAGGAGCCAGCGCATTAAAAACACAGACAGCAGATCTTAAATGCCAAAAGAAGCAAAAGATGGTACAATATATCAATGTCCACACCAATCATATAGTATAATTTCTTAGTTGAAAATGTGATGAAAGGGGGTACCCTTATGTTTGTAGCCATATCTTGATCATTTATAAAATTGTATGCCTGTATGCGATTTTTTCACTATCTATATATATTATCGTATAAATTGATCAAATTTGAAGAAATTCCATCTGTTGTTTTTTGCACAAAAAATGTGATATACTATATATTATTTGTCGAAAATATGATAACATTATAAGGGGTATCCCTATGTTTGGAGCCATACCTTGATCATTTCAAAAACTGTGTACCTGTATGTGATTTTTTCTTCATCTACATACATAATTTTATGAAATATTACAAAATAAAAAAATTCATCTGTTTTTTATGCAAAAAGTTGGATTTAGTACATATTCTTGGTCAAAAATGTTATGAAATTATAAGGGGGTACCCTAATGTTTGGAGATATATCATACTTAGATTTATGTTACAATATCATTTTATGAGTTGCATTTCTTCTATATGACTTGTTGTCATAAAATAAAACAAAACAAATAAACATATTCGTATCATCACTGAATTTGGAGGGTTCAAAAGCATATGATGGATATTTGATATTTCTCAATTTTTAAGTGTTAGGGTACCTTTCTTTAATGAACTGTATCTTCAATAAAAACAAAATTACCTATCTATGTCTGTGTTCATTATGACATTTTGACTATTATGTATAGAAAATAACCTTAAAATACAAAAGTCATCTGTTAAATTCACGAGTAGGGACCCACCTTAATTCCTTGACGAAAAAATCAGGTAAACCTGAAATTGGAAAGCGGCTTCCTCTTAACAGTATAAGCCCCTCCATTTACACGTAATTTCTCAATTATGCGACAAGAAAACCCCATAACATCCTTTCTTCTAGAAATATGCAAATTTTCAATAGATTTTGACCAAAAATAGATTTTTAATTCATTTTTACTATTTTTATACGCCCGTCATTTAACGGGACGTATTATGGCATGGCGATGTCCCTCCGTCTGTCCGTCCGCTTATGGAACGCAATAACTTGAATATGCAACAACGGATTTTCACGATATTCATACAATATGATTGGACTTTTGAGAAAAAGCCGCCTTTCGATTTTTAGGTTCATCGTTTTGTCGTTACAGAATTATGGGACTTAGATTTTTAAATACTGTGAAAATATACTAAAATAGTTTTTGAAAAATTATCTAAAAATCTTATTTTCGGTGAAATGTTTTGAAAATTTGTTTACTTCAAGAAGAAAGGATGTTCTTTTGCAAATGAAACGGGTTTTTAGTTTTTTAGTTGTTTAATTGAGAAATTTTGTGTAAAGGGGTGGGTGGGTATGTGCGCATGTGTATGATAAGCTAAGGGCAAAGTATAAGGTGCATGGAACGCAATAACTTGAATATGCGTCAATTGATTTTCATGATATTTACACATTGCTATAATAGTGTGGAGAGGAAGCCGCCTTTTGATTTACAGGTTCACACAATTTGTAATTACAGAGTATTGGGACATTTTAATACAGTAAAAATATACTTAAATAGTTGACACTTCTTTAAAAATCTATCTTTGGATGAAATGTTTGGAAATTTTTATACTTTAAGAAGAAAGAATGTTCTTATACATATGTAACGGTTTTTTTAATTTTTGTCGCATAATTGAGAAGTTATGTGTTATGGGAAAAGCTTATATGCACATAGGTGGATTGAACGCAATAACTTGAATATACGTCAATGGATTTTCATTATATTTGTACATTATGATTGGACTGTGGAGAGGAAGCCGCTTTTCAGGTTCATCAGATTTGTCGTTGCAGAGTTAGGGGACTTAGAATTTTAAAATACTGTGAAAATATACTAAAATAGTTTAAAATTATTTAAAAATCTATTTTAGGTTAAATGTTTTGAAAATGTGTATTAGTAGAGCGACCAAATTGAAAAAGGGGCTTAGTTTTCGAGTTTAATCAACACCCCTAACACAGGCCTGGATTTGGTCTTAACTTTTAGCTGAATACCCCTTCTTTCAAGAACAGCTGTCGTAAAGAATATATCATGGTCAGATTTTGTTTAAATTGGGTTAAAAATGATAAAACCGTGAAAAATAAAAACGAAATATTTATCGGTTACATCCTCTGTATTCCTATATTTGGCTCTGTTTTATACAGTGAGTCATTGCATTTCTTGCATTAGATATGTAAATATGATTTAGAATTGTTTTGTAGGTAGAGTATTTTCTCCTCTCTCGAAAAATGGTAGTTTTATGCAAATTTCTATGAAATATGAAGAATCCGTGTTAATATCTTATCTAAAGCCCTTAGACTGAATTTTTGTCTCGAAACATATCGCCAAATATATGTATATTATTTCTGAGGACTTTTTATGGTTAATTTTTCTAGAGGTTTATAAATAAATATAAAAAACCAATGCGTATACACTTTTAAGTTAAGCGTCATTTCCCAAAGAAGATTCCGTAGATTACGATTCGGTTGACCACGTGTTACAGTTTCTATCAAATCGTACCTTTTTGTCGGTATATATACGTATGTTTGATAAAAGTAACTGCCGAAAGTGGGATTTTGTCATCCTGTTGACAAATTCATGAAAAATACCTCATTTTAATATGCCGTGTGAAGATCACGTATGGAGACCCGATTGTGACAAGTTGTAATGAAAATACGTGAATTTCAAAACTTCGCATGAAGTTTCTATAAAATGATAAAAAGTATCTTACGACGTTTATTTTAGTACTACAGTGATGTAAATATATGTGCCAAGTACATTGGTCAGAGTTTGGACTCTTCGTTTTCTTTGTTTTAAACATTGAAATATGCCTTTCGTTAACGTTGTGCAATTTTTCAATTTTATCATCCGTACTTACCCTCCGTTCAGATTCGTAGCTGTTACAAATTAAGTGGATGCTTTTTATGATGCATTGGGTAAGAGAACCCCCTTAGGACGCCCAGGGGATCTCACGGAAAGTCCTAAAATGTCACAGAATTGGGAGGGGGGCTTTGTTTTGTGATGCTGTACATAGCACAAACACCACACAGTCATATATACGTAATATTGATAACGTAATTGAGCAATCCTACATTAATGAGCACTATATACATACTTCAACAATAAAACAAATAAACAGCTATATATATCGGAGAGGAAAAGCAGAAAAATGTGTGTTGTGATCTATTGACAACGGATAGTATTTCGACAGGAGCCTGGAATTTCTGAGCGTCGATGGCTGTTTTTTTTCCGAAGCGCTCCGAATAAAGTAAAAAGTATGAAAAAAGGTATGAACAGTATGACTGAAGTCAGTACAATGTATCCAAGGTCCGACTTTCAACTACAAATATTAGAGAGTCCAAGATACGATACAACAATATTGGAATCAAACTTTTATAACGAAGAGAATGATGTTGTCAGCTCAGCGTCAGTACCAAAAAGAAGATCAACAAGAAAGTTTCAGTGAATAAACACGGCTAAAAAGGAAAGTAATTGATAAAATGAATAGCCGATTAAAACAAATTATATCAAAAGTCCAAATATATCATGTTGCGTGTATAGCTATAACAATTCGATTGCATCATGAGACAATATATATCCGCAATTTTAGGTGCCTATTGAGTAATTTGAATGTCTTATTTCCAACTTTAATACTGGAACTATTTTGCACCTGGTTACACTTATTTATTATTTTGAAGTGTTCTTTTTTTTAGCAATTCCATATTTCAAATCAGAAATATTAGTCGGGCGTTATTTACGAAAATGTGAGAGGAAACACTTCGGATAAGAACACCATTTACTATGTGCATAGTAGGTGACCTACTATAGAGCATCCTTTAATGTATGGTCATTTCTATTTCAATATCGATGAAGCATGGAAAATGATGAACAGACAGTCCAAACTCTAAAACAAAATGCATACACAGTCATATCTTTCGTAGGCGGTCAATATCGTATAATTTCCAACAGCGATCAGCCAATCCGAAACTAAAGATCCAGAACTAGAAATCAGAGTTTATCTCCATTATCATCTACATCTACATGTAGAACAATTGCCTTTAAGTAACGTTTTAGCGACAAGTGTTTTTACACCGTCAAACGGAGGAAGAAAATGCAATGATTGCCTTGAATCTGAAGGGGTCGTACAGGCAGCTACGCTGCATATCTAACTTGAAGCGTGTGGAAGTAAAATACAATGCGCATTTCCTTGTTTTGTTGATCGCAAAATCTTTGTTTTACTAAATTATTTCTATAATTGGGCGGACAAAAGGCTTCCATATTAAATGTTTGAAATCATCAGAATAGAGATAGTACAGAAAGACAAAAAGCTTTATTTTCAAAATTATTGATGTAAATTTGTCGTCTACTTTAAAATAAAACAATACTTTTATTCATATTTATATGTTAAAATAGACTTTGCTGTAATTATGTGGTGTTTAACTCCGTAACAGTATCGAGTAAACATCTAGTTTATTTTGAAGTGAATTGTTATTAACAATGTTATGGGGAGGGGCAGTTTAATTGTCTGTAATTCTAAAGTTTTTAAATCGATCTCTATCAAACCTTCCCAAAAACACATTCACATATCGAAATATTGTTTCTTTTAGTAATTTTTATGTTTGAATCAACATTCTCAAATTCAAGCGAAAGAATTGAATTTTTCCAATTTTACCTATTTATCTTACAATGTGTGCTCATTCATCCATGAAGTTGGAATTAGAAAGATCAATTTAATTCAAAAAGTTTCTTTTGACCTCAATAAGCATAATGACATTTATTTCGGTCACATGGACTATCCATTTGTAAAAAGAAGTAAGTTTTTGTTAAAAAATGTATAATTTTGAATTTTACTAATTTTCCGCCTTTCTGTGAAATTACAGAAATTCTGACCATACGAATTTGTTTACGACACCTCAAACTGATGGCCCACGTTATATTCTTTCGTTTGATATGAAATTTAGCCCTGTGTTAGGGGATGCTTACTCCTCCCGGGCACCTGGTCCCACCTCTAGCTTGCTAGGGGTCCGTCGATGCTTAATTTTGTGCTCTATTGTGAGTGCTGTTGAGATTATCGTCAGGATCTTCTTTAACTCATTTGTGTCACACTTATGCCCTTTGCCGTGTGGAGCTCGTAAAAAAGTTCCCCGCGAGGGGTTTGACTGTAAGTGTTTTGAATATACTTCCCTGACATTGTCGCCATAGTACTTTCTATATAGACATAACGTCAGTCAGTGCATGATTTTTATATTGTTTTCATTTTCGTGCTTAAACATCGACGGCGGGTGCGGCTAGCCAACAGGGGATGCTTACTCCTCCCGGGCACCTGGTCCCACCTCTAGCTTGCTAGGGGTCCGTCGATGCTTAATTTTGTGCTCTATTGTGAGTGCTGTTGAGATTATCGTCAGGATCTTCTTTAACTCATTGATTAAAATTTCAAATTTAGCGACTTGGTTGCTCTACTATATACTTCAAGACGAAAGGATGTTCTTTTACATATGTGACGGGTTTTTAATTCTTTTGGTCGTTTAATTGAGAAATTATGTGTAATGGGAGGGGTGTGATACATTGTATATGCACATATATGTTAAGATAAGGGCAAAGTATAGGCACATGGAACACAAAGACTTGAATATGCGTCAACAGATTTGCATGATATTTATACTTTATGATCTAATTATAAAGAGGAAGCTGCCTTTCGGTTTCCACGTTCACCTGATTTGTCGTTACGGAGTTATAGTACTTAGATATTTTGTTGTTGTGACAATAAATCCCAACGGGCGTATCTTGCTGTGTGAGCGTAGGCTTTATTGAACGTTTTCACGTCACCAAAAATTTTAAGTCCAATAACTCTGTAACGACACATCAGTTAAACCTGAAATCCAAAGGCGGCTTCCTCTCCACAGTGTGATCAAAGTGTATAAATATCATGAAAATCCATTTACACATACTCAAGTTATTGAGTTCCATATTCTTCGCCATACCATAATACGTCCCGTCAAATGACTGGCGCATAAAGTGTATTCAGATTTAATTTGTTTGTATATCTCACATATATCTCAAATAATGTAATCAAAGTATTATTAATACAACTGTTTATGATCCTTTATCCCACCTCTGGCAAATTTATTGCAATCTGATTGGTCGAGAAGAACCGAATATTATATTGTATTATGTTTATGTGTATTATGACAGGATATTATTTAAATATCCTGCTTCTACAAAGACGGTTTACTCCTTTGACATCACCGAGATGCTTTAAAACATTTTGACGTAACATACACAAACCCAAAAGCCATCGGTACATTATAAGTCGGTGGGATAAATTCGTTATACAGTGTTTTACAGGGGGCCTCGCCCAATACAACTTTTGTCATCGACCCAATATATTTCTGTATCCCCCTGTAAAACACTGTATAACTAATAATGCCGTACCATGAATTTCCTTGTAATTATTAAGCATGATAAAAGAAGTATCATAAAACTGACCAAAAGGTATTCAAAAGGCAATGTTATAGATATTTAGGAATGCTAAGAATGATCCAAAGAAAAAATGGCTTTCTTACCATTCCAAATTTCCCTCAAGCTGTCAGAAGCCAGTTTCCTTTCTAGCTCAAAATCAGACGAAGAAGCATCCTTGTATATGTTTTCTGAAACAAGAAAAAATCCCTGTGTGAAAACACAAAATAGACAAGCAGAAAAAGAGATACAAAAGGTATTCATATGCAGCTTTATTTTCTATTGAATTTAAATTTCAGTCATCTTCTTGACTATGGTTACGTTCTTAATTCATATTAAGATGTAGACACAGATCAAATAACTCTACTCAACAGGGTTATTGTTCCATAGATAAAAATATTATTCTTTAAAAGTAATACATTTAAGCATTGTACTTGTCACTAACAAAGAATTGAATCACTAAGCAGATTCAGTTTACCCTTCGGCTTATGCAAACGGAAAAAGAAGGATGATGCAGCATTCGAAACATGAAATAAAGCATGAAAAGATATTGTCAATTATTTGATTGACGAACTCATTAGGAAAAAGGATCAAGATAACGATACCGTCATTCCTGTATAATCCAATGCACATATCTGCGCCAGGGAACTCAAAATTTGAAATTTCGAAGACCGGGTAATCTTGACGATTTGTAGACAATGGTATGGGGCGTAGTCTCTTCACATCGGAGAGGCGTTTGCTGTCTGCTATAAGACATGATTTGTTTGGACTTTCCAATTGCTTGCTGATTTCTGTTATAAGTTGCTTTATTTGTTGTTTCTCCATTATTGTGTCCTGGAGTGTCTGGTTTAATGGTTCCATATATACATTAAAGGAAGTTGTTTCCTTCTCATGCAAGTCTTTCTCGAAAGACTCCAGGCAGTATTTCAGTGCTTCAGTTCTACGTCGAATCTTCTCCAAGTTTTCTGTTTTCTTTTTTTCATTTCCATGTACCATTTGTTCAATCTTGTCAATCTTGCATTCTGTTTTTGGTAAAAAATTCTCCTGTAACATTTTTAACGTTGCGTTTAGCTCTTCGTATTTTTTATTATAAGTCTCATCAATTGTGGAAAAACGATGCTCTACATGACCATTCGAAACGCAGAGGACGCAACAAAGGATCTGACATGTTGAACAGAACGTGACAACCATTTCACCATTATGTGTTCCACAGGATACAGGTGCATTTTGTCGAGCAATAATAGCATCAGGGTCTTTCCAGGGCTTGATTGTATGACTTCTATGTACCTTCGTGCTTTTGCATTTGTCGCAAAGACTTGCTTTGCATGTCAAGCAGTACCAGTGTACATGTCTGCCTTCTTCATCACATCCATCACATTCCACATGAGTTTGGGAGAAAACTGGATTGGTCTCATCTTCAGACTCTGCTTGTTCAGGGACATTTTCCTCATCTCTTTGATCATGACCTTTAGGAGGCGTTTGCATGACATCATATTCAGGCTCTGTATCGGCATTTGTTGTGTTTGCTTGTGTCATCTTGTATTGATAAAAAGAATATTCTTATCATGCAGTAACAAATCAAAGAACGCAAATTTGTATTAAGATACTTTTACCGATAGATTGATTTATGTCTTTTAATGACTACATATGTAGCATATAGAAGGAACTTTGAGCTGCATGCGTGATAAATAACGCCACTTTCTTTGAATAAGGAGAGTAGCCGCTCGACGAGTGGCTATTTACGAGTGTCTTACTTTGGCTGGATGTTTATTTCGGATTTTTCTGTAATTTCTTATTCATTGAAACTAGCCTTCAAGTCATTATTCTAGTTATGATCACGGACCTTTAGGAGAGGCTATTAAAATTTTTTCTTCGCTGTTGTTGATTGTTGGTATATGAATGCATCTAAGCGTGAGGCAGATAAAGATTGAGTTTTGTTTCAGTTCACTTAATTTTACAAGAGTTATGTCCCCTGATGTTTTTTTACTATAATTAGGCTTTGCAAATATTTGAATTGATTTTTGCATGAGCATACCTCTCTAGCTATATCAAGTTTGAGTTCAGGTTTGAACTCCTTTCAAAATTAGTGACGATCCAAGCACTATATTTTATTCTATAGTGACTTTATATCAAACTAAGATGGATCTACGGTGAGTTGAATAAGAATCGAATAGAAAAATCTTTAATGCCTTGCTTCACTGAAAATATGACCCGTCATAAGAATCTTCGAACAAAAATTGCTTGATTGTGGGGTATCAACAAATGTTTCAACATTCACACTGATCATCCGCGACAATTATAATCCATGACGTGTACGGTCCAAATCTCATCCAAGTGTGCCCACATTCTCACGAACATATTTTAAGGTATCCGATATACAATAGGGCATTTTTCCAATCCTGGTAAGGTACTATAAACTATATATTTTCTGAAAAGTTATAAAGCCCACTGCTCAGAAATATTAATTTTGGGGCCAGAAAAACAAAGGGGAATAACTTATGAAGCACTTAAATTGTTTATTTTCTCTATATAACATATGCAAAATAACAAATTTGTACAAAAGTTTTTCCCCTTTGATTTTTAAGACCTGGGAGTCTTATATCTGAACTCAGGGTATCATAACCTTTCAGAAAATATATAGTTTATTGTACCTTACCAGGCATAAACTTTACCATACTTTACAAGTGAGATGATTAAAACGCCATGTAGAATGACTCAATTGTACAACGGATACCTTAATATGCTGACTTCATCCAGACCTTGTTCTCCATTTGGCAAAAACACCTTGCATCTCAGTTCAATTTTATCTACAGATACGAGAACTGATTGATATGCTGTGAGCTTTGAATTGAATAATTTGTCTTTTATCAGACATTTTGCAATAGTTTCCCACATAATCTCCTTCAATATGTATACACTTTTGCCACCGGTGTTTAAGGGTGTCAATGCCACTTTTAAAGAACTCCTTAACTTGATTGGTCAAAAAGCCATCCACTGCAAGTATGACGTCATCATCGGACTGAAAGTGGGTGCCAGAAATAGCTGCTTTCAGTTTTGGGAATAGATGAAAGTCTGATGGAGCAAGATCAGGTGAATAAGGCGGATATTCAATAAAATTAAAGCCCAATCATGAATTGCAGCCATGGCAGTGACAGACTTGTGAACAGGAGTATTGTCCTGATGGAACAACACACCTTTAACTAATGAGCTTTCCGCGATTCTTACGTTCAATATTTTCCCGTAACTGTGTCAGAAGTGAAGCATAGTATGTGCCATTGATTGTTTGTCATGTAAACGTCTTCATATTGAATAGCATCATTTAAGAACAGGTAAATTGGCAACATGGACCAGACATGCACGTTTCGGGTACTCAACCCTCGTCAGTGATCCTCAAATCCAAACAATGCAATAAGCCAAAAAAGTGTTAAAGTTACTATGTCGAAAATGCGTACCGAAAGACGGAGCAGAATGGGTGGGATATGATGCTACAGGACCCACGTTTTAGAAATTTCAAGAAATTTTGATAACAGAAATTTTAGAATGTTTGGAGATAATCCGTTTTCTCCTGCTAATGGCGTTTGGAGTTGAATGTTTGGAGACATTCCGTTTTCTCCTGCTAATGGCGTTTTTGCTTCTCAGCTAATATATTATGCCACCGAATGTTCCAGATATGACCATTTCATCGTTAGAGCCTAACGGCTTGCAAATGAGCTTCTCTCCTCAGGGTCATGTTTGGAGATAATCTATCAGCAGAATAAAAAAAATCGAGACTCACAACATATCAAACACCCCTCGTACATAGATAACGTGTTGTTCATCAATAATCAAAACTTTAAGGATCATTTACATGAAATCTACCATCAGGAACTACAGATCAGGGAAACAACCGAGAGCGCGAGATCCGCTTCATACTTGGATATTCTTCTTTTAAATGTCAACTCAAACGGTCTTTTGAACACCTCACTGTATAGCACGAATGATGATTTCACCCTTTGAATAATTAACTTTCTTTTCATGAGTAGCAACATTCCGTTTTCTCCTGCTAATGGCGTTTTTGCTTCTCAGCTTATATATTATGCCACCGAATGTTCCAGATATGACCATTTCATCGTTAGAGCCTAACGGCTTGCAAATGAGCTTCTCTCCTCAGGGTCATATTATATCAAGACGGAAATCACCATTTAGAAGTTTTTCGGTCGCTACGGGTCTCTTAAAAATTGTCAATATTGAAGTATATCTTCTATAGTAATAGACAGGTGTTTCGGATATTAAATCCTCATGAGCAGTACTAAAAGTCAAACAGGTTGAATAAAGCCAAAGTAAATTTTCCTGGCGCAGTCTACAATATAGACTGATAATTTCCTCTTGCCAAAAATATGCGGCTCCAAATGTTGTGTAGGGTGAATTCAGAAGCATATCCAAGGGGAAATATGTCCAAACAACGTTGGAGGGTAGGCGCACGGAGCTTAAATCTACACATGACCGAAAACATTATGCCGAAACCCCAGCTAAGGACAGTTTGCAATGAGGGAGAAACCCCTTATAGTCCAGTCAAATTATGCAAAAAATGGGCTGAAATCGAAGCAATTGCAACAGAATTTTAGACTTGATTTAATGTCTAAACACACGTACAAAACACGCTCGATACTATTCGGAAAGTGCAGTATTTTGATCCCCCTTCTTTTTAGTCAAAATGCAAAAAGATCAAATGTGGAATACTCAGTTGATCAGATAAGCAAGAGAAAGATTCAGTTTTAGCCTAGAATACCTTTTATGACATCTTCAGTAACTATAAAAGACATTTAATAAAATTCAAGCTTGTAGATGTAAGCCAAACAGAAAAAAGACCAATCAAAATAGGTCAAAATGGCAATCTTCCGTTAGCAAAACTGCCTCATGCACGAGTTTGTGGCCTTTGATATGAATCAAAATAAACAATGCAAATCTTTATATTCTGTCAATTGAACGTTTATAAACCATATTTTCATACTTAATCAAAATAATATATACTACTAAAGGAACGAATTAGCCGATTCTCCGTCGAAAGGAAGAGGACAGAGATAAATGGTGCGATATGGAGGTATAGCATATGATGTGACAATGTGTATTTTATAATTGTTTTGAAGGAATTATTTCTAATTAGCGTGTAATCATTAATTATGCCTCACCGTTTTCCTAAAATAAATCTTAGAAAATCTTAAGTTCAAAACCGGCGTCGGACACTAACTATTAACTTCATATTTTCTTCTGAGTTAAACTCCTTTCTAATCCCCGAATTTTTCAGTATTATGAATTTAGTAAGACGATTCTTGCAAAACGTTTCTCATGTTAATAGGAGGTTAATTTCGCCTCGACACAGATTCAAGATTCTATTTTCGTTTTCTGAAATATACTACGTTCAGTCTTATAAGAACATTCTAGAAGTAAATGTCTTTTCAATCGAAATCTATGGAGCACCCACCTCTGTTTAATTGCGTCCCACGTCTCTCACAACATTTACCCGGTAGTTTCATTACATGTACTGATTTGTGCTGGGTAAGTGGCAAAAAGAAAGGGTAGCAGCCGGGCGAATGGAAACAAAATTTTTAAATTATATGATTATATATATATAATTTTTCTTTTGACCTTGACTTGCAGATATGGGGGAATCGGGAAGGAGGGAGGGTTCCAGCCTGTGATTCTTGGAAAAAGTAACTGCTTACGGTCATCCCCTTACCAGTGCCAATGAAAATTATTATATATTATTTCAAATTCATTCAGTAAATTTATCAATATCAGTTCCAAACAGTATGTGATGGCATCTATAAGTCTGAACAGGATCCCTATGTATTGCATACTTGAGTCATACATAACGTATTCGAATATGTCAACGTATCTATGGCAATCTTTGCCGCGCTTGCGCGGGTCCTTTTCTAGTAGAAATAATGTCTATGATGTCGGGGTTGTTTATCTCAGAATTCGGTCAAGTCCATACTTTTTACACGCCCGTCATTTGACGGGACGTATTATGGTATGGCACAGTCCGTACGTCTGTCTGTCTGTCTATCTGTCCGTCTGTCTGTCTGTCTGCTTATGGATCGCAATAACTTTAAAATGCCTCAACGGATTTTCATGATATTTCTAAGTTGCAATGAGACTGTGGAGAGGAAGCCGCCTTTCCATTTTCAGGTGTATCCGATTTGTCGTTACAAAAGAAAGGAGGGGATCTCCAACAACACTAGGTTGCAGCACCAGCAAAATCCCAAAACACCCATGCAAAAAACACAGAACAGATACCCACAGAAAGAGACGCAAAAGGGACAAGGAAAACCAACTCACAACATAGAAACATGAAACATAAAAGACTACACATAAACCAACGAGACCAATGGGCAACCGGTGCCGACTTAGGACGGCCATCTGCCACGTAAATAGCAGACGGTGTGGTTATCCTGGATTACGTGCGCACAACCCTCCCACTATTCCGATTTCCCAGAGGTCTCGAAGAACGCACAATTATGGTGTAAAACAACCTCCTCACTGTTGGGTGACCACACACAAACAAGACCGTAAAACACAGGGGTCCAAGCAACACAGATGAATATGTAAATGGATATAAAAAGAGGACGTGCGTAATACAAAGTTATGGGACTTTAACTCATTAGATATTTTAAATACAGTAAAATATACTCAAGTACTGATCCAGCTAAAATTCATACAAAGGTTGATACATGAAGGTCCTTCAATTGACTTAATATTCATGACAATAATGAAACTCAATGTCAATAGTAATAAAATGAAAGGATTTTTTTCGATCATGGTTGCTATGGTTATTGTTCTATTGAAATTTCCCAAGCAACCATGGAATATCTGCAAGCAAGAATAGCAAACATGCCCTGTCTTCAAATATAATTTTCTACAATTTTACATTTGATCAAAGCGATGAATTTAACTTTTCAGGAAAGTGTAAATGTATTTTTTATGATTCTTAAACAAAATATAAAAAATAACGATGTGAAGTTCTTATTTTTTTACTTCAAAATAAATTGTTTTTTATATTTTTCCATTTTTTGAAATATGCAAAAAATCCATATTTTGAGGCATCATTTACAAAAATAGCAGCAACAAAGAAGAAAGCGACTCAAATGATTCTCAGTTAACAATTCTCAACAAAAAAAAATAGTGAGAAAGACATGGGTTTTATTTTGATTATTTCTTAGTTGCTAGGCATATAAAAATAGTTCAAAATTCTTTTAAAAATCTATTTTTAGTCGAAATGTTTTGAAAATGTGTATGCTTCAAGTAGAAAGGATGACATATGTAACAGGTTTTTAATTTCTTGTCGCATAATCGATAAATTATGTGTAATTGAGGGGGGGGGGGGTAAATGCACATACATGTAAAGCTATGGACAGAGTATAGGTGCATAGAACGCAATAACTTGAAAATGTGTCCATAGATTTTCATGATATTTCTACATTGTGATACGACTATAGAGATGAAGCAACCTTTTCATTTTCATGTTCCTCCGATATGTCGTTACAGAGTTATAGGACTTCGATTTTTTTAATTCTATGAAAATATACTAAATTAGTTAAAAATTCTTTAAAATCTATTTTTGGGTGAAAAGTTTTGAAAATTTGTATACTTTAAGAAGAAAGGATGTTCTTTGACTTATGTTACGGGTTTTCGCATAATTGAGAAATTACGTGTAATGAGAAGGGGGAGGGGGTTACATGCACATACATATTAAGCTAAGGGCAAAGTATAGGCGCATGGAACGCAATAACTTGAACGTGTGTCTACAGATTTTCATGATAATTCTACATTGTGATCAGACTTTGAAGAGGAAAGCGCCTATCGATTTTCAGGTTCCTCCGATATGTCGTTCTGGAGTTATGGGACTTAGATATTTTGATGTTGTGAAAATAAATCCCAACGGATGTATCTTGCTGCGAGAGCGTAGGCTTTATTAAGAAATTATTAAATGAGAATGAATATTTTGTCAATTGATTTAGAAAATTCTCTAAGGTGAAATGGGTAAGCATAGATTTTTCATTTGATTTTATGAATAATATAAAAGAAAAAGTACATTTTAAGTAATGTACGAAAAAAATTCAGTATGAAATTGAACCAGAATTATGTTTTGACTTAAAGTGAGAAATTGTCGTGGCATTTTTAAACACATTTGAGGAGGACTATTTTATGTCAAAACAATGCATGGTCATGTTAGTTTTTCTTTTTTAAATTCTTTATAGCAACTGAAAAATCTTCAAAAAAAGTCCTTGAACATTTTCCGATGTAGAAAAAATTTTAAGTCAGTTCCCCATACTCCCATTATGAAATTTGAACAATGTTCGATTTTTTAGATATAATACTCAGGCAGAAATATGATATTCTAGCTTCAAAAACCTTCTTTCGCCAGTGACTATCTGGCTAATCGGTCAACATACTTTCGAAATATTTTGAATTTTAACTAAAAGAAACCTTGGACTTAACAATTTTTTCAACAATTCTCTAAAAAGATCACATTCTTTTAGTTAATATGACTCCAAATCACATTCTTTTAGTTAATATGACTCCGAATAATTAACAAAACAACTTAAATTCAATTAATCTTCAACAAACATCTTGAAATTAAGCTTTACTATTTTCTTTTTTTTCTAAAATTTGAATATTTACCTTTTGTTTTTAATAAATCTATGATAAAATTACATTAAAGTATCCCTACACATCATTTTTTTCTTAGATTTATTAAAAACAAAATGTAAATATTCAAATGAGTAAATGAAGATCCTGACGATAATCCAAACAGCTCTCATAATAGAGTACAAAATTGAGCATCGACGGACCCCTAGCAAGCTAGAGGTGGGTTCAGGTGCCCGGGAGGAGTTAGCATACCATGTTGGCTAGCCGCATCCGCGGTCGATGATCATGCGCGAAAATGAAAACAATATATAAATAACATGCACTGCACTGTCTGAAATTATGTCTACATAGAAAGTGCTATGGAAACCATCTCAGGGAAAATATTCAAAACACTTACTGTCAAACCCCTCGCGGGGAACTTCTTTACGAACTCCACACGGCAAAGGGCATAAGTGTGATACAAATGAGTTAAAGAAGACACTGACGATAATCTCAACAGTACTCGTAATAGAGTACCAAGCTGAGTATCGACGGACCCAAGCTAGAGGTTGGATCAGGTGCCCGGGAACATTAACTGAATAAGCTTGATGTCTTTATTTTTATTGACATGTTAAGCACAATGAATAACGAGGTAAAACTAAAAGAATAATTTAACAAAAGAAATAATAGATATTGACAAATAAATACATTTATATGTTCTTTTAATTGAGCATTTTTCATGGAGCTATTGCGACGTGTGTTGCATGCGATCATGAGACGCTTACTCATCCCGGGATCCTGGTTTCACTTCGGAATGGTATTCATTCCGAAGTTCGCAACCGTTCCAATGGAAATTCTAATGATTTTGCCTTGTCTTCTCGACTTTGAGACTGAATAACTGATAGGTACTTCTCTTATGTTTATTCTCAACCGTCAAGCTGTTATACTCATTATTTGTGATTCAAAATTTCAGCAAATTTTCAATCCTTTGTTCGTATCTAATTGAAATAATAAATAAATAAGCTATGTTTCTCTTATATTGTAAACATTAAGCCGAAATGAAAATATTACTAATGGTCAGTAAGGTTATGACGTCACAGAAGTAGGGAATGACGTTAATGACGTAATGATGATTTTTGTTTTTTGTTTTTATTTGTTTTGTGTTGTTTTGTTTATTGAATAAAATAATATTTAATTTTTATTTGTTTACGTCGTGGTTGATTTGAGTGCAGTCGCCTTCCCCTTCTTTTGTCAAATGTCATCTTGTGTAATCCAAGGGGAAGCTTGTACCTCACAAACCTCGTAGGAAAATTGAATTAAAAAGGTACGTCCTGAAATACGGCAATCACATTTGGTTAGCTACGTTTTCAGTGCTAAGAAATGAGCTGAAAGCAACGCTTGTTGCCACAATTTGTTACATTGATGTAACAACAGTTCACGACATGTGATTGGGAAATTCCAGAAAATGTGGCATCAGAATTTTACATATACAATTTTCCTATAAAACCTCAATAATTTATTTATTTTTGGAAAGAACTTAATGAGATAATCATTTTGAAATGTTTTGATTAAAATCGGACTGGAAACAAACAAGTTATTAACGAAAAGAACTTTGATGACTGATTTATTCTAAAAGTTTTTATGATTTTATTTCATAGCTGTTAATTTATGTATTATAGGCGTGTTTGGTATCAAATGCTTCAGAATTAAGTGCTGAAAATGAGTGCAAACAAAACATTGCAATAGAATGTTGAAATAATGATCTAGAAATTTAAAAGTTCGCTTTGTCGGTACTTTAAAGACTTGACTGCTCGTCACCGAGTACTTGATTGTAATAACCTCGTCAGTTATATCAACAACAAGGGAAGTGGCTATATTCAAGAATATTAACAGTTAGTTCCGAAAGTTTGTTTGTTCTGTCCCATGGGGTTATGTGAGGTACGATATACAAAATGTAACCCGGGGGTTACACTCGATGGTCAAATGCTTGACAGTATGTTTTGCCGTGATCACTGCAATTATGTCTTGCAGGGTATCTTCTCCGTATCTCATATATACATGTATATACATATTGGAATCCGTAGACATATTCTTCTTTATATTAACTACATAAATATGAATGTATTACGTACCGAAATTCGTTGATGTTCGATGTTTTGACGATTTGATGGTTGCTCTTGCTCTTTATTTTCTGGGCATAAAAGTTCCTAAAGAACAAAAACTGATCAGTTTAAAGAATTATGTTAGTTGTAGGTTTATTGGTACTTACAAAGAGTCCTTCGAGGTCTAAATAATTTAACAAAATTCGATGTCTAAATAATCTGAACAAGTCGTTCGAGGTCGTCTAAATAATCACAACTTTAACACTTCACCATCTTACCGATAGTTGCTTAGGAATTTATTTTCTATATGAATGACTCTGCTTTTGCATATATTAATCATTTGGTCAAAATGGGTGTGTTAGCTTTGGGTACCGGTTGATGAAGATCTAGCTCATTTACATTGATGTTCTTTAATATTTGTACTTGGCGTCAATGTCCATATTTAATTTATTTAAAATTTGGCAACCAAAATTAGTTGATATACCGGTATTATCAATATTGAAATACATGTCCTATCAGTATTATTTAAGTGCACCATATTTTAAGTATCAGTGATACCAATACCGTAAGGAGGTAAATCCAAATATTGAATATATGAAGGGCAATGTTTTAAACATAACCTAAACGTTATGCCAAAGAACCAACTAAGGACATTGTAACGTCTTCATGAAGATATCCCCTTAGCTTTAGAATAATCATTTAAAGCCCCTGTCACACCTACACGTTCTCTCGAGACGTTCTTACTACGTCCTTGAAGTCCTTGAAATTTTTCATGAACGTAGTGAGAACGTGGCATTTTTCAGCCGGAAGGGCTCTCCGAAACAATAATTAACGACTCCACTACGTGCGCAACACGACCTTTAGCGTCCGTAACACGTTAGAAGCGCGTCCTTCCCGTCTTTAATACGTTTAGTCAAGTTCGCACTACGATCGGCCCCAAGTTCACACTACGACGAAGGCGTCTGTGTTACGATAGTACGGCGTGCTTACTACGTTCTCGAAGTCCTTACTGCGTTCATGCTACGATCATGACACGTTCAAAGGATAAATTGTTTGTATTAGGTCTATTTTGATTTTTTCGACCTCTAAAACCAAGAACTTGGTAAGGACGGCAGAGACGTGACGATCTCCATATGGTTATATGTTAAAGTTTTAGCCGTCTGTACTACGACCCTACTACGTTCGCGACCCGTTTCTAATACGTCCATGAAGTTCTCAATACGTTCGCAAGTAGTCCCTAACACGTTCCGTAATCACCGCGTCCTCACTACGACTGTTTTGAACAGTTCAAAACGGTCGTGGTGGCTCGGCGTACGGGCACGTTCGTCGGCGTCCTTACTACGACCTCAATACGTATCAACGAGTTCTTACTACGTTTCCCGCGTCCTTACTACGTTCACACCACGTTTCGTACAATTTTGGTGGTCGTAGTGCGAACGCCATGCCAGAACGTAAAGGTGTGACAGGGGCTTAAAGAAAGTCAGATGGAATGTGCCGGGCTAAAAAAACATGCAGCCAAAGTGAAATGAACACATTATGCCTTATGTTTGACATGTCATTTCAATAACACTAAACTAAACGGATGTTAAACGTCTTCAAATTCAATAGCATCTTTTAAGAACAGATAAATTTGCAGCATGGACCAGACATGCACGTTTCGGGAACTTTTATACCCTCGTCAGGAACCTATTGTTCGGAAACCATCTTTCAATACAAAACTCCTATGACGTTGACCCTTTGCCTCATGATCCTAAATCAATAGGGCAAATCCTTGGCCCATAGGAAACATTACAAAACTCAAAGGAACATTCTGGACCATCTCACTTCCCCGATTTTCAACTACATAACAAGCATTCAATCTTTCGATTTTCCACTCTGTAGTCCACCATACCAAATCGAAAACTTAAAACTTGGTTGGCTTCCATCATAAGAATAATTGTTTCGTCCACAAAAGGGGCAATCGCAGATACAAATACCTCGTTTTTTGACGTTAAGAAACTTATTTTGTCAAGGAACACTCTGATTCGGAAAGCAAGTACACTGAAGACGGCATCGTCGAGCTTTCGCTGTTGCCAATCGATGTTGGATACCAAATATTCGAACAAACTTATAGAATTCCAATAGGCACAAACTGTAGCCCTCTTCTAGTTGACATATTCCTTTATTATTACAAGGCAGAATTCATACAGTCCCTGCTGTCAAACAGCAAGAAGAAGGTACATTGTAGCATCCCAACTGGACTTACAGATACAGTGACGACTTACTCTCCATCAATAATACAACTTTTCAGGATAGCCTTGGCGAAATCTATGCCAGTGAACTGGAAATCAAAGAAAGAACTAAGAACAGCACTTCAGTCTTCTATCCAGACATATTACTATTGATCGGCAACAACGGTCATTTTTTGCACATGTCTTTGTGAAAAAAAACGTAGCGAATTTATTTTTGGTTCCATTATCAAAGTCTTCCCCTTCATGTACAGCAACATTTCCTCTTAGCCTGTATATGGCGTATTCATTTCACAACTAATACGCTATGCAGTAGTATGTTCTAAGTAAGAAACATTCAAGTAACGGGCAAAGAGGCGAGTAAGCTGCTTGCTGAAGGTTATGAAGAGGAACGGTTTGGGATGTCACTGGGGGAGTTCTGTGGTCGCTAAAAAGAACTTATTGCATATATCGAAATTTCATATCGGGGATGATGAAGGACATTCTTTGAGTACGATCTTTCCAATTGGCCGTCTTTTACCTATTTCGACATACTAGTAAGCAGATTTTGCAGTGTCTATTTTGCATTCTCGGTGGGTGTTGGATGTTGTCGAAGGACGCTCACTCTTCCCGGGTACCTGGTCCTGTCTCCATTTGGGGATTCGCGATTGCCTTGTTGATGGAGACTAACACATTTATGCCACGATTCCCTGGATCTTTGACTCCTGATTACTTATTGGTACTTCTTCTCTCGTATCCACTGGAAACTTGTACATGCACGACGTTTAAAGAAGGGAGGGGATCTCCAACAAGACTCTGTTGCAGCACTAACAGCAAAACACCAACACATCCGATGCAAAAACACAAAAGACGAGCATAGTATAAGACGGAAAAGAGACACACGACATGAAAACATCAAACACAAAAGACTACACATAAACCGACGAGACCAAAAGGCAACTTTGGACGGCAATTTGCAATACAAGTAGCAAATGGTGTGGTAATCCTGGATTTACGTGCGCACAACTTCTCCAATTACCCAGAGGTCTCGAGGAACGTACAATTGTGGTGTAAAACAACCTCCTCACTGTAAGATGACCTCACACAAACAAGACCGCAAAACGTAGAGGCCCCAGCAACACAGATTAATATGTAAATTGATATAAAAAGAGCGTGTGCGTAATACAGTCCGTGCTGTGACGGCTGTAGCGAGCTCATGTATGTAATCACCCGAGGAGTCCAACTGACATTCAGAGAGGAGAGGCGCATGGTCGGGGCCCTGTCTTCTCTATAGAGGTTTGGACAGGGCCCGTCATGGAGTCCCGTCGTCACAGTCAGTCAGAGTGCAAGTCTTAAGGATGCGCTGGTACAAGACTGTAGATTGGTCAAGTACCAAGCCTAGTGTCCGTCTGGTGACATTAGGATCATATCCACGGTATAAAAGGCGTTTGATGATTCTCACTTAGTTTCGATGGTTATGCTGCCTACCTTTGATCCTTCTAATTTTGTTTATAATATCACCATAAAAGACAGGTTGTGTAATACCCAAAGTAATGTACTCTGTTGCGTGTATAGATCCGAATTTTAAAAGAAGTTAACTGTAATTTTTGTAAAATTTCCAGAAAGTCTTAACGAGTTAAAAGTTTTTTTTTCTGCTGTGAAAACCCAAAATATCAGTACATGCTCTAGCGTACCGGGTGAGCTGTGATATGTAAATGCCGTATGACGGTAATCTTGGAACATCACCGTCAACCCAGGGGAATTTTACTATGTTGAATCCAAAATTATCCCTTTTGTCATATACACTTGTATGAATCTATGAATATGAATTTTGATATTAAGTTCCGAAAATGGATGTTTGATTATTTGAAACGTTCGCCTTGTTAAGTGTTAATTCCTGTGGATAAATTTCATTCTTATATAATTCAAAAGCAGGATTGTCAATAGTTCGAATATCATCCAGATACCTAGAAGTATTGTTGAAACATTTCAGATCATCAAATTTTCTTTGCTTTTGAAGATTTTGGATAAATTCTTTTTCATAAGTGTATAAAAATAAATCTGCAACAAGAGGCGCACAGTAAGTACCATATGAATTCCTACAACCTGCTTGACAAGATTTGTAGTCTGTCGAGGAAAAGAAACCCTTCGATTCAGATGTAAGGTTTCCGCTCTCGATCAAAACACCATTTAATGAGATTAGATAATCAATCATTAATTTTGTCATGAGGAAGTGTGGTGTACATATAGAGATGTCGTATGAAGAAATCGTACTGGCTTGGAATTTTCCAGATTTCATTTGGTCAATCTTGTTAATTTTGTTAAGTTCCAGAACAAATTTTTCAATCATCAAAGTCAAAATGGTACATCTTGGAGTCGTTGGAAACATTTCTAGCAAGATACATGGTGATAAACCCTCCAATATGATCTGGAAAATATTTCTGAAACCTCAAGGATCGACCGGTATTACCTTCCCTTTTGACCAAATCATCCAAAGTCTAGCACAACATTGACTCATGGGGAACATTTCTGGTGTCAGTTTTCATACGCAAACCATTCCCAATCATCAATGTCCTCAGACTCCAAAATCGATAGAGTAAATTAATATCCATGAGTATATCTCTTTCAACTTGCACGAAGATAGACATAAAAAACGCCCTCTAATTAACGGTTAATCATTTGTGATCCTCAGTGTCCTATAACCTTGCCTTTTAAAATGCTTCAGTTTATAAACAAAAATCTATAACAGATACTTGACTAGATCGAATTCAGAGATTCAGAACGAATAAATCATAATATAATGATCAAAGTACCAATTTTACATCATCGTTTTATACCTTAAGTCACTGATCGACTTTCTTTTCGTTTCTTTCTCTTCCATGTTTACAACTCTCCTATTCGGTTTCCCTATGTAAAGAAGAATAATATATAATATTTATATTGATAATATGTGTATTGTTATGCATCCTATTCAAAATTTGGAATTTTCTTGTCTCTTTTTCTAGGTGACTCGATAAACAAAATGAGAAAAAGCTATAATAAACAAGCAATCTCATTAATCATCAGGAATGTGATTCTGGGGCAATCGATGTTACTGGACCCCTCTGCAGATTTGTACCAACACTTTTCTTACCAACCGAAACAACGAGCATTGAATAAATTTCTTCATAGAAGATTGAGGCTCTTAGTGTTAAACGTCTTCAAATTCAATAGCATCATTTAAGATCAGATTCATTTTCAGCATGGACCAGACATGCACGTTTCGGGTACTTAACCCTCGTCAGTGATCCGTCATCTAAACAATGTAATTGCCAAAGAGTGTGAAAAGTATAATGTGCAAAAAATTACCAAAAGACGTAGCAGGATGGGTGAGATATGATGCTACAGGACCCACTTTTTTAGAAAATTCAAGAAATTTCGATAACAGAAATTTTCGAATGCGTTTAAGAGACAGACGATCAACCGAGGTTCACTTTTCGTAATTTGCATTAAATTTTTTTTTCCATTTAGAGTGTATTGCATAATCTACGGTGGATTAAGCGGGCACGTGGAAAAAATATAAATCATGACCACGGTTTATTAAATTGTTCCCAAAGTTTACATTTAAAATGTGCGAACGATTAGCTAAACCGTGGTCACAGGTAATTAAATCGTTCCCTCGGTTTAAGCTAAAATTTAGTCCATTAAATGTTTCCCAGAGTTTATGCTAAACTATTCCCACAGTTTACTTTATCGTGCGGACATCCTACGGTTTATACTAAATCATTCTCACAATTTACTAAATTATTCGCTCAATTTCATCTTCGGAGACTCGGATACACCGCGTCAGATCGCTAAATCGTTCGCAGTTTAGCTTAAACTGTGGGAACAAATTAATAAACGGTGCGCACAATCAAGTAAACTGTAGCCACGATTTAACATAAACCATAGGGACGATTTAATAAACTGTTGTAACGTAAAAGCTCAATCGTTCACACAATTGAGTTTAACTGTGGGAACAAATGGATAAACTTACCCCACGATTTAGTAATCTGTGGCCAAATTTGGTCGAACATCTCGGGTGATTGGCAATGGGCTCGCTGTGGCCAGCAGCGTCCCCTCATGCGTCTACCTGTCTTTTTGTATGGTCATCTTAGAATGAGGGGGTATTTTACGTTCTTCGAGACCTCTGGGTAATCGGAAAGTGGGAGGGTTGTGCGCACGTAATCCTGATAACTACACCGTCTGCTAATGGCATGGCAGATGGCCGTCCCAAGTGGGCACCGACTGCCCATTGGTCTCGTTCTTTTATGTGTATTCATTTGTGTTTGATGTGATTTGGTATTTCTTGTCCCTTTTGCGTGTCTTTCTGTGTCTGCTCTGTGTTTTTGCATGTGTGAAGTATTTTGTGTTTAATGTTTCTATGTCGTATGTCTCCTTTTCTTCTCTTGCTGTGCTCGTCTTCTCTGTGTTTTCGCATCATGTGTTTCGGTGTTTAGCTGTTGATAACCAGGTCTGGTTGGAAATCCCATTTTCGACATCTCAAATGCAACCGTTGGACAGAATTTCACGGAAAATTACAGGAAGAAAGAACTCAAGGTCAACTATCATGTTTGTGTTTTCGAGCCGATCGGTCAACAAATATGGCCGCCGAGGACTCTGATTCGCTGACGTATTTTCGACTTCTCCTCTGCAACTTCTACACAGAATTTCACGAAACCTTACAGGAAGCAAGTAATTAAGGTTCTCTACTAAGTTTGTGTTTTCGTGCTGATCGGTAAACAAATATGGCCGCCGGGGCTCTGATTGGCTGACGCATTTTCGACTCCTCCTCTGCAACCGCTGCACAGAATTTCACGAAACCTTACAGGAAGCAAGTACTTAAAGCAGCACATTCCGACTTCGGGGTGTAAAGGGGTTATTACTTGTAATACATATATACTAGTCAAAATTTCTAACTTACATTTTCCCAATTACTTCAATATCACGATTGGTAGAAATCAATTATCTAATATCTCTATTTATAATAACAACGAAAGTTTTTTTTAAGTGTAAATGAATTAATGATCATCCTGCGATGTGTATCTTCAAATTCTACAGCATTTTAGCAAAGAATCGTCCGCTTCCGGTTTGTAAGAAAACTTTGTCTCTTGACTGAAAAGGCTATAATAGAAAAGTTCTCACGGTTATCGTGCGATTCGTTTTTCGGATTTTGAAATATCTGCGATTGAAACTGTTTTTTCGTCGTGATATGCTTACAAATTTTCTGATGTGTTACGAGCCAATAACACTTCCGGTATCATTGATATACCGGATTAGGACTTTTGTGTTGAAACATTTCCTGCGAATGCGATTTTAATTTTTTTCCTGTGCTATGCCACTTTTCTTGAAAAGTAATCCTAGAAAAAGATGATTGGTTAAAGGAAGCTCATTTTACACACCACTCACAAGAGCTATGTGTACGTATCCATTTTATGGAAAATTCGTTACGTTTTATTTGCTTATTCTCGCTTTTGTAACGAATGCATTCCATTTAATTTTTGTTTTTCTGATCAAACATGGTACAAAGAATTCTTTAAAAGTGGTTTGATTGTAATTCTCCAATAAAATACGCGAAATTCATGAAAAGTGCTCAAAACTCAAATTTCGTCACGGTCTGTTTCCGTTGACAGAAATTTCCTTTTTCTTGATTTTAAAGTAAAGAGTGAAATGTTGTATATCAAATCCAATTATCGTTGAAATAATTTGAATTCCACATTAACGAAAATCCCTACCCGTAGAATGGTAAGTTAGAAAATTTGACAAGTATATCATAGATTGTTCCATGTTATGGTCATTCATCGGTGTACCAAGTATCATATCCGATACCTCCCCCGTTCGAGAGATATGGCCGTTCAAAATTTCAGTTGTAGCCGCGCCTCCTCATGAATATTGATGAGCAGGAGAGCTCCGAGGAACAAAGTGATTTGAAACATGTACCGATTTAGTAGGCTATTTCGATGAGTATTCTAAACAAAGAGATGTGAAATAGACATCGCATGTTTCTTTCACACGTCATTTCAAACAGTAACGATAAAATAATGAGTATCAAACTATTTAGGACCAGTTTTATCTAATTTGACTTACTTGTCCAGTAAAATATCAGCTACTTCGTAGTGTGTGACGAGATTTAACTCATTTTTCACAGAATTTTATATATCCATTCGGTCTGTAATATAACCTTTCCATATTGCTCTTTCAAACTCTGTCTTCATTTTCCTTCTTTCTCTGTCCAAGTCTGAGTATCAGTACGTTTTTCCCTCTTTTCCGTTAAGAGTGTACGCTACTCGCCATGTTTGTTTTGATTTGTACAACAGGAAACCTTAAAGGAAGCAAGTACTCAAGGTCCTCTACCAGGTTTTTGTTTTTTGTGCCGATCGGTCAACAAATATGGTCACCGATGGCTCTGATTGACTGACGTATTATCGACATCTCTTGCAATCGCTACACAGAATTTCTTGACACCTTACAGGAAGCAAGTATCAAGGTCCTCTACCAAGTTTATATTTTTCGTGCCGATCGGTCGACAAATATGACCAACGCTGAAGCATTTTGACTTCTCCAAAATTGCTCATTATTTCACGAAATCTTAAAGGAAGCAAGTACTCAAGAGCCTCTACCAAATTGTCCACTATCATTTTTTTGCAACTCTGGTGAGCGATGTAGCCAGCTTGGGTCTCTTGTTTTTGTAGCCTGCACAAAGCTCAAGTGAGCTATTGTCATTGCAATCCGTCCGTCGTCCGTATGTCCGATGGTCGTAGTTGTCGTCCGTCGTTAACTTGTGAAACCATATTCGAGTTCTCCGGAACCGCTTGAATGATTTTGATGAAACTTGGAACGCATTATTTACCCAAATGAGATTAAGAAGATCCTGACGACAATCTCAACAGCACTCACAATAGAGCACCATATTGAGCATCGATGGACCCTTGTAGGCTAGAGGTGGGACCAGGTACCAAGGAGGAGTAAGCATCCATTGTTGGCTAGCCGCACCCGCCGTCGATGCTTACACACGAAACTGAAAAAAGTATCTACAAAACATGCACTGGCTGAGGCTATGTATATACAGAAAGTGATATGGCGACCATGTCAGGGAAAGACATTTAAAACACTATCAAAGTCAAGTACAAAAATTGTTTTCGGGATCCAGATTCATTCAGGGGTGGACCCATGACGGGGACAAAAATGTCCAAAAAGGGTACCCTCTTTAATATATTTTGATCTGAAACTGCTATACACAGCCAATTTTTTTACATATGACATCAAGACTATAAATATGCGTGGATGGGCAACAATTTAGTCCGGCATGAGGAACCGACAAACAGACGTATGTGCATTTGACGTCTTTTTGACATTGTAAGTTTTGCTATTTTTTTTTTTCACAATTTCTCCGAATTACTCAATTAAGACATGTTTGTGTGCACACGTTTACTGCATATTTGTCACATCTAAGTAATTCGATGTTAAACGTCTTCAAATTCAATAGCATCATTTAAGAACAGCATTGAAAGATTTTTTTTAAATTCTAATGACTTTGTTTCTCACATGAAAAAGGGAAAAAAGAAAAAGCATAATTTTATACATTTTCGACTTCTCTTCTAGAACCCCTCGAATGATTTTTATGGAACTTGGCATTTATGCTGTACTCAAGGACCCCTACCGAAATTACTTTAAGGAAGGATTCAGGGCAAGGTCGAAGGTATCAAAAAGGGTACCGATAGAGATAATAATTCGAAAGTGATCTAACTCTATACCTTCTTGAAAAAAAATTCAAACCAATGTATTATTCATCAGAAACGTGTTTTGGATATAAAATCCTCATCAGTGATGCTTCAATCCAAAGTGATTTTTGACCACAGCAAAAATTTACTTTAGTAGCGCCCTCTAGACAGTAAAGGTTAAGTTTATTTCATTTTCCATTGAAGCATTCTAGACAAAGTTGCAGGACATAGAGTCATGCTGGTATGGGACTTATATCGCTTTGCGATCAGAATTTTACATAAAAAGTATATATTATAAAGTCGCATAATTATATTTTTGTACACAGGTTTATGTAAGGAAAGCCGAACCTGTTCAGCCTTGTTATATCATACATATTATTAGTTATTAGGTTTGTTACTGACCTTACACGGAAATCTGTCGGGTTGATAAAGCCCATAGAAGGCGAGGCGCTTGCGCCGAGCCTTCTATGGGCTTTATCAACCCGACAGATTTTCGTGTAAGGTCAGTAACAAACCTAATAACTGATTTGTTTTGTCGAGGACCATTTTAGGTATGACAGACAGACAGACATGGTGATTCCTACTGTCCTCCTGCTTTAACCTGCCTCCACCTTCGGTCATTGTTGTTATTTACTTGCCTACGTCACGCTAAGGGACGCTACTCTAATTTCACGAACCGCTTTAGGCCACGGTAAAAAAATTTTGAGTTTGTAGTACAAAAAATGTTGATATCAAGAACAGCAACGTGATTTATATTATTATCCTCCGTCTGGTTTTGCTAATTGTCGGCCATTGCCTTACAAATTTTTGAAACTGACTTTCCACAAGAATTTGTCGGGCAGTCACATGACCAAATTCAAGCATTCCCATTGGGTCAAACTAGTCCGAGGCAAAACAATATTACATGTATATATTAGACTGAGTTTGATTACGTTCATGTGTTATCTTTCCGATCAACGGACGGAAGAATGTTATATTATGGTACCCATTTTCTAAGTAATATATTTCCGTAGCTTGGTAACATGGGCATTTGTGAAATCGCTATCGTTTCATCATGTTCATATCCTAAAGTATTTATCGTCAACAGTGTAATTCAGAGTAAATTTGGATATTGACAAATTAATCCTCCCGAGACCATATGAATCCTTAAATGAATTACGTACTGCATACCCTGAATTTTATTTCCGCGTTTATATGGCCAAACGATATTATAACTCATTAAAAGATCTCATCCAAAGACGTCTCAGGTTATATTGCTTTGAACAGCGTTCACTTTTTTATCATCGTTAATAGTTTTATGTGTGAAAGTAATTGAATTCAATGTCTGAGAACACTCATTGTTTTTTACTACACTGTATTTATTTCATTTTCGGTTGGTTGATTTTTTTTATTATTAATACATGTATTTTTTGCAGCTATCTAGGACTTGTTTATTTGTCCTATTTCGTTATTTATCTGATTTTCTGTTCGCTTTTATTTGCCCTTTTGAAATAGCTAATGATAAATCACGTAATTTGCATCATTTATCTAGACATACTTGCGTCATAACACTGATCGGGGCTAATGTCCAAAATTAATATCACCGCCCACAAAACTTGCCAGGACATTGATAAATCCGCATTCTGGACACAGAAACTTGATGTCCGTGTCCTTGATCAGATTTGGCGATTGATTGGTTTTCACCAACTATTTGAAACGTTCACAATGATAAGATTTTATACATTCTTTTTTGTTGTTGAATTGTTAAGTTATCTTGTATATCACAACATTACAGTGCACTTAAAAACGTTACCCAGTGGGAGAAAATGAAATATCATGAATTATATTTCGTATCTTCGCTTATTTTATGTCGACCGATTTTGATGAGTGTGTTGTACTTCCCTGCCATCCATAAATAACTATACAAACAAGGAAATCATTCTAAATTCTTCATTTTATCATAATTTCATAATAATTGGTTTAACATTATTCAAATGTTAAACGTCTTCAAATTCAAAAGCATCATTTAAGAGCAGATAGATTTCAGCATGGACCAGACATGCACGTGCACGTTTCGTGTACTTAGCCCTCGTCATTAATCCTAAATCTTAATAATGTAATATTACCAAAGAGTGTGAAATATTATGTACAACAAATTACCGAAAGACGAAGCAAGATGGGTGGGATATAACGAAATTGCATATAGAAACTATTTTTCATCAGCACAATTTTCTTTCCAAAATTGTCATTTTTATATAAAAGAAATAATAAAAAAATGTAAAATGTTAATATCTTGGTCACGTTTGTTTTGAAACGATTTTTATAAGATTCACCTTCAGACCTATGTATGAATTGATTCGAAACTATTCTTTTTCCATCAGCAATAAAACGGAAGTGTTCCAACTCTTTACCTTCTTTAGAAAATTTCAAACAAATTCAAATGCACCAGACAGGTGTTTTGGATAGTAAATCCTCATCAGTGATGCTTCCTGCCAAAGTGATTTTCAAAAACAGTCCAAATTCAGTTCAGTAGCGCCCTCTGGATTCATTTTGTTCAATTACTTTGCAGAGAGTGCGCGGCTCACAATTTGAACCGAAATGGTGTATACTAATTACACAGTGTATGTTTCGTTTATAAACCATGGTAAGGTCATTAATGAATCATATTTAACAGTCGAATTTTGAAAATACATATACATTGTATTTAGAAAAGCAAAGGAGGAGGAAAGAGTTTGCAATTAGTTTTGAGAAACATGCCTTAAAAAGAGTATTCGAAAATCCAGTTAGAGACAATGTTTTCTTCAAAGATCTATCAACTCCTTTTCCTGGCAAAAATTATTCTCATCAATGAAAGTAATTCAGATAACTTATTATCTACCAACTTCAGACTGTAGAAAATTTTGTTGCTTTACCTTTCAAAACACTTCCATCATTTGAATACGTCTGGGGTAGAAGACGTCAGGTAAGCGGCTACATCTATACAAAGGTAGATTTCCTCGATAACGTAATGTCGTGAGCTTTTGAGATAAAGAGGAGTTATTTTCCAATGTGATTAGATAACTCATACTTATGAAAAGATAACATTTTTCCCCAAATATCAATCGGAAATCGGGTAACTACGTGTACATCATACCGTTATGTCGCCCCTCCATGACTTTGTCTCTACTACAACGTGATGCGGGCGGTATATTAAAGCTAACTGTTCATTGAATAATGTTTTGTTGTACAACATGATATTTATTTTACTCTGGGCTTTATTAACTAGCAGACTTGCACATAACTTAGAGATATTTCTTATCTGTATCTTCACTCGAAAAAGGCCAGGAGGCCGAATTGAGTGTTGCTTGTTATTTATGATAATATATTTCGTTTTTGAATTGGACTCTTTGGAGATTATTCATTTACATAGTGTTTTTCTATGTTTCAATAATATTATGTAATACTTCCTTGTTTTCTAGACCCAAAATTAGAAATGAGGAAAAGAAATAAGAGCTTCGATTTGATATAAATTACAACATTCATAGGAAAATACGGAAGCGGTTTCCGCCGAAATCAAAATAATCAGATCCTTCACGTGGGTACGCGACTGATTCCGATTCAGACTGAGACGAGCGCACTGCAGTAGGATGTGAGTACAATGCATGAATGCTTCTTGTTTGTGTGCGCATGTATGTAAGATTGTATGAATTCCTATACATAAAAAAACCCAGTTCGTTCAATGATCAAAATAATGTTTATGATTAACTGTCAGTATAGTCATATGAATGGGTAAAAAAATAAACATCAAAGAAGAACCTATCAGTTATTCAGTCTCAAAGTCGAGAAGCCAAGGCCAAATGGTTAGAATTCTCAATGGAACACCAAAAAAAAAAACAACAAAGAAACATTGCCACAAAAGATAACACATAAACCAACCAGACCAATTGGTAACTGATGCCGACTTTGGATGGTCATCTTCTACGCAAGTAGCAAATGGTGTTGTTATCCGGATTATTTGCGTACAACCCTCCCATTTTTGGGGGGTTCTCAAAAGGTCTAGAAGAACGCACCATACTGTTACAAAATTTCTTGAAATTTCTGAAACGTGGGTCCTGTAGCATCATATCCCACCCATTCTGCTACGTCTTTTGGTACATTTTTGGACACAATAATTTTCATACTTTTTGGCCATATTACATTGTTTAGACTGAGGATCACTGACGAGGGTTTAGTACCCGAAACGTGCATGTCTGGTCCATGCTGTAAATTTATCAGGTTTTAAATGATGCTATTGAATTTAAAGACGCTTAACATAGTAATGCACAATAACCTTTTCTCACTGTAAGATGACCATACAAACAAGACAGCACGACGCAGTGGCCCGAGCAACAAGCAGATAGATATGTAAATGGATATGAAATTAGAGGGCGAAATACAGTCTGTTCTCTGCCGGCTGTAGCGAGTTCATGCAAGTTGTCACTCGAAGAGTCCGACCGACATTCAGAGTGGACAGTTAGTCGAAGCATTGACTTCTCTAAAGAGGTTTGGACAGGGCCCGTCATGAAGTCCTGTCTTCACAATTAGTCGTACTGCTTTTTTAAAGAATGCGTTGATTGGTAAAGTACATGTACCAAGTTTCCGTCTGGTGACAACAGGATTATAACACGATATAAGAGGCGTTTGATGATTCTGATACAATACGATGGTAATTATGTATGTATTTGATCCTTCTTATTTTGTTTATAATGTCACCATATAAGGCAGGTTGTGAAATGTTCTTTCTTGCTTGGATGGGCCAGAAATTGGAATGAATGAATGAATGTGAAACACGAATGCTCCCCTTGTCATCTTTGATTGTAAAACAGCCGTTACAGGTCAAGACCTTAAGGTAAATAAAATTCAGGTATTCATGGGAAGGTCTTGTCTCATGCAGTGAGTACACATGTGATATATGGAAGCCCTATCACCTACCATTTTACAGTTATGGTCAATGTAAAAGGTCTGTTTTAAAGTAAGTCAATCTCCAAGGTCTAGGTCACAAATTCAACAACAAGGTCTTGTCACATGGAATACACATGTGAAATATGAAATCCATATCACTTACCATATCACTTACCATTCAAAAAGTTTTGGCCAAGGTTAAAGTTTTTCAAAAGTAGGTCAGTCGTCAGGGTCACAATGTCAATGGAATTCTGATCGCCGAACGATATAAGTCCCTACTGGCATAAATCTATGTCCTGAAAGTCTGCACAAATTAACGCTTCACAAATGAATGCCCACATAAAATCAGTATAGAAAAAGTCTCAAAAACTGAAATTTCTTTTGAAATCTGCTAAGTCAATGGACCATAACTTTTGTAAAAAAACATGTCAATCAAAACCCAACTTTAACTTTATCTGTATCACACTATATATTCACATAGCAAAAATCAGTTCAATATGTTAAAGAACAGCTGAGAGTAGTCCGGAAAACTGAAAAATTCATGAATATTGTTATGACCAAGAGTCATAACTCTTGTAAATATAAGTCAACCGCAACCAAACTCGAACTTGATCTGTATCAAACTCAAATGTATTCACATACCAAAAGTCAGCTCATTATCTAAAACAGTAGGGATGAAATGTTCGGAAAGCTAATGTTGATGAAACTTGCTAAGTCCAAGGGTCATGACTCCTGTAAAAGTAGGTCAATCAAAACCAAACTCGAACTTGATCTGTTCCAGACTAAGATGTAATCATATACCAAAACTCAGTTCATATTCTACAATATCAAGGAAGAGATGTCCAGAAATCTGAAAAAATTCATGAAATTTGTTAAGTTCAAGGGTCATAACTCATGTAGAAATAGGTCAATCGAAACCAAACTCAATCATAATCTGTGTGACACTTAGATATATTCAAATAAATGAAAAACTTCATTTTCTGCAAAGACAGGAAAGAAATGTTCGGAAAGCTAAAAATTTAATAAAATTTGTTAAGTCCAAGGGCCATAACTCTTTCAAAAATAGCTCAATTGAAACCAAACTCGAACTTGATCTGTATCACATATATTCACATACCAAAAATGGGTTCGATATATAACAACAGCGAAAAATAAACCGGAAAACTAAATGGTGACATACAGACGGACGGACAGACAGACAGACAGGCAAACGGGGTGGAAACTATAAGTCGCCTCCGGCGAGTCGGTAGGGTACTAAAACCTTTGGTATCTGTTGCGCTTCTGCCAGGTTGTGGTTATCCCTCTTTGGCCTCCAGGTTCAACAAGTCAACTTGGGGACCAGAGCAGGGTTGCAACAGAAGTTGTGTGGGTCTCCATTTCCCATAAGTTGTATCAAGAAGTATTTTACAAGTCCTGAATTATTTATCATGTTATAACAATGTTAATTAAAGATAATTTACCAAAGATAATGTTTTTCTAATGATTTCCAAAGTTCCCCTAACGGTTTCCCATGTTTCCCAAGAGCTCCCAACTCTAGGGATGCCTGTGGGATGCTGTGTCAAGCTACTCTAAAAGTGTGGAATTTTCCAATCTTACCATTATTGATAACGGGAGAGTCATGCTCATGAAAATCTTGGGTGAGAGCTCTTGATATGCAAGGCGTTCTCTCTGCAGACTCTTGTCGAATTCGCCGACTGTTGCAGACGGTCGCCTTCTATAGGTATGAATACACGCGAGTCGTAATGCTAAAAGCATCTGTTACGTTTCGCAGCTCATCCAATCAGAGGCGGCGTTATAAAACAAGTGCGAAGAGTGGTGGACGAAACGAAAATCGAAAGTTTGGCAAAACAAGAATGGATAAATAGGATGCTCGGTATTTGTCGCCAAAAGAGTTTACTGTAGTGCTGTATATTGAAATAAATTTTTCAATACAATACGATGCAATACGTCTTGCTTCAAAACTCAATATTTTCAATACAATACGCATTTTTTTTTTTCATTTTTTCAAATTTATCATTATAAATGGAGTTTTTATTTTTTAATCAATGACAACGTTATCAAAGGATACAAAAATAAACAACAAATGTATGTGTAGAAATGACTGTTATCATGTTTCTGTCTATCGATGTATAGACAAAAACCGATACACAAGCTATATAATCCGCGAAGCGGATTATATTTTGTTTGTGCATCGGTTTTTGTCTATACATCGATAGACAGAAACATGATAACAGTCATTTCTTATAATTTAATTAAATTACTATTTAATTATCTACTTCATTTTGCAATTGACGGCATTTTAGCATTGCTGATTTTCAAGTTCAAAACTGGCGACATAATCTTTGAACAGGGGTGCGTTCAATTTGCAGAATCGATCAGGTTGTTCCAGCTGATTCTGGCAATGGAACGCGCCGTTCCAGCGGAACGGATCGGATCGTCTGGCAAGTTTCGTTGTGGATGTCACTTGAAATGATCAATATTTGTTAAAAGAAGAAAAAATAGGACTATTTCAACATTGATTTAAGGTTTAATTTTTGGATTTGGTGAATATCGAGATTTTCCTCTATCCACAGTTGCTATGGTGAAGTCATTCTGGAACCATTTTCGTTCCATTATCAGAATGAAATTGTTCTGGAACGATCCGGCAAATTGAACGCAGCCCAGCTCTAACGAAGGGGCGCTAGACGTTAGTGACGTCATAATAGGCGACAATGTCTATACAGCTATAGATGAAATTTCGCTCTGTACGTTGGTATAAGCGTTATACAGACACAACGGAAATTATTAGATTATTCAAAAATAAAAAAAGGAATGAAAGCATAACAATAGCAGCTATGGAAAGTGTTTCTTTGTCTTCCAAAGACTTATTTTGACATATTTTTTATATATTTTGTGAAAATGCTGCCAAACAGCTGACCTCAACTTTTCGGTTTTCAACTCAATGTACGGTAGAATGACAGATATGGATAATGACCATATCCCAATACACACACAAAATCGATAATTCAGAAAATTATAAATCGAAGGCATACAAAATCAGGATAAAACAGGAACCAAAGCAAACAAACAAAAACCTCCCCCACATGAAAAGAAGCGAACTCCATATTTGGGAATCAGATCGGGTGCCCAAAAGCTTTTACTTGCACTCATATGCCTAAACGCACAAGTGATCGGAGAAGATTCAGAAAAAAATATAAAAACAAAAACAAATTAAAAGTTTACATTTATTAAATCTATTGAAAGTATTATTATTCAGCATATGTGTATTGATACGTATTGAAAATCTCAGAACATCGATACTCTTCAATATTTAAGGAATGTTTCTTAACTTCTTTTTGGTTATGGGAAATAACCTCAAAAAGCCGATGCACAAACGTTATTCTGGTCCACGTTGCCAATTTATTTGTTCTTAAATGATGCTATTCAATTTGAAGACGTTTACATTTATACCACTTGGTGAGTGTCACTGCTGATAGACCAGGAGTCCCCGAGGGCACATGTAGCCAAGTTCGATCAATTTCGGTTGATCGTTTCATTAACGCAATCAAAATTTCTGTTATCAAAATTTCTTGAAATTTCTAAAAAGTGGGTTCTGTAGCATCATATCCCACCCATCCTGCTACGTCTTTCGGTACCCCTTTTCGACATAGTAACTTTCATACTTTTTGGCATATTACATTGTTTAGATTTAGGATTTAGGATCACTGATGAGGGTAAAGTACCCGAAACGTGCATGTCTGGTCCACGTTGCCAATTTATTTGTTCTTAAATGATGCTATTCAATTTGAAGACGTTTACATTTATACCACTTGGTGAGTGTCACTGCTGGTGGACCAGGAGTCCCCGAGGGCACATGTCGCCAAGTTCGATCAATTTCGGTTGATCGTTTCTTCAACGCAATCAAAATTTCTGTTATCAAAATTTCTTGAAATTTCTAAAAAGTGGGTCCTGTAGCATCATATCCCACCCATCCTGCTACGTCTTTCGGTACCCCTTTTCGACATAGTAACTTTCATACTTTTTGGCATATTACATTGTTTAGATTTAGGATTTAGGATCACTGATGAGGGTAAAGTACCCGAAACGTGCATGTCTGGTCCACGTTGCCAATTTATTTGTTCTTAAATGATGCTATTCAATTTGAAGACGTTTACAATTATATAATACATTATGTGCATCTTAAATCGTGAAAATGCTCAATGCAAAGTTCCTGCGTAGGGATTATCTCCCTCGTTGGCTAATAACAACAGCTTACAAGTACAAGAATGGAAGCTGGTATTTGAACGGCGCCGGCGTTTGTTTTCATACATTTCAGCCCGAGTCATTTGATCTATTTTAAACGATGAGAATAGAATGACTCTGGATGGGATGGCAAAGCATCTGACAATCAGGTACATGTTTGAAAGTGATAGATTTTGATTAAAATGCAATCGTTCATCAGCGTGACCTATCATCGCACCGACAAGATATGTTTACCTACAAATCTCGTGGTAAGTACTTCATTTAATCGTTTACCCGTTGCTACAATCGATTATATTTGTATATCTAAAGATAAAAATAGTATAAACTGACGTGTATCTTGTATCTAGTCTTCGTTCTCGAGGCAAAATTCAGTGTACTAAGTTTACGGGAATCGCCATTTTGCTAATTTTGGAAGTAGTTCTAGAAAAGGGGGCGTGTCCTAATATTTTTCAGATTATGGAAAATTACCTCGACTTTTTAGCCAGTGGAAATCCATGTTACATGCAAAATTAAATGATTTCAATATCAATAGACAGCACTAGAATTTAGGGATTGACAAGTATCACAATACAAACGATACGAACATGCTGTAAGCAAACTGAACTCGACATTCTGTACATCGAAGAAAATCCACAGCTGTCAAAAGCCTTTGTTAATATACAATACATAGACAAGGATATTTTTTGTTTATAAACACAGAACATTGAAGAATTTATAGTCGACCGACCCGTGGTCCTAGCAGGGCTCGAACCAGCAATCTTACGTTTACAAGTCCGACGCCCTATCCGCTAGACCACGGCGCCGAATACAGCTGACGAACTTACTTTATAATGGAATCATATAACCTGAGGGGTGCCCGACTGATCGTAACAGAATCCATGGAAAGGTCTTGTCACAAGGAATAGACATGTGAAATATGAAAGCTGTATCACTTACATTCAGAAGTTATATCCAAGGTTAAAGTTTTTCCGGACAAAGACATGCAAAAAAACTATATACTCCCGAATCTCTTATTACGGGTGGGCATAAAAAGGGGGAGGGTGATTCTACACTCGGGGGAAAAATCTACTCTACAACTAGTAGTCGGGGAGCTAGTGGGGCCCCCCATGCACCCCCTTGAGTACTTTTTTTCACGGGTACCAAAATGTTCCTTAGGGTCTACAGAATCGGTTTTCAGGATGTACTCAAAAATAAACTCATTTAGGCTATGTGTTTTTCGACCGTTTCCATGGCAACCCCCTGCTAAAGTCACGAAAGCACTATTGGTTAAGTAAAATAGCCATATCTTGGCCAAATGTTGAGCTAAACATCTGTAACTGGTATCAATATAACGAGGAAAGGTTGCTCTATTAATCACGTGATCATATGCAAAATAACTATTTTGCATATTCATGAATTGAAATAAAAATGCTTGAAAAATATATAAAAATTTACACTTATCATTTTGTTTTTGCTCCTAAACTCTATAGTTTTATCTATGATCGCTATTATATTATATAATAAATACATACAAAGTCTTCTCTCTCCAATGACATAACATTTGGCTCAATATTTTAGTTCAATGGCTTCTAAATTGATGTTTTTTACAGAAAAATGGCTATTTTAAGTAAGATAAGCTGATTTTTGTATACCAATTATAAGATATTAACTACTTATAAAATCGAATATCTGAACCTGTTTTCTAGTGTATTTTCATGTTTTTCTCATGCAATAAATGTTTACAAAACATGATATATGTTTTTCTGGTAATTTTGGGGCAAAAAAAAACCCCGAATATTTCGGTAAAAAACAACAGATATCTGGATATTATCTATAAAAGGCAAACAGTTCCTGTAATCTAATAAAAATAAAACGTATATACTGATGTAATTTCATGGTTTAAGATCGGTTTTTGTGTTAGAAGTAAAAAATGTTACTTTTTTCTGCTATTTTTGTTAAAATGTCGGTTTTTCATACTAAATTTACAAATTTCTGAGAAATATTTTAAATATGATTTACAATTCAATAATACAGTATAATCAACCAATTATATAGAGCAAAGCCACTCAATAACATGGTCTTTCAACCTTTACCACTTAATAATTCAGTATAACCGCACAATAACATAGCAAAACCACTCAATAACATAGTAATTTGACCCTTTATAACATAAAAACACATCTCAATACAGTGTAAACACCCAATGACATAGCAAAACCACTCAATAAAGACATTGTTTGACCCTTAACTATATGAAAATCACTAGATAATACAGCATAACCAACCAATAACATAATAAAACACCCAATAACGTGATGGTTTGACCCTTTGTTATAACAAAACCACTTTTTTTTGATATAACACAGCATATCCACCTTATTACTTAGCATTACTACATAATAACGTGATGATGTGATCCTTTATTGTAACAAAACCACTCAATAACATAGAATTACCACCCCAAAACATAGCATTACTAATTCATAGCGTGACGATTTGACACCTTATTATAACAAAACCGCCAAATAACTTAGCATAACTACTTAATAAGGTGGTCGTTTGACCCTTAATTATATCAAAACCACTCAATTACACAGCATAAGCACCCAATAACATAGCATTACCTCTTTAAAACGTGATGGTTTTACACTTTATTGTAACAAAACCACTCAATAACACTGCATAATCACCCAATAACTTAGCATTACCACTCAATAACAATCTTTCCTCGTTCTCTCTATGGAACCAGGACTGTTTTAATGTGGATTTTAGCAATATAAAGGGTCAAACAGACATGCTAATCAGTGATTTGATACAATAAAGGGTCAAACCATCACGTTATTTAGTTTAAACATATTTATTGTCAGAAAGGCAACATATTATATAATTACAATCATAGTGATGCAGGATTGGAAAAGAAGCATTATATGCTTAAATTATTCCTCTCCTGTTTTTATCAACATTAGCAATACTTGGTGAGGAAAGCAGTAATTGATGCGTGACAAATGAAGTGACCAACAGAGAATAGATATAAGGTCTAAATCAGAAGGGAGAAAAGAGAGAAGATACAATAAACAAATCAAGGATATTTGGTGGTTTTGTAATGTTATGGGGGTACTCATGCTTTGTTCTTGAGTGGTTTCATTATAAAAAAGAGGCAAACGACCACGTTATTGAGAAGTTATTTGGTGGTTATGGTGTGATATTAAGTGGTTTTGTAATAATAAAGTGTCAAATAATCACGTTATTGAGTAAGAATGCTAAGTTATTACGTGGTTATACTATGTTATTGAGTGGTTTTGTTATAATAAAAGATCAAACCATCACGTTATTGAGTGGTAATGCTAAGTTATTGGGTAGCTATGCTGTGTTATTGAGCGGTTTTGCTAAGATAAGGATCAAATCATCACGTTATTTTGTGCTAATGCTGAGTTATTGGGTAGCTATGCGGTATTATTTTAAATTTTTGTTATAGCAAATGTTCAAACCATCACGTTATTGGTTGGATATGTTGTATTGTTAAGTGATTTTGATATAGTAAAGGGTCTAACAACCACTTTATTGAGGGGTTTTGCTATGTCATTGAGTGTTTACACTGTATAATTAAGTGTTTCCTATGTAATAAAGGATCAAACGACTATGTTATTCAGTGGTTTTGCTATGTTATCAAGTGATTATACTGTATTATTAATTTGTGTATATATAATGAAGGGTTAAAAGACCATAATTTGAGTGACTTTGCTATGTTATTGGTTGGTTATACTTTTTTATTGAGTTGCTCTGTTACGTTATTGGGTGGTCATACCTTGTTATTCACGATTCATTGAGTGTTTTTGCAATGTTATTCTGTGGTTATGGCTATGAATTTCTATATTTCTTACTATTTTATTAGCTCAACTCGACGAAGTTGAGTGAGCTTATGCTATACCCCCGCGCGTCCGTGTCCGCGTCCGTGTCCGCGTCCGCGTCCGCATCCGTGTCGGCGTCCGCGTCCGGTTAAGAAGTTTGGGGTAGCTCAGTATTTGGCAAAGTACTGATGCTACAGTAACCAAACTTGCACAAGTGATTCATCTTTGGATGCTGAGGATGAACCCATGCATCGGATGCTGCATCTGACCTACATTTTCCGCTTGAGTGACTTGGTTAAGAAGTTTGGGGTAGCTCAGTATCTGACAAAGTACTGATGCTACATTAACCAAACTTGCACAAGTGATTCATCTTTGGATGCTAAGGTGAACCCATGCATCAGATGCAGCATCTGACCTACATTTTCCGCTTGAGTGACTTGGTTAAGAAGTTTGGGGTAGCTCAGTATCTGACCAAGTAGTAATGCTACAGTAACCAAACTTGCACAAGTGATTCATCTTTGGATGCCGAGATGGATCCATGCATCGGATGCAGCATCTGACCTACTTTTTCCACTTGAGTGATATTGCTTTTAAAAGCCAATATTGAGCAAAGTATAAGTGCTACATGTACCAAACTTGCATATTGGATGTATCTTTGATCAAACTTTCATAAAATGACCTTGACCTACTTTTTCCGCTTGAGTGATTTTGCCTTTAAAAGCCATTATTGAGCAAAGTATAAGTGCTACATGTACCAAACTTGCTTATTGGATGTATCTTTGATCATTCTTTCATAAAATGACCTTGACCTTCTTTTTCCGCTTGAATGATTTTGCCTTTAAAAGCCAATATTGAGCAAAGTATAAGTGCTACATGTACCAAACTTGCATATATGATTTATTTTTGATCAAACTTTCATAAAATGGCCTTGACCTACTTTTTCTGCTTGAGTGATTTTGCCTTTAAAAGCCAATATTGAGCAAAGTATAAGTGCTAAATGTACCAAACTTACATATTGGATGTATCTTTGATCATTCTTTCAGAAAATGACCTTTTCCTTCTTTTTCCGCTTGAATGATTTTGCCTTTAAAAGCCAATAAACATGTATTTAAAAATATGTTTGAATTGAATTTTGCTGCCACGAGGTGAGCTTCGTAATCTGTGATTACCTATGTTTTTTTCTAATTTGATACTCTTATGATATGTACAAATAAATTTAGTTTCATATCCTATATAACAACAAATATTAATTATATTTGAAATACTTCTCAGAAATCTGTAATTTTAGTATAAAAAACCGACATTTTTACCCAAAATAGCAGAAAAAAGTAGTATTTTTGCTTCTAATACAAACATCGATCTTAGAGCCATGAAATTACATCAGCATATACGTTTCATTTATAGATTACAGGAACTGTTTGCCTTTTATAGATAATATCCAGATATCTGTTGTTTTTTACTGAAAAATTCGGTTTTTGCTCCACAATTACCAAAATTACTTACATCTTGTTTTGTAAACATTTATTACATGAGAAAAACATGAAAATACACTAGAAAACAGGTTCAGATATTCGATTTTATAAGTAGTAATATCTTATAATTAGTATACAAAAATCAGCTTATCTTACTTAGAATAGCCATTTTTCTGTAAAAAAACATCAATTTAGAAGCCATTTAACTAAAATATTGAGCCAAATGTTATGTCATTGGAGAGAGAAGACTTTGTATGTATTTCTTATATAATCTAATAGCGATCATAGATAAAACTATAGAGTTTAGGGGCCAAAACAAAATGATAAGTGTAAATTTTTATATATTTTGCAAGCATCTTTATTTCAATTCATGAATATTCATGAATATGCAAAATAGTTATTTTGCATATGATCACGTGATTAATAGAACAACCTTTCCTCGTTATATTGATACCAGTTACAGATGTTAAGTTCAACATTTGGCCAAGATATGGCTACTTTACTTAACCGATAGTGCTTTCGTGACTTTAGCAGGGGGTTGCCATGGAAACGGTCGAAAAACACATAGCCTAAATGAGTTTATTTTTTAGTACATCCTGAAAACCGATTCTGTAGACCCTACGGAACATATGGTACCCGTGAAAAAAAAGTACTCAAGGGGGTGCATGGGGGTCCCCACTGGCTCCCCGACTATAGCAGTAGATAAATATCTCCCCGGAAAAAAAACGACTCCAGAGCAGTCTTTCCCTGCGGAAAACTACTCTAAATTAGATTCCCCCTCGGGGGACTACCCGTGGGAGGCCACTCTAAAACACCGAGTTTTAACTCAGATCACAACTTTCACTTTGAAAATTGTTTATTTTTGTCACGTCATCTAGTGTTTTTGAAGTCTTTATTCAATGTCATGGAAAATACAGTAGAACTCAAATTTAATTATACATAAAATTCTTTCTATGTGTTATAATGTGTACTGTATAAAAACACAGTTTTATGGCAACAATGTGTCTTTCGACGTTAATTTTTTTAAGTTATTTAAAAAAGATAAGAAAACACTATCGTATATCCATCTCCGAAATATATACAGTTAGAATGTTGATGGGATCGTTATTGTGCACCGTACTTCCAAATGAATACGATAACTTGAAGGGATTAATCGACGCCGATCGGTTATGACGTCGCATCTACTTTTATTTTGTGTGCAGGATCAAGACAGAAATGGCAGACATAATAAACATAATATAATGATTAATAAATTACAAATGACAAATATGGACAAACCCATATTCCTATTAAGAAGTACAAAATCACGGACAGGAACACGTTACATCGTCTTACAGTACCGTTGTCAGAAGTATTTAAAGTTCTGAACTTAAAACCGTCCGTTGACATTATGCCACAGGTAAGGATATGAAGGAAACCATCCGTTGTCGCGACAATGAGCATGTGTTGAAAGTATGATTTTCTAATAAACGATTGAAATTATAAAAGTAATACACTCGAAAATTCAATGGGGGGTAGTCATAACACTAAGCTATTGGTTTATATGCTTTTCTGGTACTGATATACAGTTTGAAAAGAGGAGATCGAATTGGCGTCCTTTGATCACCACGTCATGCACATATGTTATTCTTCCTTTTTCTTGAAATCTTTGAATATTCAGGTTATCTTATTCCAGAAATATACTAATAATAAATATCATGTCTATATAATGCTCCTCTGGTAGTGTCATGATGACGAATTCAATTTTGGACCACTTTTTGGGACTTTTCTTAAATTAGTCCGTTGTCAATCCATGTTGCGAAAGTTCTGTCCGTTGTCAGATGTCCGTTGTCTGCTTTTATATTTTAATGGATGGAATGAAACTATGATACATGTACTAATCATTAAAATTCATCAATCAATACGCACAATTTAATTTTCAACCAATTTAGGATGGAGACTGATTTGCCCAGAATTGAATTCGCCGAATCATCCGTTTTGTTAAGATATCCTTAACATTAAATTTTATTCGTCCCGTCTTAAATTCATCTTCTTGGCTAAGGGTGAAAAGGGTAAAATATAAATGGAGGCGAAAATTTGAATGTTTACAGTATCTTACTTTATACGTGTATTATAAACCGGTGTAATGCAGTAGTTTTCTCATAGGAAAATATGCTATATAAGAGGATTCTTCCCCTTGGAGATATTCCGCTATATATTAGACTTTCCTCATATTAGCATGGATTTTCCCCATAGAGAAGAATAAAGGAGGGGATCTCCAACAACTCTAGGTTGCAGCACCCACAGCAACATCCCAAAACACCCATGCAAAAACACAGAACAGACACCCACAGAAAGAGACGCAAAAGCGACAAGGAACACCAACTCACACCATAGAAACATGAAACATAAAAGACTACACATATCCTGGATTACGTGCGCACAACCCTCCCACTATTCCGATTTCCCAGAGGTCTCGAAGAACGCACAGTTATGGTGTAAAACAACCTCCTCACTGTTAGATGACCACACGCAAACAAGACCGTAAAACACAGGGGTCCAAGCAACACAGATGAAATATGTAAAAGGATATAAAAAGAGGACGTGCGTAATACAGTCCGTGCTCTGCCGGCTGTAGCGAGCTCATATATGTTATCACCCTAAGAGCCCGACCGACATTCAGAGAGGACAGGTGGTCGGGGCCCTGTCTTCTCTAAGGAGGTTTGGACAGGGCCCGTCATGGAGTCCCGTCGTCACAGTCAGTCAGAGTGCAAGTCTTAAGAATGCGCTCGTACAAGACTGTAGATTGGTCAAGTACCAAGGTTAGTGTCCGTCTGGTGACATGTTATATAACCACTTTCCCCCTGTTAAGTCCGTATTTTGTTTACCTTCCATTAGCTTCCAATATTGCAATACATGAAAAATGCTCCAATGGTCTTACATATATATATATATTACACCCATGTCTCCTCTTTACCCACCAATAGTCTCTATCACTCTTGAAAAGTTGACTTTATAATTTGATCTTCATCATCGGTTCTACAGAACGAACGCGACATTTTGAAAAGTTTACAGACTGGCGGAAGACAGATGGTGTGCTGTAATAAAAAAAATCACAAAACTTCAACAGAGCAGGATATAATTACTCTTCCCGGACACTTGACCCTATTCCTATTTTTTCTTTTGTAGAATATGTAAGAGGATTCTGGGAGGGGGGTTTAGACACTCACACATATACGGGATTTTAGACAAATTCATATATATTCAGACAAATACATATATACAGACAAACACATTCATCAACAGACACACTCATACAGAAGGATACACATAGGCAGACGGACAGACAGGTAGACAGACATACACAGATGCACTCACACACACACAAACAAAAACATGTATTGACTTTGATTTCAGTAAATCAATAGTTTATCACAGCATGCAAGACAGACGAAAATCAGACTAGGCCAATATCTCTTTCTTGACAAAAACCTCTCATCAAGTCAAGCAGATAGACACACATAGTCAAGCACTCATAGAAAAACAGAAACAGGGAGAAACAAAAAGAGATTCACACAGACAGACTCAAAGACAGACACTGATCAAAACACAGACACGAACATCCTGAAAGGAACATCCTGAAAGACATACACAGACATGCGCAAAACGAAAGACTGACAGACACAGGGTATACACAGACATACGCAAAAACAAACGGACAGACAGGCATGTATATAGACAGACACACACACAAAAGACACAGACAGATGCACTCACTCACAGACACACATGCTAACAAATGCAGACAAACGAATTCACTCGCAGGCAGACGGAGACACCGAATCGACGCTGACATAAAAACACACGAACTTACATACAGACACACACAAATGTAAATAACATATCAACTACAATTTTCATCATCACCTGAGATATACATGTAAGGTCTATATCATACCCCCATCGAAGATCTCTATTGAATGCAAAATTATAAATTTAATGTTTCAAAGAGAAATTCCAACCCATTAATGGTAGGCGAGGGAAATCTGCTTTATGGGACTTCAAAGACTACAATAAAGTTGTTTTTTGTTTCGCCTGGGGGGTCTCCAGTAAGTGTATAACAGTTATAGGGAGCTACTATGGGCAAAATTATAATGGCCATTTATTACAAGTATTTTATTACTTTGTTGTACCTTTAAATTCATTTTTGTGCATTTGATATCATTTTGTCCATTCGATAAAACGGTGCCTAATAACCTATCTGTAGGTAAGAATCTTATTGTTTCTGGAAAAAAAGCATGCAAAAATTCTAGATCAAAGAGCGATTTCATGTTAAGAACGTTTGGAACAGTTACGTGATAAAGGCTGAGGCTATCAAAATGTCTTCAATGACCGATATTTGATGTCTTTGTTTTTAACGCTATATATGACTTCAAAATCCCTTTAACAATTGTTGTTAAATTGATTAATGTATAAATTCATGAAGTCATCCTACACCTCTTCAAATTCATGAATCATATTTTCAATTTTAAATCTATTCTATACGATCTATGTTCACGTAACCTGAAAATTATATGATATCCTCCTTTACAGCTTTACAAAAAAAGAGAGAGCTGAATTCTTTAAGAATTAACTAAGCTTACTTAATTGCTCAGTCTTAGATTCGAAATAAAGATGATATTCTGTCATAGACCATTTGAACCATCCAACCAAAGATTGTACTCTATATCTTCCAAAGTGGAAATAACCGGATGTGACAGTTCTACCGAATTGAAGCGACGGGTGTTGCATGCAAGCAGGAGATGCTTACTCTTCCTGGGCACCTGGTCTCACTCTCATATCGGGAGTTCGCTTCTTTTCATATGGTGGAGGTTTTTGTTTTTGTTTGCTTTCGTTCCTGTTTTATCCTGATTTTGTATGCCTTCGGTTTCTGATTTTCTGAATTATCGATTTTGTACTGTAGACAGGGATATGGTCATTATCCATATTTGTCATTCAACTCCCCATTCATGCCCAAATACCGTTAAGAGTCATGGCAACGGACCATATCTTCTTGTCTTGTCATAACAACGGACATTCTTTATCAAATAATCAATGTATACAATAAATATACAATGTAAAAGGCGGTCATTCACATATATTGTTTGTATAATGTTGTCGATAATTTTCTACATAAAATTGGTATATAAAATCAAATAATTAAGAGACAGGATAGTTTTCCTGTTTAAATTTCCGTTTTCGTTGCTGACAGTAGGTCATTGCCAATTAGATCTCCTCATAACATAAAAGGAGTTTTATTCATTTCATGGTAATAATGTATTACTGAAGCGTGTGGCTACCCCCCGTTGGCTTTTTAAAAGAAATCACCGGTTACCTAATGATTTATTTGTGATTTTACTGAAATTTTGTCGATAATTTTCATGACAACGGATGGTTTCCAACATATCCTCACCTGTTGCATAATGTCAACGGACAGTTTTAAGTGCAGAACTTTAAATACTTCTGACAACGGTACTGTAAGGCGACGTAACGTGTTCCTGTCCGTGAAAATCGTCAATCGAAAAATCATCTAACCAAGGGCATACAAAACCAGGATAAAACCAGAACTAAGGCAAAAGAACAGAAACAAAATAAACCATATGAAGAGAAGTGAAGTCCCAGCGAAGGAGTGATATCAGGTGCCCATTGAGAGTGAGCATCTCCAGCTTGCATGTAACACCCGCTACGTCAATTAGGTAGAAAGGTCACAATCGGTAACTCCCGCAAAGGAAGACAAATGTATAAATTGGTATGTCATGGCACAAAAGGTCTAGGTCAGAATATCATTTATGACTCTCGTTAAGGGAACGTCATTGTGTGCTACCATTTCCCAATATCGACCATAGAACTTCCTCAGTGACGATGTTAGTCGGCCACAAACGTATCCCTGACTAAGAAGCTTAAGTGAAAGACTTATAAGTCTTAGGACAAAATCTGAGTACATGGAGCTTGCCCGAGCATAACGTATTAATTGAGAATTGAAATTGACATATGCAGGTGACGACGGGATATTGCTACCAAGGAAAAAAAATTGTGATATTGGAATATAAGTCGTCATAAAGTATTTGTCATAGATAGGTGTTGATATTACCATGGGCGTCAAAAGACAACATAATATCCAAATAGGACGCACAATTAACGGTCTCTGTCGTTTCTTTAACTTCAAGTTCAACGGGATAAATTGCACCAAAGTAATTTGCAAATTTTGGATTATCGATGGACAGTAGATCATCAATGTTTCTGTACGTGAAGTTGAAGTTAAGAGATAACAGCTTTTTGCCCTCAGAGATCAAGGATTACATAGATTCAGCTTCGTGTGAGTATAAAGATATGTCAGCAAGAAGCGGGGCATATTTGGTTCCCATTGGAATGCCAACAACCTGTTAGAAGACCTAATCCAAAGACTACCAATTTTAAAATTTTAAAGACTACCAAAATGTTATAGATCAGGAAGTTCAGCAGCTTAATGACATCTGATTCTGTATACTTTGTTTTTGACACAGAATTCTCTTTTACAACGTAAGTTTTGTCGTAATTTACGACAATGAATTTATATTTACGATTACCTTTTTTACTCGTAAATGCCTCGTAAATGCGTTTCTAATAATTTGTGACAGCCTCTCTTTAGTATGGGAAATTGTGGTATAAAGTGTCGAAAAGTCAAACGATTTTATAGAGTGTACTCTGTTGAACTGTGTTGTTTTGAGGTGCTCTTAAAGCTCTTTCGATTTTTTTAAGATCCACATTTGGTTTATACCGCTACGAGAATACAAGGTTGATCAATGCTTATGAAGACCTGACTTAATTTCAGATAAAATTTTGGTGAGTAAGACCGATACAAATTTAGTCGAACATTTTGAAAGAAGGGAGGGGATCTCCAACAAGACCCTGTTGCAGCATCAACAGCAAAACACCAAAACTCCCGATGCGAAAACACAAAAGACGAGAATAGTATGAGACGGAAAAGAGACATACAACATGTAAACATCAAACACAAAATACTACACATAAACCGACGAGACCAATGGGCAACCGGTGCCGACTTTGGACGGCCATTTGCCACGCAGGTAGCAAATGGTGTGGTTAGAGGAACAAGCAATGAAACGTTGTTTACAAGGATCTTTTGTGCATTTTGGTATACAATAAAAGTACGGTAAATCTAGATCCAATTTGATACATTTATAATGATTCAAACATGGTTACCCCGTCTTTAAAGTGACTCTAAAATGACATCTCTTAAATTCTCACAACAGAAGTTCCCGAAATTCCGATTTGAAATCAATTTTAATCTCCCTACGACTCACGAAAACGTCCCCTGTAACAAATTTTGTCATTTTGCACTGATGGGGACACCTTGTCAAGTTGAAAAAAAGTCTTCTTCATCTCCTACTTTATCAACGCCTGATTACAAAACATATGTTTGTGAAATACGAATGCACCGTCAACAACATTATTAGTTGAATAGAAGAAATAAGTAAGAAGAAGATCGGACTCTGAGTTAAAGGTCAAAAGCACAACTTTTGCTGTCAATGGGAAGGTCTTGCCTCATTACCGAATGCACAAGTGAAGCATGAAAACACTTTAACTTGCCATTCAAAAGTTAAAATAAAGGTTAAAGTCTTTCGAACAAACAGACAGACACACGTCCACCCACCCACACATCCACCCATCCACCCAATCACAAACCGATAGACCAAAAGCTATATGACCCCGTAATTTCGATTACAGGTTCATAATGTGAAAAGAAAGAATGGGGATCTCCAACAACACAAAAGGAACAATAAACATCAAAGAAGAATCAGTTATTCAGTCTCAAAGTCGTGAAAGCAAGGCCAAATCGTTAGGATTCCCAATGGAACACCGAAAACAACAAAGAAATATTGACCACAAAAGACCACGCATAAACCAACGAGACCAGTGGGTTACTGATGCCGACTTTGGATGGTCATCTACGCCAGTAGCAAATGTTGTAGTTATCCGGATTATTTGCGCACAACTCCCATTTTTTATTTTATTTTATCTTATTATTATTTTTTTTTTTGATTCACAAAAGGTCTAGGAGAACGCACCATAGTAATGTACAATAACCTCCTCACTGTAAGATGACCATACAAACAAGACAGCTTGACGCAGTGGCCCGAGCAACAAACAGATAGATATGTAAATGAATATGAACTTAGAGGGCGAAATACTGTCCGCGCTCTGCCGGCTGTAACGAGCTCATGCATGTTGTCACTCGAAGAGTCCGACTGACATTCAGAGTGGACAGTTGGTCGAAGCACTGACTTCTCTAAAGAGGTTTGGACAAGGCCCGTCATGGAGTCCTGTCTTCACAATCAGTCGGAATGTTATTTTTAAGAATTCGTTGATACAAGACTGTAGATGGTAAAGTAGATGTACCAAACCAAGTTTCCGTCTGGTGACAACCACGATATAAAAGCGTTTGATGATTCTGATACAATTCGATTGTAATTATGTATATCTTTGATACTTCTTATTTTGTTTATAATGTCACCATAAAAGGCAAATTGTGAAGTACCTTCTTCCTTGGATGGGCCAGAAATCAAAAAGAAGACACATGCTTCGGTAAGAAAATCCTCATCAGTTGTACTTTTTCAAATACGAAGTGATTTTCAGACGCAGCCAAATGTATTTTAATGCCGCCCTCTAGTTATTATTATTCTTTAATTAAAATTTGTGCATAAATTCGCAAAGAGTGTGTGACTCAAAATTTTATGTAGGGTCGATTGAGTTGTATAGATTTTATAAACCCTATGACCAAAATTGCATTGTAGGGATAGTGCTAGGATCATCATTTTTATCAAAATACCAACATGATACCAATGTGATACTAATGAGATACGATTTAGTATCACGGTACAGTATCTTGTTGATATTGGCTCTTAACATCAATTCTCTGTAAGGACCAAACTCTTTTGGAAATAGGATGTCATGGATTTTTATGATTTTCTCTATAAATGGTATGTAAAATGCCCTGAATACAAAAATAGCAATTTTTTGAAAATAAATATTCCGGTTACCATAGAAACGAGGTCTGTTTATTTATAGCACTAAAACAATGGTAAAATAAATCCTCTTTGTTTATTATGTTGCCATGGAACAACTCAGAATCTTTAAAACCTCTATTTTTTGAAAAATCAACATTTTTTAAAAATTTCTTTGAATTAGCCGAATCCTATCAAATCAAATCAGTAAAAATAAATTTATGAATCGCAAGCGATATAAGTCCCCTACAAGCATTAATCTATGTCCTTCAACTCTGCCTTGATCTGTACTTACACCAAAAGATGAATCCAACATCAAAATCTATAAGTTCAATAAGTGTATTAGAAAAAGGAAAACAGGAATATTTAAGGAAATTTTATGAGGCCATACCTTTTGTAAGAACAAATAAATCAAACCCAACTTCAACTTATTCTTTATCATACTATAATGTATATATAATGAAATTTGCTAAGTCCAGGGCCATAACTCCTGTAGAAAAGGGTCAATCAAATTGAAACACGAACTTGATTTGTATCACACTGAAATATATTCACATACCAAAAATGATTTCAATATCTACAATACCATGGAAGAAAAGTCCGAAAAACTGAGAATTTTTTGCTTAGTCCAAGGGCAATAATTTTGCTAAGTCCAAGGGCCATAACTCTTGTGAAAATAGGCCAATCAAAACCAAACTCGAATTTGATCTGTATAACACTAAGATGTAATCACATATAAAAAAATATTTCAATATCTACGACAACAGTCAAGAAAAGTCCAGAAAACTGAAAATTTCATGAAAATTCCAGTCCAGTCCAGGGGCCATAACTCTTGTAAAAATAGGTCAATCGGAACTAAACTCAAACTTGAGATGTATAACACTAAAATGTATAAACATATAAAAATTCACTTCAATATCTGCAATGCCTTGGAAGAAAAGTCCGGAAAACTGAGAATTTCATGAAATTTGCTAAGTCCAAGGGCCATAACTCTTGTCAAAATAGGTGTATCGAAACCAAACTCGAACTTGATCTGTATCACATTGAGATAAATTAACAAACCGAAAATGAAATCTATATATGCAAAGACAGAAAAATTGCGATAAAATAAGGTCAAAATTGAGGCCTATTTTTGTCCAATTTTTACCATTTTTAAGCAAAAATAACACCAAATGTCAGGCTGATAACACCATCACGGTTGTCAGAACAAAATAGATTTCATGTGACAAATATAATCACTGAAAAAAAAATACGTGGGACCTTGTTTTGTTCCTACATTTTGAGGTCAAAAAATGGTTGCCATCGCAACTTTTCGTCTGACACATGATGACTAAATCTTTTCAAATTGATTTTTAGCATGATTTAAATAATTTATATTGCTTAAGCTTTATGTAGGGACAACAGAAGAAATTATTCTTTATTTGAGCACGTCCAAAATTTGTCAAGGTCATTGACTTTAAGTTCAAGGTCAAACCAAAATAAAGGTTCCAATTTCAATAAAATTTGCATTTTTGTTGTTATTTATTGTTACGAAATTTAGGCTTGACTGTCATATATTTGTATCAAAAATACTTCTTTCTAAAATTAGGACCGATATATGGGAAAACATTACAATTTTTAGTTCAGAACATTTCTCCTAAAAAAATAAGCCCCAGACAAAAATCATGATTATCTTACATTTTTTTAAATATATGTATGAAATACTAGCTACAAATCAAGGATGTCATTGATTTTGAGATTTTTGCAACTTTGGTAAATAAATAGGGGATTTATCCAAAATCACTATGTACGTATTTGTACGATTTACTTAATACCACATGATTTTTGAGTAACTGCCTCTCATAATTTTGAAAAATCACAGAATTTTTACAGATTTTGTGAATTGCATTCAAGATTACCTTGACATTGGGTCCTGTGGCCTTGAAAATTTTTAAGGTGAATTTTTCATTAATAATCTTCTATATGCACTGATAAAAAAAATGCTGAAAAATATCTAACGGACAGCAAAAAATTTACCCGTAAATTTCTCTTTGTGTAATAGCACTGAACAGAATGTCACCATGGTAACCATTTCTTTTACCCTTTTGAATGAAATTGTGATGAGGTCCCATTCATATTTTAACATTTTCTTAAAGATCGAAGATTAAACTTTAAAGATAGTTTGCAGTAGAAATAAAGTTAGCCTGACATCTCAGATTATTTGCCCTTAAAACTGAGCAAAATCATGTTAAATTAGAAGCTTTTTCGGTCTTAAACAGGGCCTGTTCAAAACAGGTTTTTGCCTACATTTTGAGCATATTGGCAAACAGAATAGCGGACAGAAGAATACTTCTTTTGAAGTATTTATCCCATGAAAGATATAAGAGAAAAATTAAGGAAATTTCCATTGACTAAAGTAGCTGTTACCATGGAAACGAGCCTTGTTAAAATGCCATGTTACAAGTATTCTACTGATGCGTAAAATGTCAAACATGGTTTCCATGGCAACGAAAATTTAATTTGTAAAAAGGAAGTTTATTTTTGTCTCAGTACATCATATACACCTTCCATACCAACATTCTCCAAAATTGGAGACATGCTATTTCCAAGTGCTATGGAAATTATTTTGGTCCTTACAGAGAATTGCTATTAATATTATACTAACGGAATACTCCAGCCTTATAAGGGATGAGTATCCTGCTAGTAACCCATTAAGACTGTGTATTGCATTGGTATCACCTTCAAACTTAAACCCCCTCTGTGTACATATTTTGTTGGTATTTTGTTTCACTTTAAAATTTGTTCTGATCTGACAGTAGTAGAAGCTTAACAAAAACTAATATGATACTGCCCTGCTGACTACACCCTGTGTGATGTCATCAGTTACATCACACATTTCAAATCAAGCATATGGAGTTTGAGATTTGTTAGCATATTTTAACATTTAGTTTGAATACAAGTGGATATAAAAAACTTATTTTCAAAGTCTGATATTATACCATTGGACACGTTTATACATATTGCCAGATTGTGCATATAGATGTATCGATGAATTTACGTGCCCCGTCTGCTTGGAAAGTATCATGACTTGTAAGTTTCTTTGCTACTTTATATTTACGCATGGTTTTTTTTTTTTAAATATTTCAAATGGCACATTTTGTTTTAAGTGAAATATTTTGTTATGTAAAGTTTATGTATTGAATATTCTCATATTCTCATATTCCTCCAAAAATGTGTTACAACTCATTTCGATATAAATGAATTCAATTATTTCAAGTATACATGTAGCAACTTATATTTTTCTTTTGAACCTCATCTATAATCATTCAAATCCATGAGTGATTGAGGGAAAAACTTCAAATCTTAACTTACTCCATCTTTGATTTATCAGGGTCAATTTATATATTGCAGTATCACATTAGTATTTTATTACTGTTTTTATGGTAACACATGGAGTCTCTCATTGATATCTAATTTTGGTATCATGTTGGTATATTGTTTGAAAGACAATGTCAGGTGAGAAGTATCCCATTAGTATCACATTATACTATTCCATTGGTATCGCATTGGAGCTCTTGCGACGGGTGTTGCATGCAATCAGGAGACGCTGACTCTCCCCGGGCACCTGGTATCACTTCGGAATGTTGTTCATTCCGGGGTTCGAAACCGTTGCGATGGGAATTCTCATGATTTTGCTTTGCCCTCTAGACTTTGAGACTGAATAACGGTTAGGTACTTCTTTGATGTTTATTGGGTATCCCATTAGTATCACATTGTAGTATCCTATTGGTATCTCATTGATATCTTGTTAACTTCATTTGCATGTGAATTTCGATACTATAAGACATTAGTATCATGTTTGATTATCCCGTTTACCCTTTTTTTTATTTTGTTTGGGAGGTTAACCTCCTTTAATTTCGATGATATATTTGGATGAAATGAAGTTTCCGGAAAAAAATCTTTATTAGCTCAAAATAGCTTACAGAGAAGACTTCTGATACAAAAATATAAGCTTAGTTATTCTATGGCAATATTTCTTATATGTCATATGTATAAGTATATAAAGTTTGTAGTAAAAAAATAAACTGTGCCATGTTGAAAGTAGTGGAAAACCGGGGGTTGACTGCCACATTTTACTAGAACCACACTAACCGTATGGTTCATTGACGTCATAGGGTCCGATCCCTACCTGACCCTCTACACTGACCAAAAATGAAATGTAAGTAACCCCTGATGACCCCCTTCAAACCCGACCTTCAGAGTTTGACATGCTGTACCTGAAAAGTCTCGACGAGAGGGGAGCGGGAATGGTTCGGGGTCAGTGATTGCAAAATTACAAAGTTATCGAGGGAGGTGAACAGTCATGGCCATCAAGTAACTAAACTGATTACCCCCCCCCCCTGCTACTCTTCCCACCGTTCCCCGCATCCCCCACCCTGGGCTTGACCTGAAGTACCCTATTTACAGACTGTTACCTCATCCTGACATGTACAAAGATGTCATATAAGAAAGCATGACCCCAATTGGAGATCGTAGTATGTTTGACAAATATGGATAATGACCATATCCCAATACATAGTACAAAATCGACAATTCAGAAAACCGAAGGCACACAAAATCAGGATAAAACAGGAACCAAAGCATACAAATAAAAAGCTCCACTACATTAAAAGAAGCGAACTCTCAACGTGCTCAGGAAGAATCAGCATCTCCTGCTTGCATACAACACTCTTCGCATTAACTCGGCAGAAATGTCACATCCGGTTACTTTCATTTCGAAAGATACAAGAATATTCTGTGGTTAAATAGTTCTAATGGTCTAAGACAGAATGTCATCCACCATTCAGGACAATGGGACATCATAGTGTATGACGAGTTCCCCGTATCGACCGTAGAACTTACTCAGTGACGAAGTAAATCCGTCACAAATGTATCCCTGACTGGGAAGCTTATCTGAAAGACGCCTAGCCCTCTGAACAAAATATGTATATTTGGTACTTGCTCTGGCATAACGTGACATATACCATGTGACATATCAAACTAAAGGTTTCGACAAGTAGAATACAGCCCAGGGAGGTTCGGGTCATTGAAGTATTTCCTCCTTTTCTCCTTCACCACCACATTACTGCCATTACAACCGTCATAGTATTAGAAGCCGCAATAGTGATGGTGGTGCAGGATGAGGATATACCTCCGTAATTCCGAATCTCCCGGGCCTGTATTCTAGTTGTCAAGGCCTTTCGTTTGATATATCTCATGGTTTTCTTACGATAAGTTTATTTTTGCACCAAATGAACCAGAACACCCACCGGGCTGTATTCTACTCGTCCAGACCTTTCGGTACATCAGTTTAAACCGTGGGGGTCGGGTTGGTGGTAGGGGTAATCGGGGCTTACTAACATGTCATTTCCGGTCAGTGTAGAGGTTCACCTATGACGTAAATGAACCACACTTTTAGTATGGTTCTGTGGAGTGGTTCCTTAGTAAGATCGGGAAGTCAAACCCCCGGTTTATTTGTAATGATAAATAAAATATTTCAGTAAGAGTATTAAAGTACTTTCTATATATCATAATATGGATACAAAGTACCATCGAAAAAGTCAAAGACACCAATTAGTACGGAGGACCTTGGATAGTTATAGACTATACATACAATAGAAATAACATTCAAAGCACAATTAAAGACTTGTACATGTATATGACATATAAATATACTTTTTTGTAAGAAAGATGAAAAATGATATATCAGCACTCTGTTTTACAATTTCTCTACAACATTTTGAGAAACTAATCTAATTCTTTTCTATTCAATTTTGACACTTATCTTTCGAGCCTTTGAGAGTTTTACAAATTAACTCAAATAGATATGGAATGAATGGCAATATTTTCCCAATTGCAGAAATGGATACCTGAACATTCAATTTTCCACATACTCCTCGAAAGTATTTATTTTGTGTGGATTTGATTCTGCAAAGAATTACTTTCTTTCCGAGCACATAAACAATTTTTCCTAAATCTTGAAATATGCATTTTTCAACACATGCACTCATTTGTTGAGGCCATCATGCTATTGAAAAAAATATCTCAGAAACATTTCAGAATATTCATCAATAAATTGCACTCACGTATACGTCATAGGGTAATAATGTAAAGAAACGTTGCCTATCAAACAAGTATATAGCATTATCAATTACCTTTATTAAAACATATCAAATAGATAATAATTTCAAGAAACAAATTGAGAGACTGAATTTTCGGATAAAATATTAAAGAAAGATTTGATTTTGAAAAAAAATCAAAATGAATCAAAAAAGCCATTTAATCTAAACATGGGGACAGATGATTTCGTGCTGTGAAAAATTTCAAACAATACAGTTTTATCACTGATCTGTTCATAATTTCAATAAGATAAGTCTCCGTTATTGTTTGAAAGAAAGAAATTGTACTTTTTTCCTACGACAACGATTTGCATCCTGATCAAATTCAACAAATTCGACATAACTTCTTTCAAACTTTATCAGTCAATTTCATACAACAATAAACTGATAGAACGTCTTGAAGTAATTAAGACTGTTTTCTACAATTATGCTGTCACCATTGAAGTGTTAATTTCATTAATAAAGTAATAACATTGGTTAGTATTTAGAAATCCCCTTAAACTCTTACAGATAACATACAGATACAGATATAAAAATAGTCATCTTAAAGTACAGGTCCACGTAAGGATCAGGCAGTTGAAAAACCTTTAAAACTTTGCTGAACTTTTTTTCTTTTGAAATGTGATCAGATCTGCCTCTATATGAATGTTCTGACGAAATTTTACTCATACTTGGATGGTGAAGAAAGTTATAGGGGTAGCATATTTGGTTGAATTATATAACTTAAAGGATACAAATAAAAACACAAACACTCTAATACACAAAATTTCGACCCCTTAGCCTTTATCCAGTGTAAAATACAGTGTGTTCCCGATTCGTCGACTTCAATCTTATGATAATCACCTTAATTGGGTGGGTGTCACAGGGGCTACCTAAGGGGCACAGGTAGACTAATAATTAACTAATTAGTATAAAGTTTACCTGTAGTTTACCTATAAAAGTGTATATGTGATGAGTATTGAAAAATTTTGGACTAGAAAAAATTGATCGTGTGATGTAATATGCCTTTGTTCAATCCGTAAAGATGTACAGGTCATAAGGCACGGTCCATTTGATACTCGGGGGAGGGGGGGGGCTTGGGTTTTTTGTCGGATTATTATGGACCGTGGCAAAATTATTATTTTCTTACAAAGTTGGAGCAAGGAATTTTTTTTAACAAAGTGATGTGCATATTAAGAATGTTTGTGTTTTATCAATAGAAATTATTTATATTTTTACTCAAAACTCTAAATATTAATATATTACTTTATTTTATTTTTTTTTTTTTTTATATATTTTATTTTTTTCAGTTTCTTCTATATGACAATATGATTTTGAATTTAAATACATAATCAATGGACACTTTCACTCACACATTCATACAGATATATGTAAATGTTTATATTTCATAAATAAAGTATTTCTAATTCATGAGAGATGCAAAAATATTCCATTTCTTGTCAAAATATTCAGTTTTTAAATTCTTTTTGTGAGTAAAGAAATCTACTTTCATATATTCTTGAACAAATTTTTTTAACCCTATTCCATTAGGAACTCTTCGATTTAGCTTTTGTACATACAAATACTTCTTAACTATACAAATTATGAGATTTAATGTTTTATGAGCCCTACCAAATTTACCAATAATAACATCAGTGGTATTCAAATCAATTCTCTTGTCAGTTTTTTCATAGATCCAATCAGATAAAGTATCCCATACTTCTGTAGTTTTTATACAAGAATAGAATAAATGACAAATTGTTTCCGGCTGTTCATTACAAAAAGTACAAGTATTTGACTCAAAAATACCAATTTTGTGCAAAAGATGATTTGTGCCAATAATTCTGTGTAATATGCGATAGTGGAACCATCTCAAACTTACATCATCAGTCATTGTTTTAACAAGTGTGTTCTGTTTTTTCCACCATGCTGAATCTACATACATATTAAGTTCTTCTTCCCATTTTCTTTCACTTTTTGGTTTTTCATACTTATCAGATACAAAAATATCATACAAGATCTTGGCCCCTTTACTATTTTTTACCACAATTTCTATATATTTTGGTCTGTATGGTCGATTATTAATCAAATACTCTGTATCTATCGGAGCAAAATTTTTTCTTAAGTTTGACAGGATTCCATAAAATGTGGTAAAATTTGGTAGAAAATTAAACCGTGTACAAAATTCTTCGTAAGTAAGGAAAGTACCACTCAAATTAATAAAATCGTATACATATTTAACACCTTTATCAAACCAGTCGCTGTAATTTACATATTTCTTATCTATTTGAATCAAATTATTAAACCATATATTCTGATATATGTCATTATCATCCTTATCAATGATGCACCTTAGTTTGTAGAAAGAAAGAAAAGTATCTTTCCAAAAAACATTATCAGTTTTTTCACTTAAATATTTAAAGTATTCTGCTCCAAGCTGATGAAAATGATCAAAGTTCTCTGGCAAACAATCTTTTAAAAGTTTATGCCACGAAGCATTAGTATCAGATAAGATTCTACGAATCCATGTTATTTTTAGTCCCATTATGAAGGAATCTAAACATATCATTCTAAAACCCCCATCTGAAAAATCTTGGATAATGTTTTTTCTTGCAATTCTGTCATTTTTATTTTTCCATATGAATTTAAAAAATAAACTTTCTATTTCTTTAATCTTACTTTTTGATGGGTTGGGTAGACTCAAAAAAAGGTGGGTAAGTTTTGGAAGTAAGATTGATTTAACAACTGTTATTTTTCCAGCAGTGCTAAGTAGTCTCCTGTTCCATGACTTAATCATGTTTCTAATTTCTAAAATTTTTGATTCATAGTTAAGTTCTACAATATCATCTAGTGCCACAGAGAATTTTAGACCTAGAAAAGTAAATGGTTCTTGTGACCAAGTAAGATTATATTCAGAACAGAATAACTGATTATTGTCTCTTAAGGATCCTATCTTTATGCATACAGTTTTACAGAAGTTTGGTTTAAGACCTGAAAATTTTGAGAATTGTTCTATTAATGAAAGGGCATTTTTAAGTGATTTCTGAGTTCCATGTAGCAGTATTGCCGTATCATCCGCATATTGCAAAAGTTTATATTCTTCATTTGAAAGTTTTATACCTTTAACATTTTTATTCATGCGAAACATAGCACCCATAATTTCAACACAAAATAAAAAAATGTAAGGTGAGACCGGGTCGCCCTGTCTACAACCGCGTCCAATATTAAAGAATTCTGAGAAAACCCCATTTTGTATGACACATAACCGAATGTCTGTAGAAAGAATTTTTATCCATTTAAGAATATTCTCGCCAAAATTGAAAAATTTAAAGACATTAAGAATGAATTTCCACGAAACAGAATCAAATGCTTTTTCAAAGTCCACTAAGAGGAGGAAACCAGTAATTTCGTTTTTATTACAATTATGAATAATATCGTAAAGAAGTCTTGTGTTTTCGCCTATATATCTACCAGCGATAAATCCCTTTTGGTTTTCGTGAATAAGAATGTTTAAAACTGATTTTATTCTATTTGCTAATACACTAGAAATAAGTTTGTACGTAACATTCAATAGGGAAATAGGACGCCAATTCTTTAGGTATTCTCTGGGCTTGTTTCCTTTTGGTAATATTGAAATAATACCCTGTTTTTGTGAAAGAGATAACTCCCCCCTAATAAATGTCTGAACAAATGATCTAAATAGGAAATCCCCTAAATCAATCCAAAAAAACTTGAAAAATTCGGCACTAAAACCATCACTGCCCGGGCTTTTGTTATTTTTGCTCTTCTTTAAGGCCTCTAACACCTCTGCTTTTGTTATGTCCTGATCTATTCTCTGTTTGTCATCAATACTTAATTTAGGTATGTGATAATTCTCAAAAATGTTATCAAGATTTACATCTTCCATATTATCATCCTTACTTTTGTACAAATTTTGATAAAAGTATTTTATTTCATCTAAAATATCCTTTTGTTCTGTTACTAGCATGCCATTATCCAATTTGAGTTTTGCTACAGTTTTATTTACATAATTTCTTTTTTCAAGGTGGCAAAAATATTTTGTTGGTTTCTCCCCTTCCTCTATCCATCTAGCTTTTGCTCTTAACAATAGACCCTCTAGTTCATACTTTCTTATTTCTTCAAGGTTTTCTTTAGCAATATTTAGCCTATTGTTTACTTCTTCATCTTTTGTAAGATTATAGTTTTCTTGTAGTGCCTTTATATCATTTTCTAGTTTTTCCTTTTCTTTATTTCTATTATTTTTCTTCCATGTACTGTAGGAAATAGTCATCCCTCTCAAGTTAATTAATAAAATATCTAAAAACAGGCTATCATCAATAGTAAATTGCAATGATTCATTTGGAATATTTGGGATATATTACTTTATTTTTATGCAAGTATTCAATTCCCTTCTAAACACAGCAGACAGATAAAAGATTTTTACAATACAATTCTCAATAAACAAAATTTATATAAGGTACATGTGGTCTTCCAGACAAATTTTTAAATGTAGAATTGTAAGTTGGTGAATAACCGAAGTTTTCCTTCCAAGTTAAATTATAAGAACATAAAATTAGACTCCATGGGGTCCAATATATGCATTATACATGTATTGATAGTAATACATAAATATTGATGATATATCTAAGCTTTTAAGGAACCCATTCTTCGTTCACATACATGTATACTTTTGATATCTGCAAATATATAAGCTTTGCAATAAGTAAATAATGTTTTGATATAAATTTAAAACTGCGGCAAGCGAGGCGAGCCGGGAAATATTCAATAATTTTAGCGAAATTTTATGGTATTTTCTTCAAATCCAGATTATTTGTAAGAGCAAAATCATTTTTTATTATTTGTCACACCATAAGCAAATTTTTTTTCATCAAAATTCCGAGCAAAATCATATTTTTCGAATCCCCTCCTCCCCCAGAATATCAAATGGACCGTGCCCAAACATTTTGCCGTTTGAACATGGTCAATAAAATAAATTCGTTTTTGTAATTCCCTAAGGAAATATCAATTAAAATCATTATGGTTGAAAAAATAAAACTTACTACATTTACTTTATTTAACATTGATAGTCATTGCTTAAAATTTTCATCCATTGAATTTGAGTTCTGACCCTTTGCTTTCTACATGACAGGTACAATGTACCCATTCGAACAATTTTCAGTTGAAACACTGGGCTGTGTATATTTGTGTTTGGGTGTATGTGTTGTACCATCTTCTTCAGCTTACAGTGCAATAGTTTTAAGTTGCTGGTAGTCCTTGGTCCTTGGTCCTTATGTTGTTTTCCGTCGGGCATGGTACACAGCAGACTTAGAAGAGTTGAATGTTGGTAGTCTTGCTGACATCGTCCCAGTCGCTGTCCCTTAGTTTGAGTAGTTCCGACGTGTAGATGGCTGGTACGAAGTTGACTCTTTCCACGCATCGTCTCTTGACTTGGTCTATTATCCGCTTGGCTACAACTCCGGTGTGGTCAGCTGGGTGGTTGTGTTGTCGATCGCGATGTCCAAAGCCTGTGCGGATGTTGTTCTCCGTTGATATGTTGGCTGAGCAGTTGGACTTGACGTATCTCCAAAAGACCCTGTTTTGACGATTTTGTTTTTGTAGATGTAAACGTCTGGTGCTATGTTGAGGCACATTTATTTTTATTTATTTCCTTTATTTATACAGGATAGCACATTTAGCTACAAAATGAACTAGTTTACATCATTAGTCTTTGTAATAGTTCATAAACGATAAACAATTAATTTCAATACATTTACGTGATACCGTACGTACTTGTACATGTATTATCTAGCGTTTAGATTGAAAAAGAATTTTATTAAATTTAAAAGCAAATTATCGATCATATTTTTCTGTTTTTAGTTGCCGTATTGCTTAGATCTCGCTTTACCTACGTTTTTCGTTTATTTTGTGTCCATTTTTTCAATTCCAATCAAATGCATATAAATGCAAATAAAAAATTTTATGATCAATTTGTTAGTAGTAGAAAATATGCTACTTAATTCATAAAATATGGTATTAGCCAAAAATCCCCAAAAACAACTACAACAAAAAGAACTAAAAATAGGAAAAAGAGACAAGGAAAAAAAGAGCACATACTTTATAAGAAAGGTCAATGAGAAAGAGTACTTATTAGTTAACACCTCCTATAATTATTTGAATCGGGAATAATCCCAACGCCAGAGGAGCAAAGGATGTATTTTACGTATTTTTCATATACACTGTCGTTTTTACACTGGATAAAGGCTAAGGGTCCGAAAATTTGTGTATTAGGCATGGTCCATTTGATATTCTAGGGGGGGGGGGTTGGGGTTTTTTTTTTTTTTCGAAAAAAAAAATTTTGCTTTGAATTTTGATGAAAAAATTAATTTGCTTAAAGTGTGTTAGAAAAAGTAAGACTTGCTGTTACAAGTAATCTGAATTTGAAGAATTACCATAAAGTTCCGCTTAAAATTCCTGAAAATTTTCCGGATCGCTTCGCTCGCCGGAGTTTAAATTAAATATACAAAAACAAATAGAAGTGAAAAAAATTTTTGCATATGAAGAAAGTAATATTTCAGAGTTTTCAGAAAAAATAATAAAGAATTTCTATTGATAAATTGATAAAGCACAAACAAACTTATACAAATAATGGAAAAAAAAATTTCTTGCTCAAACAAAAAATCTTGCTCCGACAAAAAACCTAAGCCCCCCCCCCCCCCCCCCCCCCCCCCGAATATCAAATGGACCGTGCCTTAGAGTGTTTGCGTTTTTATTTGATTTCAATTTACTGCAAATTTATATAAGGATAATTTTCCCGCCATTTATTTTTCTTTGCTATCCTTATAAAATATGAGTTAGATATCTCACTTCACCATCCGAATCTTGAGATATGAAATTCATTCTGTTTGTTTGTACCACCCGTATGTCTCAAAACAGGAATAAAAAGTTCCGCAAAAAAATTCCAAAAAAACCCCTGCCTGATTCATACGTGGACCTGTACTTTTAAAAGACGTCTTTTGCACAGTGACGTTGTTTCTTAAATCTCAGATTGTGTATTTCGTTGAATACTGTCACACTTCAACCCTTTATTTCGTCGTATTCATGTTCAAAGGAGACTAAATAATCTTCAAAGAATCCAGACAGATATTCAAATGTCGGCCTCTTCACAGCTTGCTTGTCCCAACATTTCAACATGATAGCGTACAATGCATCCGGACATTTCGTAGGTTTTGGATGTCTAAATCCATGTTCGATCTTATCAAGGACATCTCTGTTTGTAATTCCTGAAGAAGAACAGAAAATTAATGTAACAAATGCTCGGGTGAAGCCCGGTACACACGTTAAGATTTGTCTTATGAGACTTGTATTATAATACAGAATCTTACCGTGTGTACATCCTAAATTCAATGTATTATAAGATTTTCAAAAACATATCTGCGTTCCATTTAATTCGATACAGAAAGAGGTGCTGTTAATGACAAATATGGATAATGACCATATCCCTATATACAGCACAAAATCGATAATTCAGAAAATCAGAAACCGAAGGCATACAAAATCAGGATAAAACAGGAACCAAAGCAAACAAACAAAAACCTCCACCATATGAAAAGAAGCGAACTCCCGATATGGGAGTGAGACCAGGTGCCCAGGAAGAGTAAGCATCTCCTGTTTGCATGCAACACCCGCCGCTTCAATTCGGTAGAACTGTCACATCCGGTTACTTCCATTTCGGAAGACATAGAGTACAATCTTTGGTTGGATGGTTCAAATGGTCTATGACAGAATATCATCCACCATTCTGGAGAGTGGGACATCATAGTGTATGACGAGTTCCCCATATCGACCGTAGAACTTCCTCAGTGACGATGTTAGTCGGTCACAAACATATCCCTGACTGAGAAGCTTATCTGAAAGACGCCTAGCTCTCAGAACAAAATCCGTATATTTGGTACTTGCTCTGGCATAGCGTATCAACTGAGATATGAACACGTCATAAGCAGGCGATGAAGGAATGTTGCTACTCAGAAAAGGAAAGTTTGTAATGCTGAAATTGAAGTCGTCACGTTTGTCATACAGTGAGGTGTTCATGTGACAATCATTGTCGTAGGACAACATTATGTCCAAATAGGATGCTGAATTATTTGTCTCTGTAGTTTCTTTGACTTCAAGCTCCGAAGGATAGATACTGCTGAGGTAATCCGCGAAATTTGGATTATTGATGGACAACACATCGTCTATGTATCTGTAAGTGAAGTCGAAGTCAGAAGCTAAGTATCTTTTCCCTTCAGAGACCAAAGATTGAATGAATTCAGCTTCGTACGAGTAAACGAAAATGTCGGCAAGGAGTGGGGCACAATTGGTCCCCATTGGAATTCCGACAATTTGCTGGAAGACCTTTCCTCCAAACACCACAAAAATGTTGTCGATCAGAAAGTTTAACATCTGAATAATATCTGTTTCAGTGTACTTATTTTCAGAATCGGACTTTTCTTTTACAAAGTAGGTTTTGCCATAATTAACATCAATAAATTTGTATTTGCGATTACCGTTCTTACTTGTAAACGCATTACTTATAATTTTTGCGAGTCTTTCTTTCAATTTAGAATAGGTTTAACATCACTCAAAATAGGTTTAACATCATTAAACATTTGCTCTAGATGTTGAGTTTATTATGTCATGATGTAAGATACGTGAAGTAGTTGTGAAAAAATGCATCGTCTTATCAAATATATTGACGACTTCTTTACTCGATTTTTGTAAAGGTTGATGTTCTTCTATGCATCGGATCTAGAAGGAAAAAGTTTGCAATCTGATTTGAATCGGTATAAAAATTTACGCGAGATACTAATTTTTGCTATATTCGCGAGTGATTTGGAACAGCGAAAATATATTCCCGCGAAGAATTGTGTTTGATAAGGTTTATCATGATTTTGTTTATCAGTTACATTTTGTTCTTATTGTACATGTGTCATTCTTTACACTTCTGATTAAACGTTAGAGTTTAATATAGTAAATTTAGTAAATATATATAGTAAATATAATATAGTAAATTTAGTAAACATAGTAAATTTCCCCTGGCTTGACGATGATGTCCCTAGATTACCATCATACGGTATCTACATTTCACAGCTCATCCGGTATGCTAGAGCATGTACTGATGTTTTGGATTTTCATAATAGAAATTTACAAATTACAAAGAAACTTTTAGGTCAAGGTTTCTGCTTTCACAAGCTAGTAAAGACTTTCTGGAAATTTTACAAAAATTATGATCAACTTCTTTTGAAAATCGGACCGATACAAGCAACAGAGTATATTACTTTAGGTATTTTGGTATTTCACAACCTGCATTCTATGGTGACATAATTAACAAAATAAGAAGGATCAAAGGTAGACAGCATATTAATCGAAAATGCGCCAGAGTCATCAACGCCTTTTATAGCGTGGATATGATCCTAATAACACCAGACGGACACTTAGCTTGGTACTTGACCAATCTGCAGTCTTGTACGAGCGCATTCTTAAGACTTGCACTCTGACTGACTATGACGACGGGACTCCATGAGGGGCCCTGTCCAAACCTCCTTAGAGAAGACAGGGCCAAGACCACCTGTCCTCTCTGAATGTCAGTCGGACTCCTCGGGTGATAACATATATGAGCTCGCTACATCCGGCAGAGCACGGACTGTATTATGCACGTCCTCTTTTTATATCCATTTACATATTCATCTGTGTTGCTTGGAAACTTGTGTTTTACGGTATTGTTTGTGTGTGGTCATCTAACAGTGAAGAGGTTGTTTTACACCATAATTGTGCGTTCTTCGAGACCTCTGGGAAATCGGAATAGTGGGAGGGCTGTGCGCACATAATCCAGGATAACCACACCGTCTGCTATTTACGTGGCAGATGGCCGTCCTAAGTCGACACCGGTTGCCCATTGGTCTTGTTGGTTTATGTGTAGTCTTTTATGTTTAATGTTTCTATGATGTGAGTTGGTGTTCCTTGTCCCTTTTGCGTCTCTTTCTGTGGGTGTTTGTTCTGTGTTTTTTGCATGGGTGTTTTGGATTTTGCTGTGGGTGCTGCAACCTAGTGTTGTTGGAGATCCCCTCCTTTCTTTTAGAGTAGTGAATTGAGTGTATTCTTATGATAGAACGAACTAAAAATTCAAAACTGAAAGGTACAAAACAGTAAATCGTGTGTTCATATTTGTTTTAATTAAGGAATCGCTAAAAATTGTACTCGCGAAAATAAAGACATCCAATTTTACCATAAAATCGCGAAATTTGATACTCGCGAAAATGTTTGTTTATACGGTAATAACAATCTTTATAGGGAACTCGTCATACACTATGATGTCCCACTCTCCAGAATGGTGGATGATATTCTGTCATAGACCATTTGAACCATCCAACCAAAGATTGTACTCTATGTCTTCCGAAATGGAAGTAACCGGATGTGACATTTCTACCGAATTGAAGCGGCGGGTGTTGCATGCAAGCAGGAGATGCTTACTCTTCCTGGGCACCTGGTCTCACTCCCATATCGGGAGTTCGCTTCTTTTCATATGGTGGAAGTTTTTGTTTGTTTGCTTTGGTTCCTGTTTTATCTTGATTTTGTATGCCTTCGGTTTCTGATTTTCTGAACTATCGATTTTGTGCTGTACACAGGGATATGGTCATTATCCATATTTGTCAATGATTGGCATCAGTAAATGAAAGTTACACACAAAACCCGAAATCATATTCCAAAAATTACAATCAAAATGCTTTCAAAGTTTTGAAAAAATACAAGACAGAACATCACGAGAAAGGAAAATCGGCCACACAGACGGAGAAATGTATCGCGGATGACAACTTTATCTACTTAACAATCTCCAGAGCCGAGAGCAAGTGCGGAATACACTGTAGATGGTGCTGCTAAAAAATGCAGTGCTAATTTGCAAAGTCAAAACATATTCATATATAAATGGAATCATTTTACATCAATTGCAGGTATTAGTTTTTAAGTAAGTAGGACCGACGAGGAAGGTTAAAGCTTATTTAATTTCCTTCATCGTTTTTCTTAAAAACAAGATGGGGATAAGCTCATTGATCTTATGCTTAGGCCATAGTTATTTAATATTTTGTTTTAAGTCCCAAAATTTTTCTGAAAGATACCCTTCCGCCAGGCATGAAAAGACACAAAACACATGATCGATATGAATAATTTTGAAAGGAATACTGAAAACATAGAAGAAAAATATCTTTCTCAAGTAATGTGGGATTCCCCTAGAAGGTACCCTCCCGTGGACGTAAAACAAACTGTTTATTTACTATGGCGTTATGATCTTGTTAATACGTTGCACATAGCAGTGACCACAGCGGATTGTGTTACACACACATACAACTTACCATTCTAAATACCGTATAAACAAAAAAATTCGCGAGTATCAAATTTCGCGATTTTATGGTAAAAAATTGGATGTCTTTATTTTCGCGAGTACATTTTTAGCGATTCCTTAATTACAAACAAATATGAACACGCGATGTTACTGTTTTGTACCTTTCAGATTTGAATTTTTAGTTCGTTCTATCATAAGAAAACACTCAATTCACTTCTCTAACGATTAATAATAAAATGTGAAGAATGAAATATGTACAATAAGAGCAAAATGTAACTGATATACAAAATTATGATATACCTTATCAAACACAATTTTTCGCGGAAATATATTTTCGCTCTTCCAAAACAGTCGCGAATATAGCAAAAATTAGTATCTCGCGAAAATTTCTGGTTATACGGTATCGTACCTTACCATACGTGTTAACATCAGCGGATCAATAGAAAACTTACCAGGATAAGGTGTTTGTCCGTATGTCACGATCTCTACGAGTAGTACACCGAACGACCATACATCTGTTTTGATAGAGAATTCTCCATAAAACACAGCCTCAGGAGCAGTCCACTTTATTGGGAATCTGTATGCTTTTACGAACATAAAGCAAAATGTTGACATCTAATTGCGATTGTTAATTAGACTTTACATACTAAATAGGAGGTATCGAATGCGAAAATATAAACAAAACGAATTGTATTTGGAGGGAGAGGTATATGACGTAAGTAGTTATTCATTTCAGGAGCAATCGATTTAAAACATTAAGACGTACTTTGATGAGTTGGATCCCTAATCAATGACTTTGCAGATTGAATTTGTTTCGATCGTCTCAAAAAGACATACATTTTAATTTTTTGTTCGATATAGCAATACTAAAAAGCCTTCCTTTCTCAATTATCTGTACATAATGTACGTTCAAAGTATCAAATGAAGAAATGCAATACATATTGTTTACAGATATATAATTCTATATCTTGCATTAAGGAATGTTCTTGACTTTTTTTTTTATTTTTGCAATTTCATCATACAAACATAAAAGGCATCTGAATTCAACGATTGTCTGCCCAAAGAGTGAGTTTCTTCATCACAAAAATGTGAAAATATAGTATGTTACACGTCTTCAAATTCAAAAGCATCATTTAAGAACAGATACATTTACAGCATGGACCAGACATGCACGTTTCGGTTACTTAACCCTCGTCAGTGATCCTAAATCTAAACAATGTAGGCCACAACAACTTGAAATACTGGTGGTAATTTTCGCTGGTGGAAAATTCCGCGATTATAACATCAAGATGTTTCGCGTGTGGAAAATCTTCGCGATAAAAATGCCATTCCAACTGTAAAGATGCAGCGGGGATATTTTCGCGTGGGGAAAATTTTCGCGAAATTCCTCGATTCGCGAAAAACGCGGAAATTACCCCCACGCGAAAATTTCCACGTTTACAGAATAACTCTTCGGAATGTTTTTCATAGAAATAGGGGTGAGAGAAAATAAATATGAAATTCAAGAACTGAAGACCGCACGATTGAAAATACCTTTTTCAGGTATTAGATATATACTGAACTAAATCATGCCCAAAATATTGAATGCATAAGTACTAATTATTTCATATTTTTCTATCGCTTCTGATGTTTCACAAACTTTTGTACTATGAAGGTAGGTTTTGGAAAAAGGATTTTTTGAATAGGGTCATTTCCTGGAGTTTTCTCCCCTTGTTAGAGAAAACTTGAAAAATTAATTGCAAACGATATAAACCGTGAACTTTAAATCTTTCAGTGAAATTTGATAAAAATGATTTTTTAGAAATTTTTCATCCATCCATATTTGAGCCACCATCATTTTCTAGAAAAATTAGGCTGAAATATTAGTTTTTCAATAGACTTCAATGTAAGCACTGAGGGCCGATAACTCTTATGGGAACTTACTTTTTACAAAAAAAAATTGGTGAAAAATTTTCGATAAATTTATATATTATACCTAAGTTTAGAATACAAACTCAATAAATGGGTGAACCAATTATCCCTCATTATACATCTAATTCCTTAAAAGCCGTCTTTCATCTTTTTCTCCAAACTATTAAAATTTCCTTAATCAAATGTAAGTTTTATTCTTGAATCTCTAGGAAACAATGACTGTATACATTACATTTTGTTTATAGTTTATACATATTTTATTTCAATAAAACGAAAAGGGATTGGGCAACAAGTTTTACATTTTGTACGTTCCATGAAATAACATAATATACAAGGCATTTTGCTAAATCAAATTAACCTGCTTATAAAACTTGAACATCAAACTTGAGATTTAAAACAAGATTTACCACTGATGAGGCTTTACTTGCTGAAATACGCATATGATATACCGAAAATTTACAATAAAACATGTATTTCAATACTGATAATTTCAATCACTAGATTGGTATCTCTGCTGGTGGATTATTTAGTTCCTGTTGTCTGTTTGAATGGTCATCTTACATTTAGGAGGTTATTTTAAATCACAATTGCGCCGTCTTCGAGACCTCTGGGTAAGTGAAAAAGGGGGAGGGTTGTGCGCACTTAATCCGGATAACCACACCATTTGCTATAGACGTTGCTCCGATCGCCAAATGGTCTCGTTGATTTATGTTTAGTCTTTTATGTTTGATATGTTATGATGTGATTTTGGTGTTCTTTGACCCTTCTGTGTCTCATGCTGTGCATGTCTGCCTCTTTGGTTTGTTTGTATGGGGGTTTTTGTGTTTTGTTTTTTTTTTTGTTTGTGGGTTTATTTTTTCCTTTTTTGCAAGGTCTGCTTTGCTGTGGGTTCCTCAATCGAGTGTTGTTGGAGATCCCCTCCTTTCTGTGATAAAAAAAACCAGAAATACATAACAATTATGTAATTTTGGACGAGGGTTAGGGATACCTGAGGTATTTGAAATGTGAAAATATGTAGTAAAACAGAACATAAACTCACACAAGAGACAACTCGCTATAGACAACATCACTTATTCTAAAGACATCCTTCTAGAACATCGTGATATATCCCCTCCCCCGTTACCTACTTTTCTTTGAGGTGACGCCACCTCTTGATTTATGCGAATGAAAATAAACAACAACTGTAGGGGACCATAAGTACTTCATTCCTAAAAAAGTTTTATCAAAATCCCTTTGTTGGTTCTGAAGAAGTCTAATATAAATATGTATTTTAAAAAATCCCTCTCTTTCCTTTTTTTACATGAAAAGAAAATTCATTAAAAATCAAAAATTTAAAGTTTTGCTGTTGATGCTGCAACTAGGTGTTGTTGGAGATCCCCTCCTTTCTTGTCATTTCCAATGAAACCATGAAATTTGGATCCCATGAAAATAAAGTAATTCAAAATATGCAGCAAATGATTGTAAAAAAACAAAATAATAACAGAATTATTCAAAGAAGCAGTTTAGAAAATTAACACTTCTGAACTTCTAAAAGATGTCAAAACCGCATTAAAAATTTGTCATCGGAGTGGAACTAATATATAACAACACTTCTTATCTCATCCTTTTGATCATTCTGATTCTTTCGGTTTTAACATAGATGCTTCGGTTCTGAAGACGTTTGTCAAAGGAGGGTACATACTTTAGCCTGTGGTGGCGTCACCCGTCGACGGATGCAAATGAAAAACAACAACACTTGTAGGGGACCATGACTACTTCATTCCCTCTAAGTTTCATCAAAATCCCTGATAATCATGACATAAAGAATATCCTGACAGAAATTGAGCATCGACGGACCCCAAGCAAGCTTGAGGTGGGACCAGGTGACCGGAAGGAGTAAGCATCCCCTGTTTGGCTAGTCGCACCCGCCGTCGATGTGAAAACAATATTCACAAAACATGCACTGTCTGATGATAGAAGAAGTCAAATATGTATGAAAATACCCCCTTTATGGAAAGAAATATGGAAAATCAGAAAAATAAAATGTTCAACAAAAATGAATTCAATATTATTGAAAACCATTGAATGACTTAAATATGACAAATATGCAGTTAATGAGTAACAAAACCACACATTAATAGAATTATTCGAAGAAACAGTTCAAACCTGAGCAAAACAAATCCATAGAGACGTCAAATGCATCAAAAATAAAATTTGATTTCGGAGTAGAACACAATTAATTTGTGTTATTTTCAATTTTTCTTAAGAAAGCTAAACATTTGAATGTTTAACGTCTTCGATTCAATTTCATTAGCATCATTTAAGAGCAGATAAATGTTTTAAGAACTGAATACGTCAACAAAAGCACATTTCGATGTAACAACTTCTTCAGTGCATTTGGATATTTATATGTTGACAAACCATTTGATTTTTCGGACCGGAATTTCAGGCGAACTGCAAATCATATTAATAAGTCACTGATGCCAGGTTAAGGAAAGTCTTAAAGAAAATAAGTCTAAAACGGCTCTTGTAGAGTCCATAAATATGAACCTACCTTTTAGCGATCCCAAGTTCTTGCCTTCAATTGCTTGGAAAATCCCTCCTATTCTCAGGGTAAAGTCATGACTAATTAGGACACTGTGGGTCGCTAAATTTCTATGTATTATGTCTTTGCTCTCCAAAAAGCTCATACCATGGGCAATCTGGCGAAAAAGATACATGAAGTTACTTATTGGTCTATCATGACTGACCTTTTTGTAGTTTAAATTAACAGTGGGAAGACGTTTATTTAATTTTTCTCCAAAAATTGTTGATACTAACAAAAGAGAAACTGATACCAAAGATTTAGAATAAAAATGTAAGATGAATAAAGTTTTTTCGTCTTAAATGTTAAACTTCTTCAAATTCATGAGCATCATTTAAAAGCAGATACAGCATGGACCAGACATGCACGTTTCGGGTAATGATCCTTAATCTAAACAATGAAATACGTTCAAAATCTGTGAAATTATGTCCAATTTATGCCGAATGACGTAGCAGGATGGCTGGGATATGATGCTACAGGACCCAAGTTTCAGAAATTTAAGAAAATTTTGTAAACAGAAATTTTCGAATGCGTTTGAAAAAAAACAACCAATCGAAATTGGTCGAACTTGGCTACATGTGCCCTCGGGGACTCCTGGTCCACCAGCAGTGACACTCACCAAGTGGTACAAATGTTAAACGTCTTCAAATTCATAAGCATCACACTTCAGTATACTAGTATTTTTTACATAATTGCATACTTGACTTCCGCTCGATTTGCGATTGCAAGCTTTTATATTTTCAAGCAGTCTCTGCGTAACACAATGAATTAATTTCTTTTTTGGTCATTTTTCTGCAGATTTAAGTAATGAGGAAGGGTTCTAATCTATGCTTTTTGTTATGTACATGAAATAATTTCTTGCATCCATGGAGCTTGGTTTCGAGATGCCTCAAAACGACGTTACGAGAAATTTGTGAATGAATTATGTGGTAAATGCTTAAATGGAATGTTCTCAACATATTGGCGACATTCTGGAAAGGCACGCGCATTTGAATTCATGTCGGCAAAATGCAAACTTAGCAATCCAAGGAATGCTTGCGTCGCCTGTGAAGGGGTGCATTTTGAAAAAGTGGATCAAATATGTTGGTCAAGGTCACTTGGTTCAAAATTATTTGTATCAGAAGGAAAGTCTCGTCAAATGAAATGCACATGTGAAATATAAAACCTATTACTTACCAATAAAAGATCTAGATAAAGGTCACTAAGTCAAAAATTATGGTATGTGTATAGAAAGATCTTGTTACAAGGAATGCACATGTGATATATCAAAGCGATATCACTAACCAATCAAAGGATATAGTCAATATTATTTTTTTTAAAGTAGGTCAAATATCTAGGCCAAGGTCACTAGGTCATAAATAATGATATATGTAGAAAGGTCTTGTCACAAGGAATACACACGTGGAATATTAAAACCCTATCACTAACCTTTCAAAAGATATAGCCAATCTTAATTATTTTGAAAAGTAGGTCAAATATCTAGGTCAAGATCACTAGGTCAAAAATAATGGTAAGTGACGAAAGGTCTTGTCACAAGAAATACACAAGTGAAATATCAAATCCCTTTCACTTACCAATCAGAAGATATAGCCAATTTTAATTTTTTTGAAAAGTAGGTCAAATATCTAGGTCAAAACTTATGGTATGTGTAGGAAGGTCTTGTCAAAAGGAATACACATGTGAAATATCAAAGCCCTATCACTTACCATTCAAAAGTAATGGGGTGTGACACTAAAAGTGTGACAGACAGACGGACAGACAGACGGACAACGGACAAAGTGATCCCTAAGTGTCGCAATGCTTCGCAGGCGACACAAAAATGAGGAAACCACGAATGTGTAACTCATTTTTGTCTGCTTTTTTTTAATGCAGAAAATATTCATGGTTATAGACGGATACCCCAGAACCGCACAGAAAAGTAAGGACCAGTTTATCTGTGTGCGACACTGGGTTTGGCTGATTCATTTTCATTAGGCCACACCAAATAAATTTTAGTTCTTCGTAATCTGAAAATATTTTTATAGGGGCGAGTGATTGATGATTAAATTTTAAAAAATTCAAAATGACCAAAACATGGAGCGAGCTGAAAAGATTTTTTTACCTTTTTTAAACCATTCATGATAAAATCAGATTGATGTCCATTTTCAGAACCAAAGTATCATTTTACTGATCATTCATTATAAAAAAGACGATTTCATTTTGTTTCGTAAGCTATGAAAAGAAACTTTATGGCAGTAAAATAGAAATATTTTAAATGAGGGACATATCACTAAATCAAAACAAGACTCATGGGAAGTCGAGATTCTCTTAGATAGTGTAATGGCATACCTACATGTAGATTTGAATGGATATAAGCCCTGAACAATAAGTAACAAAACATGGAGCATAATGTATGTTTTTTTAATAAGACTTGCGTAATAAGAAGGAGCAATTGGAGAATGACATATTTTAGCATATTACAACCATGCAGTTTTGTTTCATGGTAGATAACATTGATATACAATGTATATAGGGACCTACACCCCACAAAGCAAGGTAGAAATTTGATCAGACATGTAAACAAGTCAAAGGTTGTCCGATTCAAGCAAAATCAGATAGTTGCATTTTCCCAGAAGATAAACGTTTTGCATGTTATCTATATATGACTTTTTTATCTTTGATCTTATATCTAATTGTTTCAGAGTTGATAATTCATGACAGATATTCCTTACAATGTTTCATAAACTGTTCAGAAATGTAAAACATTTACCGAGATCGAGTTACTAGTCACTTGTAATCTAACGATGAATCATCAAGATCTTGTCGAAATTTGTGTTATACTTTACAAACCTTCTTTTATCACCTGTCTAAAAGCTCTTATTAAATGTAATCTTTCCCAAAACAATTACACTGAAGGCATAAAACATCTAGGGAATAATATTGTACCGTTTCGCTGGTGTTCTTTCGTTTTCAGCAATTCAGCGGTTAGATACAAGAAAAATCGGACATTTGTGTAATGGAATTTTTACGGAGCGGTCGCTGCCGTTTCATACATATTTAAATTTGAATTCGGAAAAATCAGGAGCGGTAGTTTACGAAGAACCAAGATTAAATTGGTGTGGCCTTAGCATCAACGTAACGACATTTTGGGTCGGGATAGCATATATTCATACGCTTCGTTAATTATTGTTGTGCAATATCACAACGTTAATTTGCTGATTTTACTATCATAATAGCCTTTTTTTCAAAAGTCACATTGGCCTGATTTTGTCGGTTTCTACGTCAACGCTTTACGTCAATCAGCAGCGTTGCATTGTACGTTGTACGGAACGATTTTTTTCCGTTTGTATACCAATATGAAGTGGTTCAACGAATAAACAGAGTAAAAGACGAGGCTGTAGGTTAAAGAAAAGCAGAATATATGATATGTCTAAAGCGTTACAAACATTCATAACAAGCCATAAAACTACAGACACAAAAAGTGATACAATTGCGTTTACACTTAGACGATATAACGCCCGTAAAAGTAACTCGCGAAACATCTTATTTTCAATTTCATTTTCTTTTTCATCAAGAATCCCAAATAAGAAAATCGCATATATTCAAAACGGCTTATCACATAGTTTTGCGATTATATGATGTTTCCTCAAAATCTCAATAGCTAGATAAAGAAGATCCTGACGATAGTCTCAACAGCACACACAATAGAACACCAAATTGAGCATCGACGGACTCCTAGCAAGCCACGCTATGACAATAGCTCACTTGAGCTTCAGTCAGGTGAGCTAAAAAGGAGGAAGCTTCCCCCATCGGCTTTGGTATGAGAACCCAGAACAAGAAAGTTATCAAAAAATACTATAAGTAGCGCCATCCTGAATAAATTCGATGAAGAAACCAGATGTACGCTATAATTGAAAAAAATGCAATTCCAGTTGATCCTAAACATAACAATTTATTTTGGAATATCCTATTGTAAAATAGAAACACAGCGAACAATGAAGAAGAAACTTACGAATATATATATATACAACATATAATACAATCAACCTAAACATTCTACTTGTTAAAGTATTTTCAAACTAAATACAACATTTGATATTAATCCGAAGGGAGTTGGATCTACATTATAGCAGTAAACATGTGTGAAAATTGATAAGTCCAATATTTTAGATTTGTTACTTTCTTGAAGACAACAACACCGATTGCCGAGGGATTGAGAAATTTTTTTTAGTAAACTTTCGATTCTATGTTAAATCAATGGTTTTCATAGAAACAGTCTCAAAACCCCCTTCAGACTTCAACTTTATATACCCTAAAGAACAATATTGTATTTGCTGTTTTGAAATCCTTTAATATGCTGTTTCGTATCACAGGCAACCTGGTTATTATCTTCGCTCATCAAAGCTTCGTCCCGTTAGAGATCTTTTATCAACCGATATTGTTTTAGGTTATTTGTGCAAGGCTTTCATGAGTATCAACTGATAGGAACATCATTTCATTCCCCGAATCAAATTGCTATCCTTAGTCTAATTTTGTTGCTCATTTATCTTTTATGAAGATGACTCTAAACTCTAATTAATTTCATTGTTTAAACCACATTAGGTAAAACATGTAAAATTGGTGTCTGACAATTCATAACAGAAAAACATGGTCAAAATACGCCGTTTTGCTATGTAAATACTATTTCAGCCTAGCTAAAATGCACAAAACACGTAATTTCAGTATTTTTTTACATAATTTCTTTTATAATTGATATTTATCATTTGACATAATTTAGTTTATCATTTATGTGTAGTCTTTTGTGTTTGATGTTTCTATGATATGATTTGGTGTTCCTTGTCCCCTTTGCGTCTCTTTCTGTGCGTGTCTGCTCTGTGTTTTTGCATTGGGTGTTTTGGGGTTTTGCAGTGGATGCTGCAACCGAGTGTTGTTATAGATCCCCTTCTTTCTCATTATTTCAATGATTTTTTAGCTCACCTGAGCCAAAGGCTCTAGTGAGCTATTGTCATAGCGATCCGTCCGGCGTCCGTCGTCCGTCGTGTGTCGTCTGTCGTCTGTCTGTCGTAAACTTTTCACATTTTCAACTTCTTCTCAAGAATGGCTTAAGGGATTTTGATGAAACTTGGTAGGTATAAAGTACTAATGATCGCCTACAAGTGTTGTTGTTTTTCGTCCGGATCCCTCAACAGGTGGCGCCACCACAGGCAAAAGTAGGTCACGGGGGGTACCCTCCCTTGACAAACTTCTACTTCAGAACGGAAGCACGTATCGACAAACCGAAAGCATCAGGATGATCTACAGAGATGTCTTAAGAAGTGTTGTTATTTTTGGTTCCACTCCGAAGTCAAATTTTTGACGCTTTTTTGACGTCTCTTCGGACTTAGTCAGAAATGCAAATTTTTGCACTATTTCTTTAAATAACTCAATAAGTGTATGATTTTACACACTCATTTACTGCATATTTATCATATATAACTTACTTACTGCTTTGATATGTATCTAATGCTTAAATTTTATTTTTTTAATTTTTTATGAATTTTTTTCTGATGTAAAAAGGAAGGGGGGGTGATTTCATACATTTCCGCTTCTTTTCTATAACCACTCTTCAGATTGTCATGACATTTTGTAGGTATGAGGTACTCATGCATGGTACCCTTCAAGTGAAAGAATTTTGTCAAGATATCCACTTTTGGATTTTTAAGGAATATTTTTTAAGATTGTACATGGTATAATGTATGTTTTCTTACCAAAAATAGGAGAAAGAATCTCAAATCGCACCGGGTTAAACACATTGATACTACTTTTGAATGAAGAAATTTTATTTGAATCACAAAAACAAAAATGCCGTAAAGATTAAAAGTACACAACTTTTTAAATATTTTTTCAAAGCCATGCACCTGGTTCCGGACCGGAATAATTCGAGTTTTATGATCTGAGGACCCATTTTCACACGTATTCTTCCACACATGTAGATGTCTCACACACTTTAAACTATATTCAAAATTGTATTTCATCTATCTAGTAAACAATCACGGGAAGACTATTCAAGATAAACATTGTGTGTATTTTCCACCAATTGTTGAAAATAATAAGAAAATAATCGGAACTATTTGACAGGACAATGACCTAGATATGCATTAATTCATCTTCGTCCCCAAGGCGCATCGTATTCCGCTAGGTGCTTCATTGCAATACAAACCGCAAAGTAGTACTGCGATACATTTCAGAAGATACAGTGCAAACGGAATAGATTTTATACTTGGAACACTTTCATAATGGTTATCATTCATGTACTTGGAACACTTGCATATACTTGTTATCATGTATAAAGTTTGCTCGAATTTCCTCTGTCTTAGACTCTCTTAGATGAAGTAATTTACGGACTGATTTCTTGAAGAAACGTCTAATGAGTAATCTCTTCCTCTGGATTATGAGAATGCATAGGACATTTAACATCTGAAATTCTTGAAAATAAATAATTCCGTTCAGAGTTCCTGAAATTTTCCAATGAAATGTTGGACTACAAATGCTTTTGTTTTAATAGAGAAAATAAATTATTATTCACAACCTTAAGCCACTGTGTTCGTCATCTTGTATGTATAATATTTCTAAGAGGAACACAGAGGCATGAGGTTGTTAATAATAAAACATTTTCTCTCATAAAACGACAGGATCCTGTGTTAAGACATTTGGGAATTTTTATCTGTTCAAATAATAGATACATGATGAGTTTTTATCGGACCAAATAACTTCTTGTCGGCAAATCCAATGCAACCGATACATTTCATGAACTCTCTCCGCTAACAACTTGTCCGTGTAACAGACCTATGATGAGGTAAAACAATTAGTTAACAGTAAATAACGATGTCGTAGGTCTGCTAGTTGGACAAGCTTAACAATTTCATGGGCCTTTTAATTTGTTTCAAACTGCGAAACCTAGAGAAACCACTTGAGTTGTTGAACAGCGTATGCTGAAATGCGACGCTCCTTCTCGCCTGTTGAAATATGCATAGGCAAGAAGCGTCGCATTTCAGCATATTTACTGAAAATTATTTGTTCAAGTGGCTTCACTGGGTCATGAGGTTTGATACAACATACACTTCTTTTTTGGAAAACAAACTGGCACAATTTCTGCACAACTCACTTGAATTGATGAATATTGGATCAAAACGATTTTAACTGTACGTTTCATGTATTTGAGATGAAATCAATACTATTCAAAAGCATAATTCATAGATTTCAGTGAATAAAGGCAAAACCGAAAAATCTTTGTTTTTTAAACCCCTGGAATAAAAGATTCGGGAGCATATAGTTTTTGGCCTGTCAGTCTGTCTGTTTGTCTGTCTGTCCGAAAAACTTTAACATTGGGCATAACTTTTGAATGGAAGCTGGTGATAGAGGTTTCATATTTCACATGTGTATTTACCAATATTTTTTACCTCATGACCATAACCTTGACCTTTCACGTACCTCTCAAAAACTTTAACATTGGGCATAACTTTTGAATGGTAAGTGATAGGGCTTTCATATTGTACATGTGTATTCCTTGTGACAAGATCTTTCCATTGATACCAATATTACGCTGACCCTGACCTCTCACATACTTAACAGGAAATGGCGTTTATACTAACAAAGATGCCGCCGGGGGCATTCTCGTTTCACAAACACAGGCTTTATAATTTCTGGCATGCTAGCTATCAATAATGAAAGGTTTTGTGTTCAATTTTAAATAAACTTAATTTGTGAAATCGTTTCATTGTTTTATTCTTTTTCTGCTGCACATTAATGTGGAATTTTACAATATGATTTTATTTTTGATGTTGCATAATTGAACTATACTAGCTGGGCATATGACATTGGACCACTTTATCCGTTTTTTTCAAATCAGTAAAAAAGTTATTGTTTTGAAATGTGACTATTTTTTTCTTTTTTGTACTTTAAAGGTTGTCTGAAAAAAACACTTCTCTGCATCCGGCAAAAATCTTTTTAGAAAGGTTGTGGGCTAAAATCCTAGTACTGGCACTATCAGTATTCTATGTCAGTATGTCAATTAGAGCGTGCATGGGTATCAGGTGAGCGTTGTGCCCCCTGGGGCTCTTGTTTTTGAATTTGTTCCTATTGTCCTTTACTTATTTCCAACATGAGGTTGAAAACCATTACATGACAATTATAATTGTCATGTAATAGTTTTCAACCTCATGTTGAAAATTACTAAAGGACACTATGTCTGTAATTATATATTGACTGTAAAAAGAAAACAATTATGATATTTTAAGCAGAAAATTTTATCAAAAAACTTAAAGACATACCTGGAATGCAAAGTCCATGAGAAGAGAGAATTCAATGCCTTTGTTGCCTTTCTCTCTGAGATAGTCTCTTAAAATTGCTTTGGACTTCTTTTCTGTTACAAAGTGAAGCTGTTCATCGTGGACGTACGACGCCAAAAGTCCCACGATATTTTCATGCCTGCATTCCTTAAGAATATTCAACGCCGTGAGTCCAGCGGGGTCATATATTTGTTTTTTAACCGTCCTCCAAATTGTAACGTTTGTTGTCTTGCTTCTTCTTCCTAGACGAAAATGAATGAACAGACATATCAAGGTAAGGATTTGGATAACTTTTCATATTTTATTTAGCTCATCTGATCCAAAGACTCAATATGAACTATTGTTATATCGGATTAACAATCATACTGGGTTTTTTTCACATTTTCGAACTCATCACTGAAAGCACTTCAATTATTTTTATAGCCCCCTCCTAAGCAACATATTTCATTTCTTAACGCTTCTGAATCGGCTCTTGGCGTTTTTCTGAGGGAAAAAAAGCTACTTAGAAACTCAAGAGTTAAATTTTCTAATAGTTTTTGCTACTCTGACTCATTAATACTGATTCAATATCCATATCATATATGTCTGAAGCAATGTATATTTGGAAATTGTTTCCAAAAGACTGCTGTCTGCAATGCAGTTTGGTTGATTCATACATTGTGAACTTAGTTTTCCTCATGTTTGTTAGGTTCCCTCGGGATGGAACCAGGGCAAGCTTATGTAGGTCAAACGGGTACATATATTTTAAACTCATCTGTATAACCGTTACATTGATGTATGACAAAAGAGATAATTTTGGATTCAACATGCAGTAAATTTTCCCTGGCTTGACGGTGATGTTCCTAGATAGCCGTCATATGGTATCTACATTTCGCAGCTAATCCGGTATGCTAAAGCATGTACTGATGTTTTGGACTTTCATAGTAGAAATTTATAGATTACCAAGAAACTTTTAGGCCAAGGTTTTCGCTTTTACAAACTAGTAAAGACTTTCTGGAAATTTTACAAAAATTATTGTCAACCATGCAAACCCATGCGGACCCATGCAAACAACAGAGCAACCTGCATTTTCTGGTGACATAATTAACAAAATAAGAAGGATCGAAGGTAGACAGAATAACCATCGAAATTGTGTTAGAATTTCAAACGCCTTTTATACCATGGATATAATCCTTCTGTCACCAGACGGACACTTGGCTTGATTAAGTACCCGAAACATGCATGTCTAGTCCAAGCTACAAATTGATCTGTTCTTAATGTTAAACGTCTTCAAATTCAATAGCATCATTTATAAACGGATATATTTGCAGCATGGACCAGACATGCACGTTTCGGGAACTAAATGATGCTATTCAATTTGAATATGTTAAATATGAGTGTCCCTGCTGGTGGACCAGGAGTACCCGAGGGAACATGTAGCCAAGTTCGATCAACTTCGGTTGATCGTCTGTCTCTTCAAGGCATTCGAAAATGTATGTTATCAAAAAATCTTGAAATTTCTAAAACGTTGGTCCTGTAGCATCATATCCCACCCATACTGCTATAATTTTTGTACATTTTTGGACATGATAATTTTCACCCTTTTTTGCCATATTTCATTGTTTAGATTGAGGATCACTGACGAGGGTTAAGTACCCGAAACGCGCATGTCTGGTCTATGCTGCAAATTGATCTGTTCTTAAAGGATGCTAATGAATTTGAAGACGTTTAACATTTGAACCACTTCGTGAGTGTCACTGCTGGTGGACCAGGAGTCCCCGAGGGCACATGTAGCCAAGCTCGATCAACTTTGATTGATCGTCTTTCTCTTCAACGCATTCGAAAATTTCTGTCATCAAAAAAATCTTGAAATTTCTAAAACGTGGATCCTATAGCATTTGTCAATATTGAAATATATGTTCTATAGTAACAATTTATTGTACTAGACACGTGTTTCGAAAATTGAATCCTCGTCAGTATTACTCATATCCCACCAATCCTGCTACATTTTTGGTACATTTTTGGACATAATAATTTTCACTCTTTTGCCATATTACATTGTTTAAATTGAGGATCACTGATGAGGGTTAAGTAGCCGAAACGTACATGTCTGCTCCATGCTGCAAATAAATCTGTTGAGTTTGAAGACGTTAAACAATGGTACTGAACCAATCTACAGTCTTGTACCAGCCCATTCTTAAGAATTGCACTCTGACTTTGACGACAGGACTCTATGACGGTCCCTGTTCAAACCTCTTTAGAGAAGACAGGGCTCCGACGACCTGCCAAAATCCTCTCTGAATGTAAGTCGGACTCCTCGGGTGAAAACATACATGAGCTCGCTACAGCCGGCAGAACAAGGACTGTATTACGTAAGCCCTCTTTTGATATATTTTATATCCATTTACATATTCATCTGAGTTGCTTGGGCCTCTGCTTTTTGTGGTATTGTTTGTGTGTAGTCATTTAACAGTGAGGGGGTTGTTTTATACGATAATTGTGCGTTCTTCGAGACCACTGGTCAATCGGGAAAGTGAGAGGTTGTGCGCACGTAATCCAGGATAACCACACCATTTGCTACTTGTGTGCCAAATGGCCGTCCAAATTCGGCACCGGTTACCCATTGGTCTCGTTGGTTTATGTGTAGTATTTTGTGTTTGATGTTTATATGTCGTATTCTCTTTCTCGTCTTTATTGTGCTCGTCTTTGTGTTTTCACATCGGGTGTTTTGGTGTTTTGCTGTTGGTACTGCAGCAGGGTCTGGTTGGAGATCCCCTCCCTTCTTTGGTTGGATTGTAAAGTTGTCATCATCATCACCTTTCACTTTAGATTATAATATACCGAGGAATTCTGCAATTGACAAAAGTACTTCTAACGGACAAACAGACTGAAACGACACTGGAAGTCTGCTCAAGCTTTTCCAGAAGACGATCGAACATGGGCATACATGTGTCATCGTGGACCTCTGATTCACCCTCAGTGACACCCACCAAGTAGTACAAAATGTTATACGTCTTCAAATTCTTGATAAAACCGGACCCAAAGCAAACAAACAAAACACCCACCACATGAAAAGAAGCGAAATCTCAATAAGGCAGTGAGACCATGTGCCCAGTAAAGAGTCAGCATCTCCTGATTGCATGTAAGACCCGTCGCTTCTATATCACTTAAGTCGGTTTATGTGTAGTTGTTGATGATCTTCTTTCATTGATATAATTTTGTTATTTGGTTTTGATTCAGAGTATATTTTTATAATTTAATAATTATATATGTTACACACGTGCGTAACTGTTAAGTGTCTGTTTGATCTGAAATATCGTGAAATTAGTGTTTTACCGTCTAGTAAACGAACTCTGCATCTTCATTGGTGGATTCAATAAAATCAAGATGAGATTCAATGAAAATCATGATGACACCTATATGCACGAAAACACGTGGATGCATTTTCTCATTTCGTTTTCGATTCCACATCGAAAACTTTTTAATCCAGTCTCGAACATAAAGCAGGCAGGATTGTTTATATTTTTTAATAAATCGACTAGAGAAAAGCAGAAGCGGAAAATTCGACAAACGAAAGATCAATTTTGTGTGGCTTTAGTTATTTTCAAATTTTGCAATATTAAAGCAATGAAGTGAATGGTTACGTGTTTAACTTACCATTCCAAACTTCCCACTCGCCATCATCATAGAATTTTATGTCCAACTCATAATCACATGGCTTTTCCTTTTCCTCTGGAAGAAGATATGATTTGTCTGAATCAAATTCAAAACACAAAATAAAAAGTAAAATGAAAGGACGAAACCGAAACAAGACCTAGTGAACACGTGCTTGTTCTCATTTTGAAATAAGTCATTTGGCAACAAGAATCATTAATTATTTCAAAGACTTATTTGTAGTTACCACAAAACATATGACCAAGGAAACATGTAAAATAAACATCAAAGAAGTACAGTTATTCAGTCTCAACGTCGAAAAGGCAAGGCAAAAATTATGGAATTCCCATTGGAAAGGTTGCGAACCTCGGAATGAACAACATTCCGAAGTGAGACCAGGTTACCAGGGAGAATCAACGTCTCCTGACTGCAAGCAACACCCGTCGCAACAGCCGCATGGAAACTTGTAAAATTCTGTAATTGTCTCTATGTACATTTTGGTGTAAATATCAGGTAAGTGTTTCTTGTATGGTGATGATGCCGGCCAATCAATCACAATCCAGAATGTCAAATATCAATCTGGATAGATGGATCTGATATGCATCTATTATATACCCGTGGCGACCGAAGAACTTCCTCAATGATGATTTCAGTGGTTGTGTAATATAATCCTGAACAAGTAGCTTACTTGTAAGCCATCTGGAGATAATGATGAAATCTTCATATTTAGAACATGCCCTGGCGTTCAATATCAGCTGAGAAACAAAAGCGCCATAAGCAGGAGAAGACGGAATGTTGCTAACTATGAAAGGGAAGTTTGTTATGTGGAAAATTACATAATCAATACAAAGACAATGACAAAAACTGGAAAACTCAAACTGGAGACTTAGTACGGAACTTGGAATTCTTATTGCGCATTCTTTGGATGTTAATATTATTGAAGATTAAAGAGGACACTATTCTTAATATTCTACATGAAAAGAGGGGATCTCCAACAACACTCTATTTCATCCCCCACAGCAAAACCCCAAAACACCTTATGCAAATACACAGAGCATACACCCACAGAAGGAGACGCAAAAGGGACAAGAAACACCAACTCACACCATAGAAACATGAAACACAAAAGAACATATATAAACCACAAGACCAATGATCAACCGGTGCCGACTTAGGACGACCATCTGCCATGTAAGTAGCAAACGGTTTGGTTATCCGGTTTACGTGCGCACAACACTCCCACTTTTCCGATTACCCAAAGGTATCGAAGACGCACAGTTGTGGTCTTATGACTCAAACGATGATTTTAAGCTTATACTTATAAGATGTTTATAAAAATAAATCAATACATTTTCTTTTCCATATTTTGAATGATGTGAAATTGACTTACCATTTCCAGCTACCCATTCGCCGTCATCATACAATTCTTGGTCCAAATCATAATCAGACGATGATATTTCCTTTTCCTCTGTAAAAAGATTATATTGTATATGTCTGGATGAAAATATAAAACATTAATGAAAAAGGACCAAACAAGTGTACATTTGCTTGCTTTTTTTATAAATATATTTTGTCAGCAATTAAGACAGTGGAAATTTGTAAAAGGAAAATACGCACTAGACCGATAGAAACAACAAACAGGGAAACAATTACAGTCAAACCTGTCATAAAGACCAACTTATTTCAATGGCCATATCTGTTATGTGATTACTTTAAAATCCTCCACCTTAATGAAAATTCCATACAAATGACACCAGAGACCACCCTTATTCTTCCTAATACACTTACTTACCTCTGTTAAAATGCCACTTAATCGACATATTATTAGTTGGTTTGCCTAATAGTTGGCATGTTTAATTGGTCCGGCATGCTTATAAGGTTTTTCATAGGGTTGTTTTGCAAAGATACATTAATTAAGAGTAAGGTGATATTTTGCTGTCACTTCTCGAACAAAAGAGTTTTTAAATGGAGCATCTAGGCATCAGACCGTACGAAAAACTGTCTGATCTGACGGCTAGAGCTAGCTTATGCAATGCAATCGCCCGAGGAGTCTGATTAACTTGCTTTACGTAAAAATTACGTGAAATGGTTGTTTGTTGGTACCATACATTGTTTATACCTACATCTGAGGACATACATTTCAAGAATGCTGAAATAATGTACCCGCAACAGCATAATTACTCCAGAACTTAGGCCTTATCTTTAGTATAGAAAAAATCAGTGTTCGTGTTTCTATAAAGTTGTGTTTTTGTTTCCGTCCAGGCATTATGGTGTACGATAAACAGTCTGATCTGCCGGCTTGAGCGAGTTCAAACATGTAATTACTCAGGGAGTCCGACCAATTTTCAGATAGGCAAGTGGACAAAACCCTGTCTTCTCTTACGAGATTTGGGCAGGGCCATAAAGGAGTGCCGTCGTACGGGATCGTCACGGTCAGTAAGTGTGCAACTTGAACACGAATGGAACAAGGCTGTAGATGAAACACGATTCATGCAAAGTGTCCTTCTGCTGACATCAGGGTCATATCAACGGTATAGATTGCGCAGTTTTATGGGAATTCAGTCTACTTTTGCAAATCTAATCTTGCATGGTATGATATATGATAAATATTGAAATTTTACTAATACGACATGTGATATTTCTACTATTTTGTGATTTTGTCAACTGTCACAAAGACTGAAAACTTGCACAACTGAATTCATAAAAATTTCAGGTAACCACGTATATAGAAGAAAAGGATTTTTTAAATTAATTACTTTCCTTTCCCTTGAATCTAATAATGCCGTGGTCCCCTTGAAATATAGTTGATTAAAATGTTAAACGTCTTCAAATCCAATAGCATCATTTAAGAACAGATAAATTTGCAGTGTGAACCAGACATGCACGTTTTGGGTACTTAACCCTCGTCAGTAATGCTCAATCGAAACAATGTAAAATGGCCAAAGAGTGTGAAAGTTATTATGTCCAAAACTGTACCGAAAGACGTAGCAGGATGGGTGAGATATGATGATACGGGACCCACGTTTAATGAATTTCAAGAAATTTTGATAAAAGAAATTTTTGAATGCGTCGAAATAATGATCGACCGAAATTGGTCGAACTTGTTTTCATGTGCTCCGGGGACTCTTGGTCCACCAGCAGTGACACTCACCAAGTGGTACAAATGTTAAACGTTTTCATATTCAATTGCATCATTGCGTCTCATTCTGTGGGTGTCTGTCCTGTGTTTTTTTGCATGGGTGTTTTGGGATTTTGCAGTGGGTGCTGCAACCTAGTGTTGTTGGAGATCCCCTCCTTTCTTTTAAGAACATATACATTTGCAGCAATGGCCAGACATGCACGTTTCGGGTACCTTCGTCAGTGATCCTCAATCTAAACAATGTAAAATGGCCAAATAGTGTGAAAGTTATTATGCTAAAAAATGTACCGAAAGACGTAGCAGGATGGATGGGATTTGATGCTACAGGAACAACGTTTTAGAAATTTCAAGAAATTTTGATAACAGAAAGAAGAAACGATCGACCGAAATTGGTCGAACTTGTCTTCATGTACCCCGGGGAATCTTGGTCCACCAGCAGTGACACTCATCAAGTTGTACAAATGCTAAACGTTTTCGTATTTAATAGCATAATTGAAGAACAGATATACAACCTTCATTTGAACATTTGATTCATATATCAGTGTCAGGCGGAATAAGAGTTTTTCACAATTGTAATTATTTTCGTTTAGCCGGTCTCTGTTGCATTGAATTAGTTTAACACTTACAGGCACAATATCATGTCAGTAATTCATTGTTTTTGGGGTTGGTTTGTTTGTTTGGGGTTTTGTTTTGTTTTGTTTTTTTTTTTTGTCTTTATATCTTTTTATGGGAAAAACATTATCTAAACGTATATAAGAATTTCATGTATACGGTTTTTTATAAGTCTTACCTTCGACATGAGCGGACGATGGAGGAGTCGAAGTGATTGCTGAAATAGACATTGTCAATTACTTAACGTTGCTGAGAAATTATTAATTTTCACTTTGTGAATACAAGTCCTTAGTATTGTGAATCAATTGTTATATTACATGAAACACAAGATCCGATAGTATCTGCAGTAAATTTGATATATTCAACCAGTGCTGATGTTCGATGCCTCCTCTCGAAACGATGTAAGGTGGCGCTAATACCTAGTTCACACCATGAACGTCTTCATATTCAATAGCATCATTTAAGAACAAATAAATTTGCAGCATGGACAAGACATGTACGTCTGATGCATGGAAATAGGAAATAGTTTTAAAGAATGAAATGAATTGGGGTTTCGTGCGACTTTAAATGTATGCCGTCCCCTTTTGAATTAAGGCATTCATTTAGTTGGTGAATTTAGATCTATTTTCTTGTCATGTTATATTGTGTAAAACAATGTTGATGTCTATAAACGCTTGGGCATATATTCACCCTTTGGCGTAATGCAATATAAGAAACGTTTATTTCACACCGTCTACTACTTGCGTGACAGATGAGCGTCCTAAGTCGGCATCGGTTGTCCATTGGTCTTGTTGGTTTATGTGTGGTCTGTTGTGTTTCATGTTTCTACGGTGTGATTTGGTTTCGTTAGTTTATGTGTTGTCTTTTGTGTTTCATGTTTATATGGTGTTTGATTGTGTTCCTTTCCTTTCGTGTCTTTTTTTCTGTTGGTATCTGCATTGGGTGTTTTTTGAGTTTTGCTGTGGGTGCTACAAACGAATGTTGTTGGAGATCCTCTCTTTTCATTCAGTGAAAGAAGGTTTATTTATTTATCAGTTTAAAAAACAATCATAAAAAGATTATAATATATACCTTCACTTCTGTATTTTCCTACACACACATCTGCACCAGGGAGTTCAAAATTTGTGATTTCGAAGATGGGGTATTGTTGTAAATTTGGATCCAATGGTAGCAGGGCGTATCCTGTTGACATCGGAGAGGCGTTTGCTCTCTACGATAAGTCTTGATTTGTTTGGACTTGCCATTAGTTTTCTGATTTCTGCGATGATCTGATTTATTTGTCGTTTCTGTATCATCAAGGCCTGTGATTGCTGGTTCAATGGATCCATATATATCCTTAAGAAAGAGTTCTCCTTTTCACTAAGCTCTTTCTCCATCGATGTTACGCCGTTATTCAATTCTTCAATTTTGCCTCGAAGCTTCTCCAAATTCTCTTCCATTTCGACTTTGATTTTTTCTCTTCAGATCCTCAGTTTGGCTTATTTTAGCCTCCGTCTTCGGCAAGAATTCCTCCTGTAACATTTTCAATGCTTCGGCTAGATTTTTCAAACTGGAATGAAAAGCTTCATCAATGGTAGAAAAGTTATGCCTAAAATGACCTTCAGCAACGCAGAGGGCGCAACATAGAACCTGACATGTTGCACAAAATGTCATGATTACCTCATTTGGATGGTCACCACAGGACGCTGGTGTATTTTGTCGAGCAAATATAGCTTCTGAGTCTTGCCATGGCTTGACTTTATGACTTCTATGAATCTTCATACTTTTACATTTGTCACATACACTGGCTTTACATGTCACGCAGTACCAAACTACGGGTCTGTCTTCCTCATCACATCCATCGCATTCAACATGAGTCTGGAAGGACTCTTCACTGGCTTCGTCTTCAGACTCTTTATCAGACATATTCGCTTCTTTCCAAGAGTTCTGAAAAGTAGAGTTTCTTATTTTCTTTGTATAATATGATCGAATATACAACAAAGAGCAGGAAAAGGAAAAAACTTAACCTGAAGGCATTCAAGGGTATTTCATAGTTGATCGTCGTGGGTGCACACTAATTTCCTTTACTTATTCGTACTGCGAAGCACATAAGAACCAAGGACAATCACTCCCTTCTTATGACAGTCATCTGCCACGTTAGCAGCAAATATTTTGGTTATTTGGATTTCATGCGCACAACCCTCCTACTTGCCCGCTGACCATTGGTCTCGAAGAACGCATAGTTGTTGTATATGAAAGACTATATGAAGATGACCATACAAACAAGACGCAGGGTCTAAATAATACAAAGATGAATATGTAAATGGACAACAAAAACGAAGGGCCAACGAAAAATTGTCCGGGTTCTACCAGCTAGAGTGGGTTCATGCATTGAATTACCCGTGAAGTCAGATAGACATATAGAAAAGACAGGGCAGAAGAAATTCTATATTTAAAGGCACATGCACACAAAAGGATCCATAAAAGTATGAGTTGGACTATTCTACATAAGGCATCCCAGGACGAATTGTAGTTGTACAATCTAACGAGTCTAAACATGATGAACAATTCGCTTCTAGTGTGCCTGAAACAAAGTGCGGTGACGATTACCCTGGTCAGATAGCAGTCAAGAATCAAGAATGACGATAGAATAGTTCCTTAGTTTATTACTCGGACCTTCTATCGTTTTTGTTTCAACATTGAAAAATTATGTCACATTTGTGATAAAAGAGCTTTTCCATCAACAGACGGTTGTTGGCCGACGAAGAACGTCCGAACGAAACGCGTCGAAACTCGTCAAACATAAGGGGTCGTGTATAAAATACATGATATATCTTTCAAACAATTAAACAAAACCTATTAAGACGAATACATATAACTGTGTATGTATATATCCATGGTTTTTTCACTACTTACAGCAGTACTAATAAAGTTTTGATTAAGTGTTTGAAAAATATTCATCGTGTGTTTTATACACAACCCCATTAATATGTTCGGTGAGTTTCGTAGCGTTTCGTTCGGACGTACTTCGTCGGCCAACAGTCGTCTGATATTTATAAAGCTCTAAAGAGAGGTGTTCAAATGACCGTTGTCACGAATCGGTAGTGGCTAGTTTGTCTAGGTAGTAGGCTAAAGTGCTGATATGAGTTGTTTCTTTGATTTCCAGTTCTCCTGAATGGTTGGATTATTTGATTGAGAATGCGTCACCAATATATATGTAGTCCAGAACTGCGATGCCAGCTCCTTTTTGCCAGTAGAGGAAGAGACTGTATGAACTGTCACGTATGATTTAAGGAATTTATCAGGTAGAAGAGGATAAGAGTAGTGATAAAGAAGCCCTGACGGTATGACTGACTTTCCAACATTATATCCAACAAATTCCTGTCTGAACCACAAAGCACATTCTTTCCTAATTGCTTCAATCCGGATAATGCGAGAGTCTACACTTGCAAAGATTCCCTGAATGCTCAAGAACGAGATGGAAAAGAGCTAGGTGCGGCAACTTACTCCTAAACCTAGCAACATATGACTTCTTTCTGTTGAAAAGGAATATATATGGACGTTATTTTCGATGTGATAGATCTCTAACTATCATAACTAACGGTGCAAGTTGTATGTCTGTACTACTAATAAGACGCCCTACAGTGAAAGAACATACAGATGAGAATTTTAGCGTTCTCATTAGACTCAATGTTAAACATCGGCGATGTCACGTTAATATTAACACAGAAAACGTCCCCTCTAAATGTAGATTCTTTCACCAGTGAGCGTAGTATTGGTTGTATAAACATATAACTTTACACTCTCAGTTACGAGAGTCTAAAACTGAATGCCCAATATACCGGTGTGAATTTCGATTGAAAATTTGCTGACAAATGAGACAAAACTTTCGAAACAATTATGATTCAAGTAAGCTGCGCTGGACAGTAGAGTTTTCGTTCCGAGACAAAGGAGGGATCGATCTCAAACAAGACTCTGTTCTAGCACCCTCAGCAAACATCCACTTTTATAGATTGTTTACGTTTTGATTTTGTCTCGAAATATTCGGATCTAAAAAATGTTTTTCCTTATTCTTGTGAAAAGCACTTTGGCTGGAAGCATCACTGATGAGGATTTTTAAAAATATCAGAAACACGTGGCTGGTGTATTATAAATTGGTTTGAAATTTTCTTCAAGAAGGGTTAGAGTTGGAACCCTTCCGCATTATTAATATAAACACTTATTTCCTGTTGCAGTGTGAAACAGTATAACTCGTTCCCTGTAACATTGGATGTTTTAAGTGTATTAATTTCTTCTTTCCAGCTCTGTCACCAGAAGGAAGTTTTGTTTTTGCACTTTTTTTCAATTTGACATACATATTATTTGGCTATTTCGGAAACTTGTCATTTCATCAAAAAATTTCAAAATTAAAGGAGACTAGCATATGAGCACCATCCCTCCAATGCTATTTTGAACATCGATTTTATTTGGATTTGCTGTAGGAAATTTCGAGCCGTGTACTCTCTGTAAAGTAAATACACAAATTTAAATTCTAGAAAAGGATAAAAAAAAGGAGCGCTACTGAAATGAATTTTGGCGGCTTATGAAAAGCACTTTTGCTGGAAGCATCACTATCTGAAACACGTGTCTGGTGAATTTAAATTGGTTTGAAATTTTCTCCAAGAGGGTATAGAGTTGGAACCCTTCCGCATTATTCTGTATCTGGCTGTGATTATTTCAGCATCATATTGTTGAAAATACTTTCTCTTTCCCTTAAATAAATATCATATATTTATAAGTCACAATTTCCTGACTTCATTACCACTATTCGTACTAACCACTGAAAATTAGCCTCGATCGATTTTTATACAAAAGGGTACAATTATACATTAAGTGTGTAAGGAAGTGAAACCCTTTCAAAGAAGTAGGGATATTATTCTAAGTATTTGACGCACATACGGTGCTAACAAAGAGGATGTTGGTACTGTTAATAAAACACCTACTTTACTCTCATATTATACTTAAATCCGGAAATTCGTTTTTCATGTAAACGTCAAAATTGTAAAATTTGGAGAATATGATCGGTCCCTGCAAAGTGCGAAATGAAACAAAAACGAAACGAAACGAAACGAAGCAAATTGAAACGAAACGAAACAAAACAAAACATAAAACTTAAAGAACTTGAGAAAAAAAACATAAAGAGGAATTACATACTAGAGGGTATCTTGAAATGGTCGAAGTTGACCTATAGAAACATAAATGTTCAATGCCGTAGATGTATTCTAGTGGACTAAGGGGAAGGGGATAAATGACCTCATTTTGAGACCGTAATGAAAAAAATATATCGGGGGAGCACATACGTACCAACCTCAAAACGCCCACTGCAAAAACACAAAGTAGACACGCGCAGAAAAAAAACGCAAACGGCACATTGAACGCCAAATCACATAGAAACATATAGAAACACAAATGACTACAATAAACCAACGAGACCAATGGGCAATTGGCAATTGGTGCCAACCTAGGACGGCCATCTGCCACATCAGCAGCAGACGCTGTGGTTATCCGGACTATGTGTGCATAATCCTCCAGAGGTCTCGAAAAACTGTCAACTGTGGTGTAAAACAACATCCCCACTGCAAGATGACCACACAAACAGACAGCACGACACAGGGGCCCAAGAAACACTCAGACGGATATGCAAATGGACACAAAAACACAAGGCGAACAAGACAGTACATCATAATTAACTAAAAATCTACACGATGTCAGCAATTAGTTATACATGTATATTAATTATTCCATCTTTTTTCTCTTAAAGGAACACTGGTGAAGACTGCTTCTCGAAAACTTGCACACCTTGTGCAATTAAGTTTATGAATTTTCTACTATAACGTCGAAGTTATTGAATCATCTCCTATACAACATTTCCAACTGACATGTCCAAATCTGATTATGAAGCTGGAATTAATTAAATTCTTTATAAATCTAAGGACATCTATAGTTATTTTAAAACATTTTGTTTTACGTCTGTCAGGCATATAAACAACAAATGCATTATTAATATAAGGAAAGTATGTAAGGAAAACATGAAAGAAAAGTATATTTCTTCAAGTGAAGTATATAATTTTGACTTTTAGGAAAATCACAAATCTCCTGATACATATATTAATGATGGAATAGGCATTATTGGGTCATTAAAATCATTTACTGATATCTTTTACATGTACATGGAAAATCGTGTTTGTGAGTGTTTCTTTTTTTCTTTTTTCCTTTCAGGTACCCGCCCGCGGACAAAATACAAAATATTTAGGTCAAATGTTGAATAAAAAAAACGTAAATTAGCTTACCTCAAAATATTTGGTATATTTATGAATGTATTAAAGTAAACGTTAAAGTACCTGTCAGTTATTCAGAACATTTCGTTCTTTTTAAAGCCATCCTTCAATGCTGCCCTGATGGGTTTCCGATAGGAAGATACAAACTTTAGAATATCCGCTTGCATAGCTCTTCACTTTTATGAAATAGGGAACGATTTAAGCTCTGTATCAATAGTTAATTATCCTTCTCGAAAAATCATTAGAGTATGAATATCTCCCTCTTTTCTTTTTACACAAGAAAAATAATGAAAAGTTTGAAAAATATAACTTTCAACCAAAATTAGTTCAAATCCATTAAATGCGACAATTATGCAGAAAATGAGTACACAAAACCACAAATTAATAGAATTATTCAAAGAAATAGTTCAAAAATGGGCATTACTGACAAGGTCCGAAAAGATGTCAAAATGTCGGTTTATCGATATGTGAATACGTTCTGAAGTTTCCCAAAGAATACCACCCCCATGAACTACTTTTGCCTGTGATGGGACAATCTTCAAACGGATCCGATTGAAAACAACAACATGTGTAGGGGATTATGAGTACTTCATTCCTACCAAATTTATTCAAAATAAACTATTCAGTATTTCTGGAGAGAAGTCGAAACCCCTTATAAGTTTACAACAGACGGAAGCCAGACGGCACGCTATGATCATATAGCTCACTTGAATTTCGCTCAGGTGAGCTAAAAATGAAGGAACAAACGGTGACAATAATACGGTACTTCGAAACACGAAGTACAACTCTATAATGAAAAGTCTCTTTAGTCTCCAGAGCACAGTGCAGGTGGGGGTTTTATTGTAAGTGGCATTATCCCTCTGTTTTTGTTTTTGAATACTAAGTATAGAAAGGCGACTGGACAACTGAAAAATAATTTGTTTAACTCTGCAGATTAGCAAAGTGCGTTTTAGCAGCGCCAACTACAGCGCATTCCGCACTTGTACCGGAATTTTGAGATTGTTCATTAGATAAAGTTGTTCATCGTGTTGATACGGAGCGGAGTTCATTGTCTCATATTTTTCTTTTCGCGTGGAATTTTTTTTTCAAGAATTTGTAAGTCTTTTTTATTGTGATTCTTTTTTTTGGGGGGGGGGGGGGGTCTGGTTTCGCTTTTGTGTTTGACTTTCATTCCCTGATTCGCCTTCTTTGTCTGCATAGAATTACAGGAACCTTACAGAAAGCAAGTACTCAAGGTCATCTACCAAGTTTGTGTTTTTCGTGCCGATCGGTCAACAAATACGGCCGGCGAGGGCACTGAGCCACGTATTAAAAGATTTGAATTTTATCAGACATTTTGCATTATTTTTCTACATAATCCCCTTCAGTATTTATATACAATTTTTTCCTTCGGCGTTTAAGGGCCTTAATACTACTTGTAAAGAACTCTTTATCTAGACTGGTGAGAAAACCATCCATTGCAAGTAAGACATCATCATCGGACTGTAAGCGGGTGTCAGAAATAGCTGCTTTCAGTTTTTAGGAATAGATGAAAGTCTGATTTATCAGGTTAATAAGGCGGATGCTCAGTCAAATTAAAATCACAATCATAAATGGAAGCCATGGCAGTGACAGACTTGTGAATAGGAACATATTGCCCTGATAGAACAACACACCTTTAGTGAGCTTTCCGCTTAAGTTTTATATTTTCCCGTAACTTTGCCGGAAGTGAAACATAGTATGTGTCATTGATTGTTTGTCCTTCTTGGAGATAATCTATCAGCAGAATACCTTCTGCATCCCAGAAAACCCAGGCCATAACCTTCCCAGCTGAATCAGTCAAAGGAACAGTCTTTGCTTTCTTAGACGGAGGTGAGCCAGGGTGTTTTCACTATTTCGACTGGGAGAAATGATGGACCCATGTTTCATCCACAGTGACAAATCGGTGATGAAAATTGACAGGATCTCTATTAAAAAGGTTCAGATCAGCACGCCAAAAAGTGCGCCTGGTGTGCATCGAATCAACTGTCAGAAGTCTTCGTACCCAAAGGGCCGAAAGCTTTCTCATTTCAAGATCTTCAGTCAGATTAGAACGCACTTTTTCCTGTGAAATACCAAATGTATTGGCTATATATCTTTCTGTAACTCTTCGGTCAGTCATAACAATATCATAAACTTAATTGATCATTTCTGGAGTTGCAACAGTGAAATTGTTCGGGGAGCATAAAAAGGAACGACACAAAAAACATCAACTTAACAATCAGACGGAAACAACGATTACAGTCACGTCAAACAATCAGACGGAGACAACTATTACCGTAATGTCAAACAATCAGACGGAGACAATGATTACAATCACGTCAAACAATCAGACGGAGACAATGATTACAGTCACGTCAAACAATCAGACGGAGACAATGATTACAGTCACGTCAAACAATCAGACGGAGACAATGATTACAGTCACGTCAAACAATCAGACGGCCACAACGATTACCGTCAAGTCAAGCAATCAGACAGAAACAACGATTACAGTCACGTTAAGTATTCAGACGGAAACAACGATTACCGTCAAGTCAAACAATCAGACAGAAACAACGATTACAGTCACGTCAAGCATTCAGACGGAGACAACGATTACCATCAAGTCAAACAATCAGACAGAAACAACGATTACAATCACGTCAAACAATCAGACGGAGACAACGATTACCGTCAAGTCAAACAATCAGACAGAAACAACGATTACAGTCACGTCAAGCATTCAGACTGAGACAACGATTACAGTCACGTCAAGCATTCAGACGGAGACAACGATTACTGTCATGTCAAACAATCAGACGGAGACAACGATTACAATCACGTCAAACAATCAGACGGAGACAATGACTACAGTCACGTCAAACAATCAGACGGACACAACGATAACAGTCACGTCAAGTATTCAGACGGAGACAACTATTACCGTCAAGCCAAACAATCAGACAGAAACAACGATTGCCGTCACGTCAAACAATCAGACGGAGATAACGATTACCGTCAAGTCAAACAATCAGACAGAAACAACGATGACAGTCATGTCAAACAATCAGACGGAGACAACGATTACCGTCAAGTCAAACAATCAGACAGAAACAACGATGACAGTCATGCCAAACAATCAGACGGAGACAACGATTACCGTCAAGTCAAACAATCAGACAGAAACAACGATGACAGTCAAGTCAAACAATCAGACGGAGACAACGATTACCGTCAAGTCAAACAATCAGACAGAAACAACGATGACAGTCATGTCAAACAATCAGACGGAGACAACGATTACCGTCAAGTCAAACAATCAGACAGAAACAACGATGACAGTCATGTCAAACAATCAGACGGAGACAACGATTACCGTCACGTCAAGCAATCAGACAGAAACAACGATGACAGTCACGTCAAACAATCAGACGGAGACAACGATTACCGTCAAGTCAAACAATCAGACAGAAACAACGATGACAGTCATGTCAAACAATCAGACGGAGACAACGATTACCGTCAAGTCAAACAATCAGACAGAAACAACGATGACAGTCACGTCAAGCATTCAGACGGAGACAACGATTACCGTCAAGTCAAACAATCAGACAGAAACAACGATGACAGTCATGTCAAACAATCAGACGGAGACAACGATTACCGTCAAGTCAAACAATCAGACAGAAACAACGATGACAGTCATGTCAAACAATCAGACGGAGACAACGATTACCGTCAAGTCAAACAATCAGACAGAAACAACGATGACAGTCATGTCAAACAATCAGACGGAGACAACGATTACCGTCAAGTCAAACAATCAGACAGAAACAACGATGACAGTCAAGTCAAACAATCAGACGGAGACAACGATTACCGTCAAGTCAAACAATCAGACAGAAACAACGATGACAGTCATGTCAAACAATCAGACGGAGACAACGATTACCGTCAAGTCAAACAATCAGACAGAAACAACGATGACAGTCACGTCAAACAATCAGACGGAGACAACGATTACCGTCACGTCAAGCAATCAGACAGAAACAACGATGACAGTCACGTCAAGCATTCAGACGGAGACAACGATTACCGTCAAGTCAAGCAATCAGACGGAAACAACGATTCCGTCAAGTCAAACAATCAGACCGAGATAACGATTACCATCACATCAAACATTCAGTCGGAGACAATGATTACAGTCACGTCAAACAATCAGACAGACACAACGATTACTGTCACTTCAAGCATTCAGACGGAGAAAACGATTACCGTCAAGTCAAACAATCAGACGGAGACAACGATTACAGTCACGTCAAGCACTCAGACGGAGACAACGATTACTGTCATGTCAAACAATCAGACGGAGACAACGATTACAATCATGTCTAACAATCAGACGGAGACAATGATTACAGTCACGTCAAACAATCAGACGGACACAACGATTACCGTCACGTCAAGCATTCAGACGGAGACAACGATTACCGTCAAGTCATTCAATCAGACGAAGACAACGATTACAGTCACGTTAAGTATTCAGACGGAGACAACGATTACCGTCAAGTCAAACAATCAGACAGAAACAACGATTATAGTCACGTCAAACAATCAGACGGAGACAACGATTACCGTCATGTCAAACAATCAGACCGAGATATCGATTACCGTCACATCAAACAATCAGACAGAAACAACGATTACAATCACATCAAATAATCAGACGGAGACAATGATTACAGTCACGTCAAGCATTCAGACGGAGACAACGATTACCGTCAAGTTAAACAATCAGACGGAGACAACGATTACAATCACGTCAAACAATCAGACGGATACAATGATTACAGTCACGTCAAACAATCAGACGGACACAACGATTACCGTCACGTCAAGCATTCATACGGAGACAACGATTACCGTCAAGTCAAACAATCAGACGGAGACAACGATTACAGTCACGTCAAGCATTCATACGGAGACAACTATTACAGTCACGTCAAACAATCAGACGGAGACAACGATTACAGTCACGTCAAACAATCAGACGGAGACAACGATTACAGTCACGACAAACAATCAGACGGAGACAATGATTACAGTCATGTCAAACAATCAGACGGAGACAACGATTACAGTCACGACAAACAATCAGACGGAGACAACGATTACAGTCACGACAAACAATCAGACGGAGACAACTATTACAATCACGTCAAACAATCAGACGGAGACAATGATTACAGTCATGGCAAACAATCAGACGGAGACAACGATTACAGTCACGACAAACAATCAGACGGAGACAACGATTACAATCACGACAAACAATCAGACGGAGACAACGATTACAGTCACGACAAACAATCAGACAGAGACAACAATAACAGTCACATCAAACAATCAGACGGAGATAACAATTACAATCACGTCACATCATTTAAACTCAAGAGTCAACACTTTTAAAATACATGTATATAAATCAGTGAATGAAAGTGAAACAGAAACACCGACACCAGATTTCAAAAACAACAATAGAAAGGCGTACGAATTTTGGAAAATAACAGATTTTTCTCAAGCGAAAAGAAATAAAATCGGACAAACAGGCGGAGACAATGACAAAGCTCCAGAGAAACACGAAGGACAACTTATCTAATGAAAAATACGGAAGTGTTCCAACTCTATACCTTTCCGAACAAAATTTCAAATCAATTTATAATGCACCAGACACGTGTTTCTGATATTAAATCCTCATCAGTGTTGCTTCCAGCCAAAGTGTTTTTTTAAACCCAGCCAAAATTAATTTTAGTAGCACCATCGGGTTATATTTTTTAAAATTAAATTTGTGCAATTTGCAGAGAGTGCGTGGTTCCAAATTTCCTGTAGGGTCGATTCAGTAATGAACTATTTCCACTTCAAATTCGGAGGGCATTGTAAAAGGCAATGTAGGTGGTGGTGTTGTTACAACACGCCTTACTAATGATTTTCATACATTAAAAGAAATATGTTACACACCTAATGCAAGCATAGTATCCAAGTAGGTAGGACCAAAAGGGAAACTCGTTTTTGCATACATAGCCAGACTTTAACATAAATCACTATGGTGGCATATTTCTGCCATCTACATAGTTTTGTATCAACATAATTATCACACCAAAACGTGATAATTATCTCGACTAGTCGCCATAGATTTAAGAATATGTCGACATAAAGTAAATGTTTTCTTGACTTGTCAAGATAAAGTATCATGACCGTCTCGATAACTATGTTGACCAGACGAGATAGCTAATTTAGCCGAGATACCAGATATTTATCTCATCAAGTCGAGATAGGTACCGTGGCTTATCGTGATAAGTTACCTTGCCAAGACCAGATAAAAGTGGTTTTACAAATGTACGTCGACATAACGCGAAAATTATGTTACATTGTCTAGATAGCTATCGTGACTAGACGCGATAAGTTATGTTGACAAAAAATTATGTGATGGCAGAAATATGCCACCATACGAACAGGAGATGTTTACTCTCCAGGGGCGTCTGATCTTATATCCATTGTGTATTCACTTCTTTGTAGAATATTGAAGTTAGTTTTATTCTTTTGTCTGAGGGTGACAGAGGGTGTGTGAGAGAGGGTGTGTGAGAGAGGGTGTGTGAGAGAGAGTATTTTCCATTCTTCATACTTTTTGTTGGTGTGGTAGTTTTCAGTGTTCACCGTCTTTCTGTTTTGAAATAGCAGGTTCCTCAAGACATTTCTATGACAGGCTTTGAAATAACTAAATTGTACTTTTATATTATATTCTACGTCTTCATTCATTCATTTAATCAAGTAGCGCCACCTACAACAAATTCGATTTTACAATAGAGATTATTGAGTGTAATGTTTAATTTAGTTTAAACATGTTTTATTTCTTAACTTAAATGAGTGTAATGTCTGGGTACCTGTAGTTGTGTTTCTGACGGAATGTATTCTCTAGCTTAAATCCATACAGTCAGAATAAATATTCACAGTTTTCTTTTCCTAATTTCTGATACCACGGCCATTGAACGACGTCATGCCCTTTCAATCAATACAGCACGTACATTTAGTGGCCGCTCAACAATCAGTTCAGGGCCCAAGGTTAACAAACCGTTTTGAGATCGTTCTCCGTCCCCAAACTCTGTTATCTTACTCAAATATGAGATCGTCTCTAAAATTCGAGGTTATAAAAGTGTCAGGTTTGAGAACGAGCTCAAACTCTGTTAGCGTTCTCAAATATGAGATCGTCTCTAATATTCGAGGTCATAAAAGTTCTAAAGTTTGAGAACGTGCTAAATAGAGAGCTGGGTCTGGTAGAAATCATAAAATATTTTTAGCATGAAAGCTGCATGTTCTCTAGTTTAGTAATACGGCGTTAATTGAGAACGCCATTTGTCTTTCTCTCTGACACATTACTAGAGGAACACCAGGGTTGTGGGTTTGAATCCCGCTGCGAGCTTCCCTTCCTTTTTTATTTTCAGTTCTTTTGTTTGTTTGTTAGTTTGTTTTTGTTTTCATTTGTTTATCATGTTTTAATATGCATTTGTAAAATATTTAAATAGTTCTATTTGATTTTTGATACATATTTTTGTTTACGCACCTTGTCATTTTTATTCAAGTTAACATATATTTCCCGTCATTTTCCCCTAAGTTATTATTGATATATTTACAGCTAAATTTGTATATTTTAGGTAGAATTTTGTTTTATAAATGAACGCGTTTGTGAAAGAATTTTTATAAAATCTGAATTTCAAATGATTCTCTAACTCTGCTGGTAAGGAGATGGAGGGAGTTTTTTATCTTAAAATATTTTAGAATGGGTACTCATATTTTGATGAAAATTAAAAGAGAGGAGGGAATCTCCAACCAGACTCGGTTGCAGCACTTACAGCAAAGGACCAAAACACATGATGTGAAATACAGTGTAGACAAACACAGCAAGAGACGTAATAGAGACATACGACATAGTTCTCTAAACACTAAACACAAAAGACTACACATAAACCAACGAAACCAAAGGGCAATCGATGCCGACTTACGATGGTCATCTGCCACACCAGTATCAAATGGTGTAGTGATCTGGATTACGTTAGCACCACCCTCCCACTTTTCCGGTTATCCAAAGGTCTCGAAGATCGCACATAACCTCCTCACTATAAGATGACCACACAGACAAGACAGCAAAAAGCAGGGTCCCAAGCAACACACAGATGAATGTGTAAATGGAAATAAAAAGGGGGCTTACGAGAAGCAGCCCGTGCTCTGCCGGCTGTAGCGAGCTCATGCATGTTACCACCTGTTAAAAGGGATCAAAGACTCGAGTTTGAATGGTTTTTGGTGAACCTCTCGTTTAAAAAAGAACTTATTAATATAGTTTGTTATATTTCTTTCATCGAGTCAATTAAACAACCATAATAGTTCTTATTTGCCCATTACAATCTTACTTAACAAGGCTTTAATGAAAACATACACTGCAAGTTTCCAGTGTTTTCTGCAGAGCAATAAGGACGAGACTCTTGTTTATTTTTTGCAGCACAGTATATACAATAAATGTACTTTCTTTGTGTTGCATACCCATACCAAAACACAAATTATTACCTTTTTGTGTGTTTGTTTAGATAGAGGATCTAAGTACCCGAAACGTCCATGTCTAGTCCATGCTGCAAATATACCTATTCTCAAATAATAGGCGATTTTCATATTACCGCAGCTGACTTGCATTTTACACATTCCAAGACGCGACATCACAGGTTTTGACGTAACTTTTAACTATGACGCCATAGCATATTTATGACGTCATAATTAGAAATAACGTCAAAGGTTGTGATGTCGGGTCTTTGCGTGTCTAAAATTCAAGTCTAGCGGTAATATGAAGAACAGTGGCAGATCCAGCGCCCCCTTTGAGGGGAGTCAAAGGGCGAATTTTACCAATTTTTGTGTCGCCTGCGAAGCATAGCGACACTTAGGGATCACTTTGTCCGTTGTCCGTCTGTCCGTCCGTCTGTCCGTCCGTCAGTCAGTCCGTCAGTCAGTCCGTCTGTCTGTCACACTTTGGGTGTCACAGCCCATAACTTTTGAATGGTAAGTGATAGGACTTTGATATTTCACATGTGTATTCCTTGTGACACGACCTTTCTACATATACCATAATTTTTGACCTAATGACCTTGACCTACATATTTGACCTACTTTTCGAAAAAATAAGATTGCTTATATCTTTTGATTGGTAAGGGATAGGGCTTTGATATTTCACACATGTATTCCTTGTGACTAGACCTTTGTACTTATACCATAATTCTTACTTTGTGACCTTGACCTATATATTTGACCTACTTTTCAAAAAAGTTAAAATGTTCTATATCTTTTGAATGGTTAGTGATAGGGCTTTGAAATTTCACTTGTTTATTGGTTGTAACAAGACCTTTCTACACATACCATAATTTTTGACCTAGTGACCTTGACCTACATATTTGACCTACTTAAAAAAAATTAAGATTGTGTGTATCTTTTGATTGGTAAGGGTTAGGGCTTTGAAATTTCACTTGTGTATTCCTTGTAACAAGACCTTTCTTCGCATACAATAATTTTTGACCTACTTTTAAAAAAAGTTGGGATTCGCTATATCTTTTGATAGGTTAGTGATGGGGCTTTGATATTTCACATGTGTATTCTTTGTGACAAGACCTTTCTAAACATACCATAATTTTTTAACTTGTGACCTTGACCTAGATATTTGACTTTTTTTCTAAGAATTGCGTATATCTTTTGATTGCTAAGTGATAGGGCTTTAATATTTCACACATATATTTCATATGATGTGACCTTTGCTTTGTTTCCAAAATATTTACGTAGTGACCTTGACCAAGTTGATTGACACTATTATGTGAAATTTGAGATTGACCATATCTTTCAGTTGGTAAGTAAGAGGTCTGATATTTCACATATGAATTTCATTAGACTTTTATAGTGATACCAGTAATTTTGAACCATGTGATCCACCTCCTAGAATAAGCCACTTCGCAGGCGACACAAGCATTCCTTGGATTGCTATTTTTACTGAAAGTAGGCCAAAATATACCTGTTTTTGGACAATTTTGGGTCAGTGCCGGGGGCGGACGCCACTGGAAGAGGGTCTATTTGAAGACGTTTAACATTTTTATTTTCTGTAAACGATTCGTTATACGGAAGAAATAAGTTACGAGATTACGGCCCTTATTTTATCAGCTCCTTTTTATATTTGGTTGTTTTGGTTTTGTTTTACTTTTTTTGGTGGGGGGGGGGGGGGGTGTTATTCTGTGAAATTACAAAATACCCAACCAATCATCTCTCAATATTCCGGAATATCGTTGACATGTTAACATTTTTCATTCTAGAAGTTTTGCGAAAATCAAGCGTCTGTAAAACGAAGATTGAAATATTTTGAGTTGCTACGAACGCCAAAATGTTTGATGTTGCTTTGAAAAGTGCAGGTGCTTCGGTTGTTCTAGCATCATCAAGTGATGAAAAGTATCCTCCAGAAAATATTATAGATGGGTCAGTGCATTTCTTTATCAGGCATTTCAACTTTTCCTCAATCAGAAATATATCTGAGGAAATTCGGGAAAAAAGTTCTTTCCTTTCCGTTTGGACACCCGACATGTGGCTTTATTGGTCTTACATAAATTTTTGGCACTCATCGAACAACTGTCCGTTGCAGAGTCATCATCGCCATGTCATTCCCCTTTTGGGATGCCTCATATTCTCTTGTACTGTCTGCACGGCTCACCTTGGAAACTGGATAAATGTAGTTTTGATAACTTTGTCATGCAAAAATTAAGATAAAATCCATATCATTGAATAGATCTCGCTTAGTCGTAAATTTTGTATATGTTACATGGTCGAGGATATTCATATTATACTTTTAGCCCGGCAATTTCAGTGTCAAATTTCAACCTGATGTCGCTGAATTTAACACTGAGCCTATGGGGAGCATCATGGAAAAAATTAGCATGGGAAATGGCCCATCTAAAACTTGTTTTGTCTATAAATTTTTATTGTGTGCAATGTCTATCGATACCTTAGACCAAAGTTTATGACTAAGGCCATACCAAATTAATTAAATGTTCTGTGGATTTCTTGTGAAAAAAAAGGGTGCGAGGGAGCAAAAATATAATTATTTTATTTTTTTGAATTATTGCAGCTTTCAAGTGAGTGAAATAATACATCTCAGATGTTTTCCATACTCACAAAGGTATCCCCATGGGAATCTGGTGACTAGGAACCCTGGCACATAGCAGTACGGAAAAGATTTTCGAACGTTTGCCCTCCTTGACTTGTATATGTTATATGGGACAACAAATTTGATCCCAACGAAATTTTCAAACACAAAAGAATCATTTTCTTGGAAATTTGCACAATCTGAGACTTCTAGAAGCTTTAAAATTTGCAGAAATTAGAACCAACCTAAAAAATTCTTGAGCCAGAAATTTATTGGTGCGGGCGAGCATTTTATTTTCATAATATTATTTTTTGAATTTTGAAAAATATGGTGCGGGAAATCCAAAGAACATTTACTTAATTTGGTATGGCCTAATCAGGATCTATTGGATGGTATCAATTTAATTTAAATTTTTTGCATGATAAAGTAGCAGTCTTTCCAAAAAACTTTCAGCTCACATAGGTCATTCGGACCGATGTATTAAAGAAACACATAGGTCTGAAACAAAAACTGTCTGTCCGAAAAAAAACGGTAGCAGCCCCGGCCCGAACAACCTCTGACTACTTGTTAATCATGTTCTCATAAACACTTTAAAACAAACTAAGAAATTAAAATTATAATCATGAAACGTTTATAAGAGCTGATGATCGTTATATTCTCAAGAGGGACCGAAAATTATAAAAACTTGCACTGGAACATTTTATAACATTACCAATATACTCGCCAAAAGGCATCAGTCATTCGGACCGGCTATCGAGAGGAAAGCACTGGTCAGAACGTAATTTTGCCTGTAAGGACCGCGGACCAATATGTTATTGGGAAAGACTGAAGTAGTCAAAATTTCGTTTATCCAGTTTCCGAAGTGAGCTATGCGGACAGTAATGCTGCTGTTGACTGATTGCCCTGACAAGAATCCTTTGTCATCCATAGATAGTCTTACATGAGAACACTTGATCAGACTAACGAGTGCAGTGGCTCACATGCAATCATCAAGCCTCGATCTCATTAGTCACAACAACAATGGCGATTGATTTGAAGCAGTAAGATATACAAGCAATACAAGGTAATTAGAAACTCTCATTAGGGGAATGACTTACTTTTTGTCCATGCAAAGGTATTTATGTCACAAGCATGCCCACAATAGATCAAGGTCTATATCCCCTACCCCCTGAATAAAACTATGACTGGATGAAAAGGGATTCTGGTAAAGGGGCTTAGGGCAATCAGTCAACTGCAGCATATAATCAAATGGCCCATGCCAGAATCACAAAAGGGATTAGAATGCTTCATATAGCTCCTTCTATTATTTAAGGGGCGCATTTAACTACCCCATTGTATTGCCCACCCTCCACTAATGTGTATGGAGGAGAGTTATATGTTATCAAAACGGTACTGCTTGGATGGTCCGTATTCCAAATGGCTTTTACAAGATGCCACCACACTTAAATGTAGATACCCAATAGCTGCAGCTTGATTGTGAGTACCCAGCTGGGCCCTTTGTAGTCACCAGTCAGAAGACTAGGGAGGGACGCACAAATGGATCCAACATTCAATTACAATCATGACCATTCCTGGAATCAAACAGGATCATCAGATTGAGATTCTATTATCACCTCCACTCTAGGGCTGCAATTGGGTATCGAAACCAAACTTTCAATACAATACAATACAATGCAAAAAGTACCGATATCGGATAGATCAATTCAATTTTCTATTGTGTTAAACGTGCAAATTAACAATTTCATTCATGAATAACAACCCCTCTCCCAAACACAAAGTCAAAGGGGTTCCTGGTGCTTCAGTGTAACTTACATGTATAGTTCTCGCATATTTCTTTATATTTTACATACGATTTATACGTTCCCTGAAGGGGTTTTTGTAATTATTTTTTTCCTTATTTTGGCTGAAGTCATAGATCAATAATTTTTTGTCATTAGGTTGCAAACTTTCCAGTGAAACCCTTTTCAGAGTTTTCTGATGTGTTTTTGAGAGAAAACAAACACATATGGTCAGTTTGCATTTAAGTTTCTGAACTAAAATACTCAAGATTGAGTCTATATTGCGTTGAACTTTCAATAAATCATGTTGAATGATAAAAATATAACCTGCACGCCTACCTTTCAATTAAAAATACATGTAATATTCCTTTATCATTATTGTTATTCGTTGACTTCGAATCATAAAATAAGCATGATCGATCGAATTAAGAACATATCTGCCTTTTACAAACAAACAAAAATTATCAAAACATACATTTTCATGAAAATGCTCCATCTTTCACATGAAAAGTATGTTTTGTGCTAAAAATAACTGTATATAAATGTATTGGAGCAAAAATATCAATACTTGTATTGATGACCAATATTGATACGTACTGACAATTGACCCAACCCTAATCCACACAGCTAGCTCTCCCCATATATTTGTTTTACTGATATATTGTGTTCATCATTAAACTTCAATAAAACCAGAATCTAGTAGATGTAACTGCCTTCTTATTTATTATAGCCCATGCAAAAAAGTTTAGGGGTATATATGAATCACCCTGTCTGTCTGTCTGTCCGTCCATCTGTCTTTCCATCAAATCTTTTCCAGAGCATAACTCTTCCCCCTGTTGATGGATTTCAATAATATTTCACAGAAATGTTCCTTAGAACCTGAGGATGTGTCATGACCTTGAAATAAGATCAAAGGTCAAGGTCACAATAGACACCATTAGTAGAACCTTGTCCAGAGCATAACTCCTCCCCCTGTGCATGGATTTCAATAATATTTCGCAGAAATGATCCTGAAGACCTGAGGATGTGTCATGCTTTTGAACCGAGGTCATTGGTCAAATGACAAGGTCACAATAAACACCATAAGTGAAACCTTGTCCGGAGCATAACTCCTCCCCATGTGGATGGATTTCAATAATATATCACAAAAATGTTCTTAAAAACCTTAAGGATGTGTCATGACCTTGAACCAAGGTCATAGGTTAAAGGTCAAGGTCACAATAGACACCATTGGTAAAACCTTGTCCAGAGTATAATCCTCCCCCTGTAGATGGATATCAATAATATTTCCCAGAAATGCTCCTAAGGACCTAACGATGTATCATGCCCTTGAAGCAAGGTCATAAATCAAAGATCACAACAGACACCATTAGTGAAACATTGTATGGAATTTAGCTCCTTCCACTTTTGAAAGATTTCAATAATATTTCACAAGAAAGGTTTCTTGGGACCTCAGGGTGTGTCATGACCTTAAACCAAGGTCTAAGGGCAATGTCACAATAGACCCTTGACCTTCATCCAAGATAACTTTTCAAAGAATATTGCTGCTGGGGGGATATTTTGTCCTGTAAGGACAGTTTTCATTATCTTTGCGTATTATTTATAACAGTGTCAGTCCAGCTTCCAGCCAGGGCCACTCTTCAAAAGATTGTCTCTTTCCAAGTACTTTGAAGGGACTTCTTTCCAATTTTTATGACATTTCTATAGATTATTAAGAAGAGGATTCCTTTCATATGTCAATATATTGAAATTTTGTATCTTAAATGTTTTTTACAATCGTTTTTGCACCTCTAGTCACCCCCTATAATATCAATATGCAGGCTGGGGAAGTCACTATGAAAGATCCTTTATAATACAGGGGCTGTTGGTGCCATTTCAATGAGTTTTTATACAGAAATTTGTACGAAGAGTTGAAGAACTCTACCAATTTCATCACATATTTACCAACAGATTTGGATCCAGGATTTGATGGGGAGGGGGGGGGGGGTTCAAAATATTATTAACATTGATTTAGAATATTGGATCTTTGTATGGAGTTCAAACCAGTTCAGAATATTATTTCTTACTTACAGGAGTATGTTTTCATGGATCTTATTAAGATAAATACAGATTTTTGCAGGAGATAAAAGGCAGAAATTACATTTTTTTTTTTTTTTTTTGGAGATTTTTAGAGGGGTTGTGTACCGGGTGCATGCTGGGTTTCTTGAAACAAAACTAATGATACACATTATTTTTTTACAATTATGGGTTTAAAATATTAATATTACCTATAATTAACTGTTTTCAGGAATTCAGACACATTTTGGTCATCAACGGGGTTATTTCCTCAAGAAGTGGTAATCACGTACACATCTATGATGCGTATGTCAAGGATAGAAATAGCCTGTTATAATGGTGAGTTACCCCTCCCCCTCCCAGTACTATTGTGACAACTAAACAATTCAAATTCAGTTTCATTTATAAACAGTTTAAACTCTCAGTAATTTAATATTTTCACGACACTTGTATCAGACTTGGTGCACCTATTGATACTCCTGTATTATGCAAGATTTTTAGCTAAAAAGGTCAAGGTCACATACAGATAGGATGTATTGTACATATGTCTATGACATTTCTGCGGAAGGAATTGTTTATGCTGACTTTCAATGTTGAGGGTCAAAGTTGCAGATTAAAAATGAGTTAATAACAAGCTATCCTTGTGTAACACCTCTCCCTAATCAGCAGCTTTTATTTCAAGGGAAGGAAGGTTTTTTCTGCAAGGTCAAGGTTATAAGTCAAAGGTCAATTTAATATACAAGTGAAATATGTACTCCCTATCTTGAAAGGTGATAGAAATATTGTTGTAAGTATATTTCCTTAAAAGAAAGTCACATGTCAAGATCACTAGGTCAAAAGGTTAAGAAACATGTACAAAATGAAAGGTCTTGACATAAACAATGCACTTGTGAACTATGAACACCATATCTTAAAGAATAAAAGAGATATCGAAATGAGTGTGCTTTTCTAAAAGTAGGTCAAACTCAAAGGCCAACATATTTAGATTAAAGGTCAAAGGTATTAAATGAGAGCTTCTGTCAAGATAAATGCACCCAAGAAATATCAAAGCTTTCTCTGCTTTAGTTCAAAAGTTAAGTCCAATGCAAGTTTTCAGCTCACCTTGACGAAGTTGAGATGAGCTTATGCAGGCTTTCTACTGTTCCTACTTTTTCCTACTATTCCTACTTTTTTGTTTTGATCCTATTTTTTCCTCAAAACCTCCTACTATTCCTACTTTTTCATCTCAAAAGTAGAAAATTACTTGTTTCACTTGTCATCAACATCTGATTCAAAGTAATTAAAAAATTTCGGGCTCGCTTCGCTCGCCCATTCTGTATATTTTACATGAAAAATCAATCTGTCCTTATTTCTCTCTGTGATCTCCTCAAAGATGAACATTACCAGTCTACAACCATTGCTTACTGTGATTTTTGTGTCGTACTTACTGAAAATTGTCACTAAAAGTGATGGAAAATTTCCTACTTTTCCGCTATTAATTCCTACTTTTTCCGATTTTTCTCCTACTTTTTTCATTGACTACTCCTACTTTTTCATCAAGGTAGAGTAGAAAGCCTGCTTATGCTATAACCCGGTGTCCGCGTCCGGTTAAAGTTTTTGGGGTAACTCAGTATCTGACAAAGTGCTGATGCTACAGTAACCAAACTTGCACAAGTGATTCATCTTTGGATGCTGAGGTGAACCCATGCATCGGATGCTGCATCTGACCTACATTTTCCGGTTGAATGACTTTGTCAATGTTTGGTTAAAGTTTTTGGGGTAGCTCAGTATCTGAAAAAGTACTGATGCTACAGTAACCAAACTTGCACCAGTGATTCTTCTTGGGATGCTGAGGTGAACCCATGCATCGGATGCAGCATCTGACCTACTTTTTTCGCTTGAGTGATTTTGCCTTTAAAGGCCAATATTGAGCAAAGTTATGTGCTACATGTACCAAACTTGCATATTGGATGTATCTTTGATCAAACTTTCATAAAATGACCTTGACCTACTTTTTCGCTTGAGTGATTTTGCCTTTAAAGGCCAATATTGAGCAAAGTGTACGTGCTACATGTATCAAACTTGCATATTGGATGTATCTTTGATCAAACTTTCATAAAATGACCTTGACCTACCTTTTTCCCCTTGAGTGATTTTTCTTTTTAAAGCCAATATACATGTATTTAGAGATATGTTTAAATTGAACTCTGCTGCCGCGATGTGAGCTTCGTAATCTTCGTTTACACTATGTTTATATTCTTGATAAAATGAGGTCATTAATGAAGGTCAAGGTCACAGCATCATAAGTTATGATATCAGTGGAGGTACAATATGAATATCCTGCCTTACAAATAAAAAAAATGTTAGCATAAGTGTATTTTCCATCAAGTTGCTTAATCTTTATAATCAAGTTAATTAGGTCAAAAGTCAAGTTATCAAATGAAAAGTAATGAAAATGTGAAATGATTTCCTCCATGAATTCCTTTATTTCATAATAATATATCAAGTGTGTTTCTGATTTGTTCTAATGAATCTTTATTTATCATACTAGATTGGTCAATCATCCGATGTTGATTGTCTAGATACCTATAAGTTGGGATGTAGTGTTTAATTGTTTGATTTTTTTTTGCCTTGTTTCAGTTAAGAATGTTATGTTCCAATACAGCAAAGACATTGAACCTCTGAATTTTCAAGACTTATTCGAAAAAGGTAAACGTCTTATACATTGTACATGTTTAAACACGTTTTATTCTACCCAAACTCCAAAGTAATACATGTAAATGATTTATATCTAAAGTGACAAGATGACACATATCGGATGAATATACATGTACCTGTTGAAATAGTCTGAAAAAAAAAATAACCACGAAAAAGTAACTACGACAAGGTAAACGTCTCTTTCTACCCAACCTATTCTAGAAAGAATCAGAGGTATAAAATATGATGGGGGAGTAGATGTTCTGTTCTGTTGGTACATGTAGATTCACGGACTGCCAAAGTTTTACGCAATATCACCCACACCACACAAAGAATGACACATCCCTGGTATATGGCTCACTGTATGGTCTACATTTGTCTTTGCCCGGGTCAACTATAGAATACTACAATATTTGTTTATTTAGATAGTGCATGGTAAGATAACGGCACCAAGTTCCAACAGTCTTTAGGTGCTATTTTAAAAATTATAAACCTAAGAATTTCAGAGCCAGATGAAATGGAAAATAAAAAACAAAACAAAACGAGATACTCTACCATGTACCTTCGAAACTTGGAGTGGGACCAGGTTCCCGTGAGGATTGAGCATCTCCTGTTAGCACGGCACACACGTTGCCTTCACTCAAGATAATTGTCAAATCCAGTAAATTAATAAAGCCTGGGTATGCGAAACGCAAATGCCCCCGGTGGTATTTTTGTTAGTGTAAACACAATTTTCTGTTGAGTACATGCATGTATGTGAAAGGTCAAGGTCAGGGTCATTGGATTAAACAATTTTGGTATCAATGGAAAGGTCTTGTCACAAGAAATGCACATGTGAAATATGAAAGCCCTATCACTTACCATTCAAAAGTAATGCCCATTGTTAAAGTTTTTGAAAAGTAGGTCAAAAGTAAGGTCAAGAGGTCAAAAATTTTGGTATCAATGGAAAGGTCTTGTTACAAGGAATACACATGTGAAATATGAAAGCCCTATCACTTACCATTCAAAAGTTATGCCCAATGTTAAAGTTTTTGAAAAGTAGGTCAGAGGTCAAGGTCACGAGGTAAAAAATTTGGTATCAGTTGAAAGGTCTTGTCACAAGAAATACACATGTGAAACATGAAATCCCTATCACTTACCATACAAAAGTTATGTCCAATGTTAAAGTTTTGAAAAGTAGGTCAAAGGTCAAGGTCACGAGGTAAAAATTTTTGGTATCAATGGAAAGGTCTTGTCACAAGGAATACACATGTGAAGAATGAAAGCCCTATCACTTACCATTCAAAAGTTATGCCCAATAAGAAAGCTTTTGAAAAGTAGGTCAAAGGTCAAGGTCACGAGGTCAAAAATTTTGGTATCAATGGAAAGGTCTTGTCACAAGAAATACACATGTGAAATATGAAAGCCCTATCACTTACCATTCAAAAGTTTTACCCAATGTTAAAGTTTTTGAATAGTAGGTCAAAGGTCAAGGTCACAAGTCAAATTTTGGTATCAATGGAAAGGTTTTGTCACAAGGAATACATATGTGAAATATGAAAGCCCTATCACTTACCATTCAAAAGTTATGCCCAATGTTAAAGTTTTTGAAAAGTAGGTCAAAGGTCAAGGTCACGAGGTTAAAAAAAAATTGGTATCAATTGAAAGGTCTTCTCACAAGGAATACACATGTGAAATATGAAAGCACTATCACCTTCCATTCAAAAGTCCAATGTTACAGTTTTTCGGACAAACAGACAGACAAACAGACGGACAGACCAAAAACTATATGCCCCAAATCTTTGATTTCGGGGGCATAAAAAATTATTATAGTATGAATTCAGTGGCTACACCTACAATTTAAAGTGAATCAGATTTACGAGATGTTTGTCCAGTTATTGGTTTATCTCTTACGTCTGGTTGTCCTTGTATGACTTGAAACTAATTAGAAAGTAAGACGTCAAAAATGAGACGCGAACACACGAAATGTGGAATCACCGACATGAAAAATAGAAAAAACAAATGAAAGCCCTTAGTCAAAAGAACGATGGCGTGCCGATTAACATGCACAAAGTCCTCTCAATGAAGTATAAGTTCTCCTAACAGTGATTATACGGATACTTTCTTTTATGTCATAAACAAGACAATATGTCTATGAACGCCAAAGCCTAAATAGAATTTCAAAACAATCCTATGCTTTGACGACGGGAATCCATAACTGACCCTGTTCAAATATCATCGAAAGATGATCCTACTTATCTTTTTTAAAACTTAATCGATATTTATGGATATCATATCTGATCTAGTATTGTGCAGGCGACCCAACCCTGGATGGGTGATAAACGAGATCTCCATGGCCAGTGTTTTCGTTTGTGTTGAAAGTTTAATGCTACTTCATTGATCCAACCTTTTGGTATGCATGCATGACTTCCTTCGTGTGCATGTCTTACGTCTTTTGTAAACGGGTGCACGTGCATTTATGCGTTCTGCTTGCAGAAAAGAATTCATGTCCTAATACTCAATGGCAAAGAGGTGTGTTTCTAATGCTAGTATGTTAACATCATTTGCCTTGCAATGAAATCATGTCGGAGCTATTACATATATGTTTTTGATGAAATCTTGAAGAATATTTGTAAATTTTTAATGTAGAAAGATAGGAAAATTTCTTGACCTATCGATGAAAATCCACTTGAAGGTCAATGAACTTGAGGTTTTAGCAAATTTTCAATTATTTTCCGACTTTCCTCGCTAATATGTTTCAAATCTTGCATTTCAGAGCTAGATTCCACGGATGGTCAGCTACAATTAGAGGAATTTCCTGTCAATAACGTGGAGGCCCAACATCTCCGAGTGGTCATAGAGTCAGGCCATGACCACTTTGTGTCCATTCATAAACTAACGGTCAATGGGACGGCTATACACGGATGATCCTATACTTTATGAAACATCATGTCTCTTTATTTGTAACATGTATATTGTTCATTTATGTTTACATAAGTTATTCGTGCCCTACTGACATAAAATTGTTTTCCTCCCGGTCTGTCCGTCCATCTGATTGTCTCTCGGGTAGATTTGGTGTGTTAAGTCCGTATGAAGGGGATAACATGCTGAAGTATTCATGTTTTTGTAATCAATGCACTGAATCATAGAAGTTCACACATAAAACAACACTCGTGCATCATTTGTTTTTCTAATTGTTTTATTTTGTTCAGTTTTAAAGTTACATTTAACAGACATTCATTCTTTCAGAAATTGAAAGTGTTTTACCCTGTCACATACATGTACATTTGTATTTATAATATAGCATAAGGGACCAACGCTGAATATGCAAGAAATGTTTATGTAAAAAAATGCTGAAATAAAAAGATATTTCAATTTTCATTTTGTGTATTTTGTATTTTATATACATCATTCCTGATTTGATGTCTTCAGTCATAGGCAACACTTGTACAAGGTTGTGTAAAATCAGCATAATGACTTTAATATCTGGATTTGCAAATGTTACTCATGTATGTGCATGTCTAAACTTCATTTTTAATGTGGAAGATCCAGTTTTAATGTCTCGGGTCCATCAAGGTTGGATTTATTGACGTATTGAACGATCGATCTACACGTGCACTGAAGATACATAAGCACAACAAGGTTCAGAGTTTGTCAGAAAGAGCATGTCCACTATTAAAACGTATTACTGCATTAGTAGTTGGAATATTGCACCATGATGGTAAACTTCAGTGGTAAAAAGAAAAACAAGAGGAATGTGGAAGAGGATATTGTAAGTGAACGGACAGACTTGTTTTGGTACACTTTTTTGGACGGTATCTATACTCGGACTGATTTTGATTTCAAAATTTATAAGCGACTGATGTTTTTATTCGAAGCGGATATATAGATGAGATCACTTTCATCAAGAGGTATCAATAAGTAAACTTTAGGACAAACTTGTGGACTTTAACATTTTCGTCAACAACACATGCCGTTTCCTTCCGTGCAAGTTCAATCGGAATGCTAACAGTTTCCATCTCCCAGATTTCGTGGGAGAAAACAAATTCTGAGAATGGTGAGGTAGCTCCTAAATATCTACGCTAAATGCCCTCAAATATTTACCCTGGGATACTTAGAGTTGTCTTTTTTCAACAAATAATCCTTTTTATTGATATCGGTAATTACGTGAGTACTACTTTGGCGTGTTAATTTTTGTATGCGCTTCCTCATTTTGCAATATCCCACAAGAAAAAACACAACAAGCACTGATAAGCAAATACACGTTGCTATGAGAGCCCAGGAATCCGGACCGGTTATGACGTAATTTTTAGTCACCACTTCCGAGTAGGGGTATTCCCCAGTTGACTTGTGTTTTTGCATTAAGGAAGGAACTCTCCTGTTCCAGAAGTCTGTTTTTGTGGTTTTGAAGTTGAGTGCATGTTCCAGGTAGGGGTGACTGTTGCCCTGGTAAATCCTAACGTACTGTGGTCTGAGGGGAGAGTATGGCCGCATACTGAACTCTCTATGTGGCTGTAATGTCGGAACCCTGAGGGGAAAAACATTGAAATCTTTGACATACTATACGAACGGGCAAATACATAAGTCTATGTAAATGAGTTAAAGAAAACAAACAGCAAAAACATTGAACGATTATTGCGATTTTCATATATTAATAAAGTCTTGAAGTGTGCTGTGACTTTTACTTAATTCTGGATGTACATGCATGTATCAAATATTCATATATAGCACATAGACTTGAAGTGAAAATCTCACCCTGTCTTGAGAAAGCTTGACCATAAACGTAGTAAGACATTGGCCGTTTTCTTGTCCCTCTCATCATATCTGAAGTTAGTGTGACCAGTCAAAGGAAACCCGGAAAGGTAAAACAATTCTGATCCATGTATGACCCCTATAATATATTCGTATTATAGACAATATACATAATTATACCAGTATACCAATATTACGCATAAATTATTCTTCAGAACAACGCGTCAATTGTGATTTCTAGAGAAATTTTTAACCTAAAGAATATCTGTTACTTCTTATTACAGGGCTTTTTGCGAGGATTTTTTATTTCCATTGAATCATTTCATCACCCATTTTCCTTTTTCCATTCAATCAGCAATTTCACATCTACTGTATATATTGTTTGTTAGTTCTGTATTCCATACTATCGTATCGTACTTGACATAGATTAATAAAAGCGGAATCACAAACTGGTACACATCTTTTTTTTCTATAAATCCATCGAAAATTTAGACGTTAGCGTGACCTTCATTACAACATCTACACTAAAATATTATTCCCGCTACAATATTATTCCCATTAAAATATTATTCCCGCAAAAATATCATTCCCGCTATGATATTATTCCCGCTAAACTATTATTCCCGCTAATATAGTGCACGAAATACCTTTCCACTGAGCAAATATGGATTTATACTCGTAGTTGTAAACGTATACGGAAATGTTTCGTGACGTCAGAATCTGGGCCATTCGATGGGTGGGCGCCGTTATGAAGTAATCGCCAACAATCTGTAAAATATTTTAAAATTAAAGACGAAAACTTCCCTAAATTAAAAATGTCAAGCTATGAATCCCATCTCTGTCTTTTTTTTTTTTACTCTTTGTAGTAATCATAAGTATGTATAACGTCTATATTAATTGAACAAGATGTGTTCGTGAAACACTCGTGCCTCTCTACAGTATAAAACGTACGGCTGAATTTTTAAAAAAGAATATCAAAGGTCAGGGTTAAGGTAACGAGGTAAAGCAGACGGGCGTATCCATAAGGAACACACATGTTTGTGAAACACTGAAGATTTTGCCACTGTAAAATGTAGGTCATAGTCACAAGGACCATATTAGAAAGGAAATGTCTTGCAACAAGGGATCCATATACGAAATTTTACAGCCCTACCAATGAAAAACCTGGATCAGTATTAAAAGTTGGCAAACGGACAGACTGAAAACTATATTTACTAGTATGTGAACCAGAATCTTTGATTCCGAGGACACAAAGTTATGTTTGTCGACCTGGTATGACGGTTCAACCTCATTTCCATTTAAACTGACAAAATGACGATGATTGCCAAGTGAACCTATACAAAATAATGATGAATTCCCTGTTATATTAATTACAACGAAAAGAGAGTGCATTATCACGAGGGAACCTGTATGCAGTTTCTGTAAATTGGATCAGAAATCTAGCGTCTATAATGTCACTCATTAAGGTTCACGTTCAATTAGATAGGATGAAAGTACAGATGAGATATGGAGTCGTGTTTCAGTGTTTACATGTGAACCTCTGACGAACTGCTCCCCATTGCTGATAGAGCCAGAAAGTACAATTATTAGTTCGGGGATCATATTGGGCGTAATTACAATGGTAAACCAAAATATACTTATATCCCATTACACTATAATGGATGTTATGTTTTTAGGTAACACGCTCCCCGTGTCTGGTTACTATAATCTGTCAACACCCACTTCACTTCTGTCGAGTCATCTTGTCTTTTTTGTACTTTAGCATTCTCCATTTCTTAAAGACGTGTTCAAAGTTTAAAATTTGAAATTACAACAATCTTTCGCACCTGGCTATTACATATATATAGGTTGGAACGATTATGTAAGATATTTTTTTGCAAATCTATATCGTATTCCCTTTCTTTCAAGTTGAAGCTATTTGCTTTTAGCTCACCCGAGTCGAAATCGCAACACTGCTTGTTTTTGAGTGTCATGTAAACGTATGTCGTCTGACTGTCTGTCCATCGGTCCGTCCGTCGAATAATATTACATCTTTGACTTTACTGACTGTCGTATTTTCGACTTTACATTGGGAGTAAGCTAAATCTTTGGTCTGTCACGTCAATGCTTTACATGCTAGATGATAGGTTCGGTATTTAAATTTCCAAAATTATAATTTTTGCTCGATCCTATCAAATTGCAACTTACCTCGGAAAATATTTTTTCAACTGCATCTTTCATATCAAGAAATGGCCAGCTTGTGTAGAGGTCAAGGACGACATCTGAAGGATTAAGTATATCTTAATGTACTTTTATGATAAAAGATCAGCATATTGTACTTTTTCAGAAAAAATAGTCTACAAAAGACACGCAATACGTGTATCATAATTCTTCTTTTCGTCTTTGAAATATGGAATTAAAAAATGTCCAAATGAATGCATATGTGCACTTAGATTTCTGACTGAAAATAACGGCTAAATTCCCCTCGAGTTGTTTCATGATAATATTAGAAGAACGTAGGACAGGACCCTGGTTTAGTATATATCGTGCCAAAAATGTTCACCGGGAGTCATCATCCGAAGCCTCGACTCCGACCATCAATATTTAATAGTTCCTTCTTCTATGTACAGTTAAACCTGTTTAAGAGACCCTTTAGTGGAAGGTCAAATCAAGGTCACATAAGACAGGTGGTCTCTTAATACAGGTTCATTTGCATGAAAAAATGTTTACACTTTGGTCACTTAAAACTGGAAGTCTCTTAATACAGTGGGTTACAAAGACAGATTTAAATGTACTTGAAAATGAAACTATCATGTTCCAAGCTTGAAGATGTCAGCAAATAAATCTACACCTTACAAATGATAGTTTCCTTGTCACCTTTGACCTCTAACATGGACAATACGCTTGCTTTTCTGACATAGCAACCAAGTATGCTTACATGCTAAATCATCCACATTTGAACACTAATCCTTCTCTAATCAACTTATCAGATCACATTTCAATAGCTATTTTTGCAGACCCCGGGGTCTTTTACCCTGTGCCCCATTAGGTCATTGCGTGATACTAGCAAAGCAGCGAGTCCCTGTACTCCCTGCATCATGGAAAACATCCATTTTAAAAATGTTGTCCTTGCTACGCCACTGTATGCTGATCAATAGAATCTAATTCAAGGTCCTTTGCTAAAGGTATGATCTGAATGTTATCCACAAGGTTTAATACTAGTAGTTCAATTGCATAAGACCTTGACCTTTTCCTCCTATTGTGGTTATTGTATGTGACAAATATGAAAATATTGAGGCATCTATACTTCAGTGATATCTCATGTCCAAATGTTTTCAATGGTAAAACTATCTGTGGCCTTGACATTTGATAATTAAAATCAAGAGGGTTCATCCTCTTACCACAGTGATCCAATTTGGCAGATTTGAAGATCTCAGCCAATCGCATTTGTACAAGCTTGTGGACAATCTGCAACTGGCTGTGACCTTGACCTTTAGCACCCTATCTTTAAATCAATTCAGTTCCCATCTTGCTACAATGAAATCATCGTATGAAAAAGGATAAGTGACTATCATGTAATCAAGGAAATTAAAACAGATTCAAACTATAACAAATACCGAAGACGGACGTATGAAAACCATGCACGGATCCAGCATTTTTTATCAGAGGGGGGTCCAACATTTATGGAAGTCCATCCATCATTTAGGTATATTTCGGTGCAAATGACAGGGAGGGGGGCAACGTTTTGCACTAAGGAATGATTTTGGAGGGGGTTGAATAGCATGTAAAATTGTGTTTGCTTTCCTTTCAAATTAATTTTATGAAGAATCGGCGAGCGCAGCTTGGTTTTAAAGCCTTTTTATGCATTTTAGGCACCTTTCAATTAGAAATGGGCCAAAGCTGGACACCATCTCCAAAAGTCTCAGGTAGGGGGGCATGAAAACTACAATTTTTACATCTTTTGCCTTCATTTTTCATATAATAAAATATTTGAGATTACAATTTCAACTTTTGACCTTCGCGTACGACTGAATAAGGATTGTCCATGATGTTTGTAAGTGCAGCAATTAAAACGACTTTATTAAAATAGTTTGCCTGGTACAGAAATAATTTCATAATTTATAATGAGGACAGAACGGTAGCTATTATATTCAAGATGAGTTTGATTCGAAGGAAGTCGTTTTTATGTCAAAGGATAACAAAACAAAATCTTCCAGTAAAATTATTATGGTGGGGATATTTTAAAATAGAGTTAGCGTCTTTTCCGCTAGGAGAAGTAATTTGCCGAGTCATGTCATGTTTATTTATCTATTTCCAAATGTCAATGTACAAAAACATCTAAAAACCCCCACAAAATAAAGCAATTACAAGTCATTACAAATGATAAGAGTTTATGGCTATTTTACCCTGGATATTATGCAGTAATTTAACATCCCACTTACCCACTATGTTGGGAATATCAGGTAAATCGCCTCTGAAGCAGTACATTAACGTCAGTAATTGGCGGATGCCGTTATCCGAACCTCCAAACGCTTCTATAAGAGGCATTGCTAAAATAAGACATAATTAAAGAGTGACTTTTATACCGGAATCATATGTTATCTTTTTTTTAAAGTACTCAAGGATGATCTTGTATTGTAATTCATACTTGAATGATATTCATCAAAACAATAAAATGATTGAAAAGGTTATTTGAATTATAAAAACATAAAATAACTGTTTATAGCCGTTTTATCTTGTAACTAAGCATGTATCGCAATCCAGAAATAGACAAACACCGTTTGTAGTACAATAAGACTATGCAGAGGCTCGACGCAAATGACCGTCAATGAAATCCGCCCTCCTCTACTTTCCGTCCATTTAAATAGAAAAGTAGAGGATGTTGGCATCGAACTCATAAGTAACATTGGCTTATTGCTGTAAAATTTTGACTTTTGAGTGAGTGTCCCATGCGAAAACCTCTTACTATCCGAAATGAATAAAATTTATTGTAATCGTAAATTCTAGTCAGTTTCCAAGACGTCATGAGTGGCCCCAGTGCATTCCCTGACATCATGAATGGCCCCATATAGCACCACCACGTGGCTTCAACAACCTAACTTACCAGCCATTAAACCTTCGTCCTGAGTGGCTCCGGTCAAGACCTGCTCCACGGTGAAATCCCCGTGCTCCATCAACCATTCGGGCGTGTCCGTTAGAAAATGACCGTCCACCACAGGCCGAAATTGTGGAGAAAGAGATGGCGATGTCTGAAAATAACATTTCACAGATTCATTTGTATGTACGATTGTCTTCAGCCACAGAAACGACCAACAGCACTTTGATATTTGGATGGAGACGGCACTGTGACCAACATACAATATCCATCCGTGAATCTTCATAAATCGCGGATCCGATACGTGATAAAAATTAACCTAGCACGACGAATACGTCTATCGGATCCGCGATATATGAAGATGAGAAGTGTTGCTAGATTTTCTTACGCCCATAATTTTCGGGAATTTACACGCAAAAATTTGGACATTCTGCATTTGGGTTTTTTTTGTACGAATTCCACAGGAATCCACTTTTTACAACAATGTGTCTCGATTTCAACATTAAGCATCAACATGTTATTATTTTAAAACTGTTAATTATCTAATAAACTGACCACATAATTCTGTGATATATGCCGATGCATATTTTCTGTGGAGATGCCCTGAAGACAACGTTTAATCTGGAGCGAATTATTGGACAGACACCCCAAGGATGACGCAAACACCTTAAAATGAACATCCGGGCCCTGATTTCTTCTTGTGACGCTCCAGTGCGCCAAGGGTGAACCACTTTGAATAATTACTTTGCGAAATAAACCTGAAATAAAAAATGATAAATGTCATCAAGAAATACCACGTGATAAAGTTTTTTTTAACTTGCAGGATACATCCAAGTACAGGTGCCATAGTCCCCAATGTTGTGTAATAATGAGTTACAGATACACACTACTTGATGAATACTATTTGCATGTGAACTGTATGTTCTCGTTTGTGCTTGTTGCGTACTTGATCGGTGTCTATATTTTGGATGTGTTCCTGGTTTAGTGTAGTCCTGTGTCGGTGCATGTCTTCCTACATCGGTGTTTCCTATTCGCGTGCTTCTATTCTGATACTTTCCTGTTTAAGCGTGTTCCTGTTTAGATGTGATCAATTTGTGTGTCCCTAGCTCTGTCTGCGTGTTCCTGTTTTAGTGGGCTTCTATTTGAATGTGTTCCAATTTTGATATGATGGAGCGTTCCTATTAATGTGTTTATATTTGATGAATTACTATGGTTCTTATTAAGGGTGTCTAACTGTATATGTTCCTAAATATAGGTTTGTCCCTGTTTTGGGGTATGTTTTCTGCTTGGGTGTGTTACTATTGGAATGCTCTACTATTGGTAAACTCCGGTTTTGATTTGTTCATGCTTTTGTATTTTCCTTTCAGATGCTTTCAAATTTTAATGTGATCTCGATTGGTACACTCCGAAATTAAGAATAATGCACATGTACTCATTTAGCAACTTTTGAGCAGTTTACTGACAGTCTTAATTTGAAATTGAACAAGTCTGATTGCACAAGACCTTTTGTCATTGGGGACATCATAAGAAGACCTGCACTACAGCCTCCGGCGCTGTGTCCGTCAATGGTGACTCTATGTGGGTCCCCGCCAAAATCCCCGATGTTGTCTTTGACCCAGCGTAGTGCTGCCACCTGGTCCAACATACCGTAGTTACCGGGAATTTTAGAGTCCCCCGCCGATAGAAATCCTACAAGGAAGTATGTCATTACGATCACGTGAGTGCAATTTTTGAAGAATGCTTCGCAATTTTTTTATGTTCAATTGTAATAATATTCATATGAATAAATTAATCGATTAACTAGCTTCTGACGTTATGTTTGCGGATGGTAAATGCTGGTTTTACGGTTGCAAACTGAGCTTTTTTTCTGGCGACGCGTTAGCGGAGCCAGAAAAACGGATGTTTGCACCGTAAAATCAGCATTTACCGTCCGCAAACATAACGTCAGTATCTAGTTATTCCCATTCTAATGCAATCTATATTTTTGTGAATATAAAGCGAAATGTGACGTTAGCAACGTCAAAGCCTAGTATGTTGTCGTTTTACAGCCGTAACTAAAGAGCAAACAACCAACGAAATTCGACGTTATAGCGACATTGCATTAGAAATACTTCTTTTATTCTATAGTGCAAAATGATAATTGAACGAACCTGATCTCTTCGACACATGTATTTATAGCCTTAAATGTTTCCTTTTTGATCTGCATGAAGTGGCTAAGAAATTTAACGTAATAATTTTAATTCACCTAATGGTCCGAGTCTGTAGTTCATGGTCACTACCACTGTTCCCTCAGCCGCCATGGCCGCCCCATCAAACATTCCACCCATGCCATTGAAATAAGATCCGCCATGGACAAAAAATAACACCGGAAGTGACGCTGTTCTATGATTCTATAAAGACAGGAAGCAGACAGTCATTGTTTATGAAAAGATAAAAACAAACCGAAAAGTCCCAAAACAGCCAATGAATTTGGTAACGAGCATCTTCCCAAGTCGCGGTGATCGATCCGCGTTTCTTCTCTGAGAAGAGAAGAGGAGCGAATCGATCACCGCGACTCGTGAAGATGGGTTACGAGATATTTTCTAAGAAAAAGGAGTGTCTAACTATGCAGCCAGAGAGCACAGAGATTGTGAAATGCGGTGCACCAGTCATACAAGTTTCGAACAATGAATGATCTGATACTTGAGCATGGTTCATACTGAAATTCTATACCAAAATGCCATGATTCTTACATAACTAAAACCACAATTTCCATGAATTCGCAGACAGAAAAGCGAGCGATTACTTTGACCATTAAATGTATCCCTTCCGACTGATACTGTGCAACACTAAACGAAATAATGGGCCTATACTCATCTGCAGAAATTCAGCGTTTTGCAATGTTTTAAAATCACCATAAACGAAATATGCGGGGATATTAATATCGTCTGGAAGACGAGAACTTGGATGATCGTGAAAATATTTAACGGGTTCAAAAATTAGATATATACACTAAATTATATATTTACTGTTCAGAAGATCATATGCCTGAGTACCAAAATTTAGACCCACACTCATTGGTACCTTAGGTGACGTACCGCGGCTCTTTTATATCGGTTGCTGATTGCACTTTTTTTTTTTTTTTTGGTTTTTGGTTTGTTTGTTTTGTTTTTGTTTTTTGTGTGAGTGTGTGTGTAACTGAAGATGTATCAAGAATCACTGATTCACATGAACATTAGTATAGTTGAAAACACAACATTTAAGGAACAGAAAAACACAACTTTCTGTACGATTAGACTCTCTCTCTCTGTTGTAGTGTTTTGCAACATAATCACTCCGAGATCCATCGTCACGTCACCACAATATACCCTGGGAAACCTACTTGATCTTGTTCTTAAGGAAAACCATCTCATCATGGAGAATACTTCAACAGTTAACCTACCGCACTGTTAAATAAACTATTACTAATGTAGTGAGAAAATTGAACTGTTTAACATGGATTACAGAACAAAACTAGAAATCTGTAGGAATCATCCTTGTGCTGAGAAGGAATTTGGTTCCCAGTACAAAATGATCAGCAAATCATCCTCATATTACTGAGATCTTAAGCTATTCATTCAGAACATTTAAAAGTGCATTGTTAAATAAAAATGATAAAATCCCCTCCCCCGCTCAAACGAAAAAAAAAGTAAGTTCTAGTACCATTCCTTCGCGCTATGATATACAAGTATAATTGCGCATTATCATTTCAACGTTGTTCTTAGGAACTGCGTCCAAATTTCGTCTATAAGGACCCCGATAATAAGGTGAATAACTGAAAAATCAATTAAGTGTTGGCAATCTACAAGTCTGGAAAAACGCTGTATTAATGCACTTTTTATCAGACTCTGGAAAAAGTTTTAATGTATATCGTAAATATTATCATTAACAATCATGAGCGTGAAAGCGCTGCCGCGGGAACAAGATATATTTCCTCGTTGCTCTACCAGCAAGCATCAAGTTTACATATTGTTAAAAAAACTAATAGAAAAAGACGGAATTTACCTCCTACAAGACCAATGGAACGCCAAGTACAAAAGCAAGACATCCGTAAACCACAACAATGCGAATTCAAACACAATAACAAGTACTTATCATAATTTCAATAAATAGTTCATAAATCTTCCCAAAATTTCGCCTCCTTGGTCTATATAAAGAGCTATCAGATACGCTTTTTTGTAAAAACTATAGAATTCTTAAACACACACACACACACACACCCTCACACATCCACATTTTGGTGCTTTGTATATGAAACATGTATTTAATATGGATGGTGAAGGCTAATAGAAACCTATGCCAGGCTATGCAAGACTTTTGGTGTTGTCTATTAAAAAATCTGTTTGGAACATTTTTATGTGTTTGAATCTATTTCTTATAAAGCGCTGTTCTCCGCTTTTCCTCTGTGTAAATGAGATAGTATTTGAACATGAATCCGGTGTAGAGCTGAGATGGTCATTGTTTTATTAAGCATGATATGACATAAATCAGTGAAACAATTTCTATCTATTTTCATTTCATCAAAATATTCATTTCAAGGATAGAGTGAAGAAAAAAAAAAGAAAATAGCGCGTTCCTTTGACAGAAAAGATTTTATTGAAGTTATGGAAGGAACTCTATGAACTGCTATCTAATACTCTGTATATCAGGCAGTACCCGTTAGAGCTGCTTTGATTGGGTAAGAGATAACATTGAAGTTGTGTATTCGATACCTAGGTGTCACGTGGTGTCAAGCCCTGCCTACCACGGGTGACTGATACACAGTGGCGCCTCCTGCATCGTGCACTAACTGATGTCAAGTGTCAATCATTGTAATATGTCAATACATAAGATCACCCATATAGATAACTGAATGACTATATAGATAACTGTATGACTGTGTAAAATAAAACTTGTCTTTCTAAAAGATACGCATTTTATTACCTATTTTAATTATCTCTTGTCGCCTTTCGAAATTCTCTTCTATCCCTGTCTTTCTTTGAATTCTTTTTTTTACTTTGTAAATCATACATTATTTGGTTTTTGTTTTTGGTATTTTTTTGGGGGGTGGGGGGTAATTTTTGACAATATAATATGTGTAAATGCACTTTCTTATTTTCTAATATTTTATATTTTTCGAGATAATTTACAATCTAGGCTTGAATCAGGATTATATGTTTAGCCATTTTTTGTGTATTTTTCATTTTTCTTGAGCTCTCCTTTTCTTACTTTAAATACAGAGTTGAATGCGTGCATTCTTTTTCATCTTCAGGATCCATTATTTATGTTATCTCTAATAAATCTTATCTTGTGATAATATAAGAAGCAATTGTTATTAACCACGACTTGGCGGAATATGCATATTACCTATCCTCTGTGATTACCAGAAAAACTTTGGAAGGAAGTTTACAAATTTTGTAATATATCGGTTTTTACTGGTATATCGATGGCAGTGTGTGGCCTGCACGTGAAATGATATCTTTATTCCAAGATATATTGCATAAAGTCAAAACTCTAAACGATCGTATAGATTACTGGAAGTTTAATGTCGTTTTATTGCTGTAATTCCGCCTGCTTTTTGTAAAACTCTTTCTCTGTAAGAACTCCGCGTTGATAATGGCTCTAATGTTTTTGGATATAAATTTTCATAACTGTAGCATGATGCTTGTATTACTGTTGGCACTCATAAAAACTTCAAGTAATTTGTAAGGTCTTAAATTGTAGTTTATTGGGAGTATCAGACAATTCTAGCCATGTAGTGATATAGTACAGGATTCTGAGATCTTGATATCTGGTATAAAATCAAGGTCAATGAGATTTTAGATTTTATAATATTATGATACAGTTTCATTTTGGCAGTCATTATTTTATTGGCATTATTTTCAGTAATAATGTCAGGAGAGATTTAACATTGACATCACTCGCAGGAATTCTGGATAAGATCAAGAAAATATTCCTTAACTCTAGATATGACATATAGGAAAGCTTCCAGAATATTTAAAGTGCACCTTCCGAGAATCTCCAGCTATATCATACGAATTGCTCAGTGAAAGGCAAATATAGAACCGACAGGCGGAGTATAATATGACCATCTTTTATCATAAATCATACCAGATTTCAGTACTGATATTTTTCATGTATAAAATAAGCTAAAACTTTGCAAAATCTTGCTTAAGTTGTGAAACTATCTTAACAATATACTTGAATAATATTGTGTATGATAAGTCGGCATGACAAATTTTTTTTTATCAAATAGTTGTTTTACTCAGTAATGGCTCATTAAATTCTCGTCGAAACAGGATTTTTTTTACTCATTGAATCTTTTTAAACAGCCTAAAGCATTCGAAAATTATTGACAGTAAATGATAAAACTGAAAAATTCTTATACTTTAAAATTTTAACATATACGATTGCGGATGCCGACGCAGACGAAGACGCCGACCGTACAGGGTGATATCATAAGCTCCCTCTCACTTCGTGAGGTGAGCTAAAATTAATTTATAAATACCAATGTACTAGTATACATGTTATACAAAGATGTGTTTAGTCATTTGTATTCAGTGGCGGATCCAGCTTTTTAGTTAGAGGGGGCGTAAAAAATGGCGAGGGGTTTGGGGACCGCCTAGCTAACGAATGTCAGTCTTTTCGGACCCACTTTCATGACTGAAATTGATTAATGAATTCAAATTGATGCATTTGACAATTATATTAACTAACAGGTAGTTATTATTACTAATATTTACTCTTTTTCATATGGAAAATTATCGTTTTACCCGTGATTCGCAAATTTTAGGAAGGGGGGGGTGCGTCCCCTACGCCCCTCCCGCCCTTGAATCTGCCACTGGTATTAATATTACACGTACACTTGTACATTTAGTAGCACAGGAGATCTACAATCGCATACTCCTTCTCTTAGTGAAAGTAGTGTGGAGATGGGGCGTACGTAATTGAGAATTTTTGTCGCCGAGCTCCTGTGATTTAGTGTGATATTTTAATGTGCAATACAAGGAAATCTTGCAGTTGGAAGTAAAATCTAAAATAGGTAGATAAAGACAGACAGAAAATCCTCGAATTTATTGACAGTCTCAAAGCACTTCCCATTCCAAATCCACCTTTTCAGTCTTCGAAAAAAAGTTCTTTTTTTCTCCTCTGTGTTTTTTTCTTGCAAATTTAAACCTCTCTTATCCTCAACTGAATGTAGAATTTCTTCAGCCTTTACATCTACGATGTAACGAGTGGGTAGGGATTAACAAAAATGGATACAAATTTAAAAGTTTGTGTTGAGCACAGCACGGATCGTGTTCATATCCATATAAACTCATCAGGGTTCATGTCCGCCTGTCAATATTTCTACACGAATAAATGAGCACGTATCCGACCCGAACATTAGTCAAGACAGAAAAGGTCGAAATGTTAAAAATGCTATGTCTACAATATTGATCATATTTCAGAGGCGAATCCATGCATGCATAAAAAAGGGGAAAAAACCCCAAACGTCTAAGCCGTTCTCTTTTTTTTTTTTTTTTTATATTGTTTTTGTAAAACATACGTCACAGTGAACAAATAACTATGTACATGTAGTGTTTTAAATTAATTATTTAATTCAAATTAATTCAAAAATATTAAAATATTACATATATATGCCTTGCTCACTCCACTCAAACCTTTCATATATACATGTACCAGCAGAGAACGCTACGATGGCCGATAGCAGCCAGTACTTCTCACTTGCAATTTTTGGCACTGCACATGTACATTTTTCAAGAAATGTACATGTACATTATACACTTAAACCTTAGTTGCTGTATGTACATGTACACTTTCCGAAAAATGTACATGTACAGTTTACACTTAAACCTTAGTTGCTGTATGTACATGTACATTTTCCGAAAAATGTACATGTACACTTTACACTTAAACCTTTGACTTATATTTTTACATATCAATACCGACCTTGAACTGATTTATTAATATAATATGAAGCAGCTGTTCTTTGACATCCCATACCGTTCGAAGAATCATGGACGCCTCTACAACACATCGACGCGTAAATATAGTTATACAGTTTGTATATAACCTTTCCACAAATTAAGATGTTCAAAATTACCATGCTGTGGTGAATGTTTTTATTTTAATTGTGGACTGTGTAACGTTCGACCGGGGGGGGGGACTTACTTGTTATTTCATTCGCGGATCCAGCATTTTTGGTCAGAGGGGGTCCAAAATTGTAGGAAGTCTACCTATGATGTAGGTATATTTCGGTGCACATAATGGGGAGGGGGCAACGTGTTCCCTAAGGATTGATTTTTGAGGGCGGGTATTGTTAGCTTACCTTTCACGTTTATTTTTATGAAGAATAAGGGAGCGAAGCGAGCCTGAATTTTATTTAGATATGAAATATTAATTTGTCTTTGCTTCGATTGAGATGATTATTTATAACATTTAATATTTTACTCCTTGTATCGGCGAGTGGAGCGAGCCGCGAAAATTTTGATTAATTCACATTTTGTCTATATTTCATGAGAATGAATAGATAAGTCATTTTCCCAAATATTCTGACATCTTAAAATGACAAAACCATGAAAAAGATGAGGGAGGTTACATCCTATGAAGTAAGAGACTGTTGAAAGTACGAGTTCATGATTCCCAAGATTATTTAGTATAAAAAATTGACAATGATTAAGGAATTTTGCAGAAAAAAAAATCGTGTATTTGTAAATGGCGAGCGAAGCGAGCCGAAATTTTAGGTTTCAAAGCCTTTTTATACATTTTTAGACCCCTTTCAATTAAAGATGGGCCAAAGCTGGACCCCATCTCCGAAAATTTCAGGGGGGGGGGGGGTCCAGACCCCCAATCCCCCCCCTCTGGATCCGCGCATGGTTATTTCATAAAACTTAACTATTCAGTTAAAACTTATTTGATCGAGTCAGGTTAAAAAATTTACAAATCGACGGATTTAAAAGTAAATTATACAAGGTTTAGCTATCTTATTATTATTATTATTATTTTGCATACATTAAACAGGCTTTCTATTGGACCTACTTTTCTACTTTTTGTTTGAACCTTTGAGCCAAACATTTCTAGGGATTGAAAACTTCATAAAAATTCAAAGCAAATTATTTTTTTCTCTCGAAAAAACCCAAACACCCCCCCCCCCCCCCTCAGAAAATATTGAAAAATATTGAGCCAAAAATTTCGAAACTCACGAAGCGAGCCAAATATTTCTCATGTGTTTCTAGAGATTGAAAACTTCATCAAAATTCAAAGCAAAAAATTTTTTCTCTCGAAAAAACCAAGAAACACAAGACAGAGAGCAGTAAATCTTATTTATGTCAAGAGAGCATGAACATAATATTTTAGAAGATCTTTTATCATTTCGGGTGCATCATTATGGAACTCTTTACCTGATTTCATTAGAAACGCTACAACATTGACATCTTTTGAAAACGGGTATCTGAAGCATTACTTTGACTCTTAAATTACTATATTGATGTTGTTTTACAGGTATGTATTTTTGTAAATGAACTGTGATGTTTATGTTTTATTTCATTAAGGTGATATTATGGACTTAATTTACTTCATATGTACATATTTTTAAGACAGGTCCACATTGTAAACCAGTTCAATTTGTAGCTTATCCTGTATAAATAAAGGAAATAAATAAATAAAGCATCACCCCCTCAGAAAATAGACCGTGTCTTACCATTGTTCAGGGATAATTTGTTCAGTAAATGCAAAGCAAGTCATTCGACGTGAAACCACCATGAGATTACTGAAGACTAGTAGCTTGTGTTCATCCTTTTTTAAATGTTTTTATCGCATCGTGTAAGACATTCTGTTTGTTCCACACATTAGTTTAAACATATTTTATTCAATAAATAATTATTGAAAAGGATTGGGCCACAAGTTTTGAAAACATTAGAAACGGCCCTTTCCTATCAAATACAATGTAGCACAAATGCATGTCATAAGAGGCTGATATTTAAACATATTTCAAATATTTCTTAATAAACTAATTAGGAAGAGAATAACGAAAAGAGTTAAGAAATAATATATTTATAAGAGCGAGGGAGGGAGGAGGTTGTGTTATATGGGTTTGAGAGGACAAGTGCTGGGAATGCGAGGAGCAAAGGGATGGGGTTTAAGGAAGAAGGTTGAACAGACGGAAGCTTGTGACATTTGAAAATAAATATGTTTAAACTAACAGACGGAGATCAATTACCAGCCTAGAGGATCAAAATCTACCGGATGATATGATGAAGTCTTGTATGGACAGTTGGATATAGATATTATCGACAGAATCCAATTCATCTTTCCCTTTTAAGAGATCGTTTAAAGATAAAGGAAGAAATGCTGTTATTTTGTTCAATAGGGTGCGTCTTTGTTCATGGAATTTAGTACAATTTAAAATATAATGACATACATCTTCGTTAGAATAACCACAGGAACAAGACGGAGAGTTCGTCAAATTTACTCTGAAAAGATCTGCATTTAGGCCACTACAAGAGTTTCTTAACCTAGTTAACAGTATATTAGCTTTACGATTTCCTACCATGTAATGTCTAGGGGGTTTATAAACGTCGTAAGATTTTTGGAGAGAACTTTTAAATTGTTTAAGTGTTGATTTATTTCTTATTTCCATGTCGAGTGAATTCCATGAGCGAAGAGTCGAAGGTAAAAACGAATCCACGGAGCTTTGTAGACGAAATTGGGGGGTCCGATAATTAGAGCTGTTTCTAAGATCGTAAGAATTCAACTGATCCACACATTACTTTACCTTTTGTTAGAATTCTTAGTTTTGGGGTGAAAAAGTAGTAATAGTAGGAGGATTTTAAGAAAAAGTAGGAAAAATAGGTTCAAAACAAAAAGTAGAAAAGTAGGTCCAATAAAAAGCCTGTTTAATGTAAGCAACAAATAATAAGATAGCTAAACCTTGCATAATTTACTTTTAAATCGGTCGATTAGTACATTTTTTAACCTTACTCGATCAAATAACTAGCAAATGAATAGTTAAGTTTCATGAAATATCAATTAAATAAGTTCCAACCCCCCCCCCCCCCCCCCCCCCGGTCGAACGTCACACAGTCCATAATTTAAAAAAAAAGATACATATATCAACATTCACCACAGCATGGAAATTTTGAACATTTTAATTTGTGGCAAGGTTGTAGTAGAGGTGTCCATGATTCTTCGAACACGGTATGGGATGTCAAAGAACAGCTGCTTCATATTATATTAATAAATCAGTTCAAGGTCGGTATTGATATGTAAAAATATAAGTCAAAGGTTTAAGTGTAAAGTGTACATGTACATTTTTCGGAAAATGTACATGTACATACAGCAACTAAGGTTTAAGTGTAAACTGTACATGTACATTTTTCGGAAAGTGTACATGTACATACAGCAACTAAGGTTTAAGTGTATAACGTACATGTACATTTCTTGAAAAATGTACATGTACAGTGCCAAAAATTGCAAGTGAGAAGTACTGGCTGCTATCGGCCATCGTAGAACGCAGAAAGCGATACGTCATAAACTTATGTGTTGTGACGTATCGCAATACGAAGCTACTGTTCACGTGACTCCTATTGCTTTGCTTTACTTTACATTGTTTCGTTTTGTTTTGCTTTACTTAACTTTGCATTACTTTGCTTTGTTTTGTTTTTGTTGTTTTGTTTAGTTTTTTCTTTTGGTTTTTTTTTTGGGGGGGGGGGGTCTTGTTTTTTTGTTTTTTTTGGGGGGGGGGGGAGGTTGGGGGGTTCTTGTTCTGTCTATTTGTCCACAGGAATAATATTGTAACATTTGTGTCACAATGACTGTCAATCAAGTGGACCAAAATAACAGGTAAAGATATACAACATTGACAATCGAGAGTCTCTTTCGAATTCCACTTTTCAGACTTCGAAAAAGAGTTTTGCCCTCCTTTTGTATTGTCTTTGTACTCACTCTTGGAGTGTAAATGTTGAGGTAGAGACAGTCTTCGCTTGTAGAATTGAATCCTGGCACGTGATACTCTATATAGTACACGCCTTCTGCCGGCTGGGGACAGGCGGGAGGTAACTCTGTAGTCCTGAGGATTTCGTCGTTCCACGGTCGTACTGGTACGGGGGGCTGAAATAGTTACAAAATATATCAATGTGGAAAATTGACGTAAAATTACTTCGCAGAAAGAGGATAATATTCCTGAAGCAAAGTTTGGACACTACATACATTAAAATATATTTGAAGAATAATATAAATTTTAACACAGCAAATGGACTCCGTAAAGTGACAAGAGGAAACGTACAATGCCTGATTATGCCTCTTATATGAACTCTTTAAAAGATCATCAAGAGGACATGCAAAAATGGTAGATACTCCCAAATGTTGGATTAGTCTCTGCTGACTGTAGCAATGTAATCAAACAATGTCGGTCTTTAGCATTTTTCTGATTATATATGCACAACCATTGTAATTCCCTGAGATGTTACTATTGAAAAGAACGTGATGCAATTCGTGTATTAACACTCGTGACGTCATAATGCATAAGATCTAAAGAAACATGCCGCGACGGCTGTTCTAACCTGCAAACTGAACCCGCGGTGAGATGAATTTTAACGTCACCCTTTTACCTAGAAAAAGCAATTTCAGAAAACAGGAATGAAATAGATAACTATGGTGCATATATATAGAATAAATGTCATAAGGAGCTGATAAGATAAGGGCTGTATTTAGCCCTGAATTGCATCAAGTATTTCTTCTGCATAATGATCTGTACGCAAGAAAAACCTGATGATTACTAAAATGTAATGTATTTGGAGATTTCTCATACAACTTTTATTTTGGTAAGCTTATTTCTAGATACTTAAATTACAGTCTAAAGAGTAGGGGGTAGCCATGTTGAAAAGAAGCTAATATTGATCAAAGAACGTTGAAAATTCAAACAATCTGGCTAATATGGATATCTATAAACTTTAAAACATAGTTATAGTCTAAACAAGATACTAGAAATTAAATGGAAAAGACTGCTCTCAATTTTTTCCTTAAATTTTAAAATCTTGAGTCTGAAATATGGTTGTATTTTGTATTCATTGACTACAAAGTAGGCATTTTACCGCGAAATACACATTGTGTAGAAATAAACTGCACACTCCTGTTTATTTCATTCCAAAATCTTGTGCATTTCATGTGAACATGTTTAGAATAAATGAATGAATTACTTTAAAAGGGAAAAAAATTTAAATTTTGCTTATATTATGGCCTAAAACACAGATTTGTAAAAAGCCCCCCACCCTCCCTTTTTCAGTTTTTTGCCTTTGGAGCATCGTTCCCCCCTTAGCTACAGAACCCCACTTTGTCAAAAGATGTGTATTAGTGATATACATCTTCTGTAAAAGTGGCGTTCTGTAGCTGAGGGGGGAACAATGTTTTAAAAAACTTTTCCATTTTCCATTGGTTTCTATAGAAAAAAGACATATTTTGCCCCAAAATTTAGGAAAACTATGCATGATAAATCTTATGCAACTGCTGATTATGATGAAACCAAGAACTGGCATCAATTTTGTAGAAGAATTTTTTGTAAGTTCCCATTTTGAAAATTCCACTTTTTCAGGGCAGATTTTACGCCTTATCTTATCAGCTCCTTTGTGTTTTGTTACGGGTATGCAACACACAGCAAATGCATTTATCGCATGAAATGCGCTAACGCGCATTATATGTACGATAAATGCACTTGCTGTGTGTAACAAAACACAAATTAAGACACTTATTCTCTATTTGTAAATGTTATTTGAAGTATTACATTAGTGTATTGGTCAATTTTTCAGTGATAAGTATGATCGGGTGTCATTGACAATGTTCATTGTTGTTTCGCGCGAATATGAATATAGATTAATCATTAATGTAGTGAAGTAAAGTCTGTCTTCAGGTTTGCGTCAACTGTACATAGTCTTGTTCTGTCAAAAATGGCTGTGTCAGAATAAAAGAAAGATGGATGCTATATGTATAACAGTCACAGAATGTTACAACATTTCACTTTGACTAATAATCACCCTTCATACAAGCTACAAAACAATTTTGAACCCAACCATAATGATTTTGCCATATTCATTTTCACGTTTCGTGTACAGGGTAAGTTGATAAATGACGGAACCCGCGGCGCGATCTTGACTTTCCGTATTTTTCATCTTGATATCAAATACACCTCTCCTGACAGGTGTTAAGGAAAAGAAAACAATTCCTGAGTGGAACTACCAAATGTCATATTTCAAACACGGATGCCGATTATATCATAGGACAAAGACAGCGGGGTAATCTACAGGAGCATGTAAAGGGTCTTTATACTTGCTCGTGGATCGCTGGATTTCGTTCCAATCTAGCGGGACTTTTTGAGAATTTCACAAGGAGGAAGGGCCGATTCGCTATCCCTTCGTTCACGTATAAATGTCACACTCAAGACTCTCTAAACGTGTCAATAGACATTTTTCATCGTGACGAACTTCGCACTTCGAACTTCGTACATCGCACTTCGAACATTGAAGAAAAAGTGGCGTAACTGTCGTTCGCGTATAAACTCATAAGCGGAGTCATCTACGTTTTGATTAGTATGCTCAATGGAATGATGTATTGGACTTCCTGTACAACTGGCGCGCTTTTTTCGGCAACCAACTTATGAAATTAAAGTGCGAAGTTCGTCACGGTGAAAAAAGTCTAATAGCGCAAAAAGTAACAGAGTCTTATAAGCAGAACTACCTTATCCCACAGCACTGAGCTACGATGGTCGTCACGGTGTAATGTAGAGAGAATTAAAGTTTCGATCTCATATGACTTTATGTTTCGTGTAATCTCTATTAGCTGGTTTCTCCCTTGTGTTCAGTCATCCTTTTACTGTAAATTAGATGAAATTTGTATTCATGAGTTACAGCCCACTGTTTGATGTTTCAATTTCATTTATGATGTCAAGCTCGCCGAGAGAGCAGGGTAACACTAGAACTGTGTTTAAACTGCGATTTATTTGAAGAAAATTGCATTGATAGTATCACGATTATAATTCTGAAATGTCGATATTAGAATGTTTAGATCGCTGTTAACATTTCATTACCCTTAATTGAAAGATTTTATTAAAATCAGAACTTTTGATATCGTAACAATGGAACGATTATTATCAGTTTTAAAGCACACTTTCTTCTTTTCAAATTTTTGAAGACTTTTAAAATATCGGGACAGACTAAAGTCAGTAATCCAATTCGTGTCAATCTCCAAGTGAAATTACACAGTAAAAACGAACTCAGAAAAAAGACATGTTCATTCTATCATTTTCATCTAATCGACATGAAAAATCTCATGGTCTAAATTCTGACATGTATACAATGAATCAATTCTCACGAAAGTTGGCATACGTACATGTTCTTTGTACGTTACTTTTCGTTGTCGTATCATCACAATCTTATACTTATAGAACTTTTTTGTTTTCACCCTTTTCATCGGGGGATTGAGTATTCTATATTTAGTTCGCATTCGTCCTTGTCAACCGGATGTCTGGCCCATGCCACTCTTCTAGATCAAGGACCAGTGCCCAGTTTCACAAAAATTCTTACGAAAATATCCAGGAATTTTCGTAACTTTCGTCCTTTAATAAAAGTTTAAAAATGTTTTCTAGTTATATTGTATCATATTTTCTAATATCACTTCTACATACTAAATGTAAATTCAAAAATAAAACTTCTCAAATTTAATCAAGGTAGTAGATCTGAGCAATCAAATGTTACGAAAATTCCTGAAATTGTTCGTAAGTATTTTTGTGAAACAGGCTGCAGGAATCCATCTGTACTTATCGTAGAGAACGGAATAGGACAGTGTCATGGAGTTGAAAAATTTCTTTTACGTACACATACTTGAATATCCATCAAGTGATTTCATCTACAGAGTTTTACTTATGTGGTGTTTGTTTTTCGGGGGAAAAGAGGGTTTGTAGATTTATTTTGATTTTTCATTACTTAGGTGCTACGGCTATTCGGTATAACAAAACGAACATGTTTTCATGTTACGATGCATTATATCTTCTGATTGTGAGGTAAATCTATATTTTTGAGGGTACTTGAGTTTACTCACTGTAAGACACGCTAACAGATGCTTTACCTAAAAATCTCTGATACAAGTCAACTACTTCATACAAAATTCATGTCGGAATCAATATACAGAAATATCAATCATCTGAAATTCTCAATTGGCTCAGTAATATCACCTCGTATTCCTCTCATCACTGGAACCTTATCATCCACACCTCTACGTGTTCGAATAGACCAAGCGGCATACTGCCGCTGACCTATTAGTGGTGCTCAGGGGACGACCATTTGATTCTGAAGGGGGAGGGGGCAGGCACTTTTTGAAGATAAATGTTCTGACCAGAAAATGTTGAAAATAAATCATCTGACCCTCTTGGTTGCAGAAAATAAATATTCTGGCCCACATTTCTTCAAATTCGAAAAATGTTCAGCTCGCTTCGCTCGCCATATGCTAAAACAAATTCCAGCTTGCTTCACGAACAACACGACCAAAAAAAATTAGGCTCGCTTCACTGGCTTTACAATGAAAAAATGTTTCGGGCGCGCTCCGCTCCCCCTTCAATGAGATTCCATATCAAGTGTATTTTAAGCATGAACAAAATTTCATTTTTTATTTAAATAACTTACATTACACGCTAACCACCTTTATTTGTGCTTGACATAGATTAATTGTAGTGCCCAGAAAGTCTTGTACTCTGAAGGTAATGAATGGAATAATATATGACATTCTCAGTGTGTGTCTCTTCTTTGGGGGGGGGGGGGGTGTTTTGTTTTTACTTCTTTTGTTCTCTTGTTTTTAGTTGGTTTTTGTTTTTGTTTTTTGTTGTTGTTTTTTTTTTTTTTTTTTTTTTTTTTTTTTTATTTATTTTTTTTTTTTTTTGCCAGGATTGGTAGAGGTTGAATATAAACATTCTGACCTTGAGTTACTGAAAATGAATAATCAGGCCCGCTCTGCATTGAAAATACATCATTACCTGGCCTACAAAAAATTACCAGCCCCCCCCCCCCCCCCACACACACACACCTCATGATCAAATTGTTGTCCCCTAAAGCTTACACAATTCCCGCAAACGGCCAACACACAAACCAACAAAATAACGAAGTGTCGTACTTGTCTACACAACTTGTCTGATAAGGTAAATATTTCTCAAGTGGAGTAAAATGCTATTTTCCAATTTTCCATTGCACTTATCCCTTTTGAAGGTAGATATTCATATCAAGAGACGTTCTGGTATCAATTTTCAATCCTCGCTTTTTCAGCTTGGCTTAGCATCATTGATTGTCTAAAATGTCACGATTTGAAAAAAAAATTTCAAACAAGAATTTCAAGTTCAAGAATCGAGAACTTGGAAAACAGTGGGTAAGCACTTTTACAAAATTTACTTACATAATAAACAAATTTCATAATTTCATGAAGAGTACATAAAAATGTTCAAAGTAAAGTGTGCGATCTTTATAAATAAGAGCGTAAAATTCCAGGAAGCGGTATGAATGTACAGGAAAGACCATTTGTAGACCGAGTTTCAACAATTGAATTTTTTGTTAATTACCAAAGTTTTGTCAATCCATTGAATCTAATGAATTGTGCGTTGAAAGACTTCGGGCATGTTGCGCTTTATAAAACTTGTGTTAAACGTTTAAAAATCAAAAACTCAAATTACGTAACACATTTTCACATCATTCTCTTTTCAATCTTCTTTCTTGAGTTGGTACTTACTCAAGAATAAAAGTTTGGCCTGTTCTCGGTCTAAACTTTCATGTGAAATCACAGTAAGTTTATTCTATTATTACATGTATATATTTCGATGTGAGTCGGTACAATATCTGTTTTTGCAATGATCTAATATTGGGAATTTGTAGGTGTTGGAACCTGTAATCCGGACATTACACCTTTTGATTGTAGAAAATGTACGTCCTCTTACGATTCATTGACCAAATTTACTACACTAGAGCGCAGATGTATGTATATTATTATACCTCTACTTGTTCTTCCCTATATCAAAAGATACTCATTAAAACTAGCTGCGATGTATAACAAAAAGTTGAAGCGGCCAATTTGAAGAGAATTGATATAAAATTAGAATTATACCATTAGAGTTTATTGTTTCAACTTTATATTCGAGAAAATGCCAGATCAAAAAATCATCATTTCGCCTCGGGAAATAGGTCTAGTCTCGGGAAACCAGAATCATGCCAACTCCCTCAATGGTATACTTTAACTGTATACTATCTTTCAAACATTATTAATGTACGGCCTTTTCGGTAACTCGAGTGACCTGTGAGTCTGTGACAGCGGTTTTAGGAAGCTTTGTTTATGTTAGAATTTCTGTATTGGTTCAGATGCTTGTTATTATCATGATTATGTGAAAGACCGGGATAGGCGCAAGAAGTATGTTAAAAAAAAACAGAAGAAAAAACTCCATCTCAATTTTTCAAATCGAATTATAACTATAGAGATGATGAACTAGTATTTGTGTGTGTGTGTGGGGGGGGGGGGGGGGTTGTTGTAACTAAAAATATTCTAGAATATATAAATGTATGCACTATTATTAGTTATCAGGTTAGTTATATTACTGGCCGTCTACATAGATTTGTCGGATAGATCAAGCCCATAGAAGGCGAGGCGAAGCCGAGCCTTCTATGGGCTTGATCAACCCGACAAATCTCTGTGGACGGCCAGTAACAAACCTATTAACTGTCTTATCTTGTCTTATTGCAGAAATTTGGCGTTTCACGACTCCTTTTTTATACGGCGATGGCGGAATTGCTGACGGTCTATAGAAATTAAAACGGCGTGCACGTGGCAAAATAATACATATTTGTTGACTTGGAGCGTATCGGGATAAGGCACGGTCCATTTGATATTCTGGGGGGGGGGGGGGGGGGGGGCTTGGGTTTTTTTTCGAAAAAAAATAATTTTGCTCTGAATTTTGATGAAAAAAATTAATTTGCTTATGGTGTGACAGAAAAAAAAATAATCTTGCTCTTACAAGTAATCTGAATTTGAAGAATAACCATAAAATTCGCTTAAAATTCCTGAAAATTTTTCGGCTCGCTTCGCTCGCCGCAGTTTTTACTGTCTATAACAAAATTTTGGCTCGCTTCGCTCGCCATACTTTTCTTCTGTAATGGCAAGTTCATATTTGAAAATATCAAAAGAACGCATGTGACTGAAACAAATAAAGTGCTTAAATACATTATCAATATAATTTATTACTATTAATAGATACATGTATCACCATAGTGTCTTTTTTGTATACAAGCTTGGAAGGAGAATTCAAATAAGATTTTCACTAGTTTTCATTTCTACATGTAAAAACTTGAATCAGGCCCTCTTACATGTTACATGACCTTATATACATTTTGTTTCTTAAAAATTATAAGATCTTTCATCTCTCTCAGTTTAGAAGTGAATACAAGTTTTACATAAAAATAATGTTTGGAGTAATTTTAGCAAATTTAAAGAATTTCTATTGAAAAAACACAAACATTCTTAATATCACATCAATTCTTATAAAAAAAATTTCCTTGCTCCAACTTTGCAAGAAATAAATAATTTTGCCCCGGTTCGGGGCGAAAAAAATAATCTTGCTCCGACAAAAAACCCAAGCCCCCCTCCCCCCCCCCCCCCCCCAGAATATCAAATGGACCGTGCCTAAAGAGAGGTCAGAAATGGTAATCATATCAACCAAAGTCAAAACTGCATAACTATAACTTCCTGTTTATAATTTATTCATTCATTTCTGAGTATGATCTATTTCAAATTAGCAATACCAGGAAATATTCAAAGTAAATTTATCACATTTGCAAGAGTTATTTATCATAATGATTGATAATATCGGTAGAGCTATTTCAAATTAAGGATGGGGACTTCTAAGAAAGACGATATTTTTAAATGTTCGTCATAATAAGAAAGTACGACTGGATACATAAAAACAGGAATTATATGAATGCGTTGGAGCAAAGTCTATCCCTCTTGAGTGAAACAAAAAGACACGAGAGTAAGTTTTACCTAAATATGTTTAGATTCTTCGAAAAATGTTGGAGTGCCTTTAAGATAAACGCAGCTACGCAAGATATTTTGATACTGTTTACAATCAGACTTAGATGTCGCCACGTTAGATATTTTCTTACCGTTTACAATCAGATATAGATGTCGACATGTTATATTAACAGAATCTATCACGAAGTTGCGACTGAGACAGGGGAATCGCATCCGAGTGTAAAAGATTTGCAATCAACGACGAGGCTCGCCGAGTGGTGGATATAATAGCAAATCTTTTGCCTGAGTATGAGATTGTTCTGTCTCACTCACTTACGTCGTGAGACAAAAGAAAAAACGTAGACGTAGCAGTTTGAGATTTCCTTGTCTCACACTCCACGTGACTCCTTTAATGACGTCATAGAAAGAAACGTCACGCCATCGTTAGATTTGTGTAAGTTTTGGTATCGATTCTAGCTTTAAAAACATTAAAGTGATGATAAAATGAGGTGAGTGAGAAAAATAATCACGACGTTACGACTGAGACAGGGGAATCTCATCCTCGAGCAAAAGATTTGCTACATCCACGACTCGGCAAGCCTCGTCGTGGATTGCAAATCTTTTACACTCGGATGAGATTCCCCTGTCTCAGTCTCAACGTCGTGATAGATTCTATTATTCTCAGTCGCAACGTCGTCATTGATTATTTTTCTCACTCAGCTCATTTTCTTATCTTTTAACAAGAATCGAGATCAAATGTGTACAAATCTAACGGTGACGTTACGTTCTATGACGTCATTATATGTGTTACGTGGAGTGTGAGACAAGAAAATCTCAAACTGCACCGTCTACGGTTTTTGCTACTGTGTACAATCAGAACTATTCATTATAGACGTCGCCACTTTATACCATATATTTATTGTTTACAATCAAAAGAACATCGCTTATTACATTTTTCTCAATAAGAGCTATTCATGATAGATGTCGCCACATGAGATACAATGTACTTTGTTACTGTTTACAATCAGAACTATTATACGTTATAAGTATTTATTTAATATTCATTTCATAAATAATCATGAATAGATCTCGCCACATGCTGTATTTTGTTTCTCTTTAAGATCAGGACTAGGTGTAGCCATTCATTGTATTTTGTTACTGCAATAATTGATATACCCATATTTCGTTTGTTATTACTGTTTACATTAAGAACTCCTGATTATCGCCAACTCGTTGTGTTTTGATACTAAGGCCATTTCTTGTTTTTATTCTGTTTTGCGTCCTTTTGAAATTGAGAAAGCTACCAGCCAGCCAGGGAGAAAAATAAACAAGCATATAAAACAAAGTTACAATTTCGTATCATGTGACTGTGTGCTTGTTTCATTTGATCATCTTGACATATTTAAAAGAATGATAGACAATAAGTCATTGTAGTACTTTTACATTTTTACAAGAAATATAAAGAAATAAACAATTTTTCTTTAATTTTTGTAAAAAACACACATTTAATTTGCAAGACATCTTATTTTTTAATTTTGTTTTATGACTTTGGGCTCAAAACCTACCAGTACGAGGACGCAAAACAGAAAATAACAAAGAAATGGCCTAACCTGTTTTGAATAAAAAAAATCGCCATGCACATGTTATATTTTGTTCATGATTACAATAATTACAACAATTCGACATACATGTCACTACTTTATTTCGTTATTGTTTCGTTTACCATTCAAAAATATTTTACTGAATCAGACCTAGATGTCGCCACGTTAGATATTTTGCTACTGTTTACAAGTGGAATAGTTATTCCTTACAGACGTCGCCACTTTATATCGTATATTTTGTTATTGTTTACAATTAAAATAATCTATAATATATTCTATCACCGTTTAATATATTTTTCTGAATAGGAACTATTCATGATAGATGTCACCACGTAAGATATTTTGTTACTGTTTACAATCAGATATAGATGTCGCCACGTTAGATATTTTCTACTGCACTGTTTACAATCGGAACTACTCATTATAGAGGTTGCAACTTTATATATTTCCTTCCTGAGTCTGTTATAAATGTCTCCTATTATTCTTTTTGTAAATGTTTATAGTAAAAAATAATTCATAATAGATAACGCTCATTATTTTGTAAATATTTACAACTAAAACAATAAATCATGTTTTTTTTTTTTCACTGATACAATTTTAAAACTTTTATTGATAGATGTCGCCTCTGCATGTTATATAAAAACAATTCATTATTATTTATGGGAGACGCAACAAAATATATTTTGTTTGAAGATAAAACAAAACATTTTGACAAAAAGCTATGGATCGCCATCAGGTGATCAACACGATAAAAGACAACGAATTTCTACTGTCAAGCGAATTTCACTGAAAATAAATTATAAGAACCACTACGTACAGCGCATTGGTTTAAGAAAATCTTGGAATATTGATCAAAAGTAAATGATCATAGCAATGAAATAACACTTCAATTAGTTAGAAATAATTGACATAGATATTATTTATCTCTTAACCAATGTGTGTAAGATTAAGATTTTTTATGTAATTATAAAACACCATGGCCACGCAGTGTGAATTTCATATCAATCTGTCAAATAAAACAAAATCACATTTCGCTTACTCTATTTTACTAATTGTCTTGAAGCTCATTTTCTCCTCATATACAACGGGACTTGATGTTTACTTGATTGGATCTGGTGTGAAATATGAGATGATTTTCATTATGGTTTGAGTTATCTATGTGGAATCCCTATCACTACATTAATTGAGAGCTGGCTATTTCCATACAGCATGTCCAGATTGTGCTCTTACTTCCGCAACGAAAGAAAATCGCAAAGAAATTCGCAGAAAACAATTTTAACTTAAAAGAGAGAAATTATAGAAAATACACTACAATGATTAATTTCTTATTTTACCACCGCAAAAAGTCAAGATTGACTTTACTATTTAGTGGTGACCGGGTGGATAATATTTTTATGAGACGAAAAAACAGATAACACCGTCGTAGGTCTGCAAGTCGGACTAACTTTTTATGGTGACACAATTTTTTCCCAGAATTTTATCCATGCATTCATATAAAGGAGGGAAGGAAATATCAAATATGTCTATAGGTAATTTTCGGTGTACATTAACCCTTTTACTTTTAAAAATTTGCTTTTATTATAAATTTTGATATTAAAGCAAACCAGAAATTAAAGAGTGAAGATTCAATATTTATTTAATTTTTTAGCTTGTAAACATCATTAAAAGTTTAAATGTGACGTATGAAAAGTCACATAATGGAGTTACTGACCTCCAGCCTGAGATGTCCGATAGGGGGCTCAGCGTACGGTATACCCAGATATTTCTCTACATACTTTCCTGAATAAACTTCATCACTAATTCCTGTAATTCTCCCATATCGTGTTACTTTAGTCACATAATTTTCACATTTACAAACATAAATATTTGTCATTAACGTCACCATCAAACGGAATGTTAACATCCTAAATCGCTGCCCAATTCCTAGCATCACAGATATTTGGAATGTAGTGTAACAACTTTACACACTTTTTGCACCTCTAAAACTTTTATCTCCTTGCACTAAAACTCTGCATGTCCCTGCATTAATGAGGGGGATACGGCGTTGGCCCCTTCTCTCTTCCACCCACTTTGTGTTTTTGAGCTCGGGCACCGAGGGAGCAAGGGAGGTTACATACAGTCCGCGGGAAAAGTAGCGTGCTATCTGCAGCGCTTCTTATCTCCAGTATGATCTGTGTACCGCCCTCCCGTCACCTTACCTCTGCGTTTGGAGACATTTTCCTATACAGTTTGATGACTAGCAGAGATACCCAAGTGAGAGAATTTAAAGGTAAATATCTCAAGTTTCCCCTCTATCTATACGAGCGCTTATTGACGCTGAGTTTGACCCGAGTCACTATTTGTACGACTTTGATAACATCGTTAGCATAAACCCAAAAACGGTTTTTCGTGTTGCCAGATTAATTTAACCTTGTTGCCGACATGCTCATAAATCTTAATCCTGAGAGCTAAGGAATCCAGAATTTCAATTAAGAAAATACTCGGGTTATTTGAATATACGAACGACGGAGTATCAATATTTAGTAGAGATGTTGGTCTGTGGTTTACGCCAGGGAAGTATCCGATAGAGATTCAGAATAGAAGTACATGGTATCAATAATAAGTGATAAATATATATAATAGATGAAAATTATGTTAAAACAAGAAAAGAAATAAAGGAGAAATCGATATCAGTACTTTGTTAGCTTTTTATCGTTCAGATTAATTGATTTATAAATATCTTGAACTATTACATTATTTACAGCTGTCATACGATGCAGTGTAAGAACAATTCATTTATTTTTTCAAGTGCTAGAAACAGAGAAATTTTGCATTTATTTTCGGGGGGTTGTATTTATTGCATTCGTTCTTTTTTCAGTTTATCACTTAATTTATATATTTTTCGATTTTTTACACAAAAAGTAAAAAAACATTAATGTGACAACTAACGCACAAGAAAGGTTTTATAAAACAATCGTGGTTCTACCTACAATAATTATATTGAAAAAAAAAATTTTTAACACCTCAATCAACAAGCAACATTCATACAACGCATTCAGTGGGCAATCATCAACAAGCAACATACGAACATCCATCAATTCGCAACATACGAACATCCAACAATAATCAACATACGAACATCTATCAACAAGCAATATACGAACAGTGACATACGAACATCCAACATCAACAAGCAATATATATGCATACCATTAAACTGGAATATACGAACCACAACAACAACAACAGGCACCAGATGAATCCCCTATCAATAGGCAACACACGAACATCCATCAGCAAGCAACATAAAGATACATTTAAATACACTACACGAACACCCTATCAAACGCAACACAGGAACGTCCAATTAATAAGCAACAATAGAACGTACATTGTACATGTAACACACAGAAACCTCATCAACAAGTAAAATACGAACAACCCAATCGGCAAGCAGCATTCTTGAAGAAGAAACACAAGAACACCCTTCAACAAGTTCAAGGTCGTGCGAGACATTCAGGTACCCATCAACTAGCCAAGGCCCTGTGAAAAGCCTAACTCAGACCATCAAAAGACAACAGAGAAACATCCCCAACAACAAAACACTGAAACACCACAAAAAACAACAAGTTCAAGGTCGTGTGACAAACCTAGTCAAACACGAGACATTCGGGTACCCACCAACTAGCCAAGGCCCTGTGAAAAGCCTTACTCAGTCCATCAAAAGACAACAGAGAGACATCCCCAACAACAAAACACTGAAACACCACAAAAAAACAACAAGTTCAAGGTCGTGTGACAAACCTAGTCAAACACGAGACATTCGGGTACCCACCAACTAGCCAAGGCCCTGTGAAAAGCCTTACTCAGTCCATCAAAAGACAACAGAGAAACATCCCCAACAACAAAACACTGAAACACCACAAAAAAAAAACAACAAGTTCAAGGTCGTGTGACAAACCTAGTCAAACACGAGACATTCGGGTACCCACCAACTAGCCAAGGCCCTGTGAAAAGCCTTACTCAGTCCATCAAAAGACAACAGAGAAACATCCCCAACAACAAAACACTGAAACACCAAAAAAAAAAACAACAAGTTCAAAGTCGTGCGACAAACCTAGTCAAACACGAGACATTCGGGTACCCACCAACTAGCCAAGGCCCTGTGAAGAAGCCTTACTCAGACCATCAAAAGACAACAGAGAAACACCACCAACAACAACAACACTGGAACACCACAAAAAAAACAACAAGTTCAAAGTCGTGCGACAAACCTAGTCAAACACGAGACATTCGGGTACCCACCAACTAGCCAAGGCCCTGTGAAAAGCCTTACTCAGTCCATCAAAAGACAACAGAGAAACATCCCCAACAACAAAACACGGAAACACCACAAAAAACCATCAACACGTTCTGTGTTTGACGGTAAAGATTTACTTTGACAAAGTTAGTCATAATATATGCCCGTATGAAATAAAAATATGTGTTTAAAATCTACTGGCATATCCTTGACATTGTGATTGTGATATATACCGGTATGTTAAGCATGCTTATTTCAATGTATTTATATTTTTCAGATATCCAAGGAGAGAATTTCGAGTAAAAGTAAATTATATTTACTTTGGTCTGGCCACTAACTTAAAAAAATTATTATGAATTATCTCTGCTCTGGTATTTTTCCTGATAGTAGAAATATCATTTCAGAAGAAAAGGAATTTGGACAGCATAAAATAGCCGATGGTCAGCCAAATCTTACGGACTCTCCGGCCATTTCTATCATCGTCATTATCCTATTAAATTTACAAATGAGATAGGGACAGGGTGGTATCGAGGTTTTCTCATTATAAATCATTAAAGCTGAAGAATTTCTATATAAGAATCAAGAAAATAGAGTTTGTTGAAAACGAGGAAACCATCGTAGAATTTGTACTTTTATCTTCGGCCATCGAGATACCATAAAATGTGTAAAAGTCATTTGGCTCGCCTTCTTGTTGAATCCAGCATCTCTAATGAAACTATTACTTTTGTTATTACTTTGTTGATCAAATTTCAAAGCAACGTTGATAAAACAAACAGCTGGCTCAGAAAAAAATGTTTCCTAGCAGCACTTTGGCAAAATTCAATATATTTTCCTACAGGTTGTAGCCTCCAATGACATAAATACTTATGTCTCAAGTTATTGATACTTTTTTTTTCTTACTGTTACATTTGTTTTCTTTCCAAGGTTATCTTCTTATTTTACAACAAAGGAAATGTGATTTGGTCTGTGAAAGAATAAATGACCGGTCAAATATTGAATGGCGAAAGGTGGATGCCCTTTATGTGCATAGAGCACCCATTTCGAATTTATCTAGGTAAAGTGGTCAAGTGTGTGTGTTTTACTTGAAAAATAAATTATTCTATTATGTTTATATTGCTTATGGGTTTTTAAAGGGGGTTGTTTTTTGTTTTTCATTTTTACTTTTCTCTTGTTTCAGCAATTTGTTTTATATATTTATTTAGTATTTTCATATTCATTTTTTTCTTTTCGTAATGGTTATTTTTGTTTTATTGCCAAAATATTGGCAACAAAAATCCATTGATATATATCTTATTTAATATATAAGAATCCATGGGATGCCAACAACCAACAATTTGATGGAAACATCTTTATTTCTTGTAATACTAAACTGAGGAATGCTGGCTTATGTGTACCGAGACATCGATCTAGATTGATGGAAGGGGCAACTGAGAGTCAGCGAAGCTTGGGGATGAGATACATGGGAGTTGATGGTGTCATGTACCACACTCCTCCCTATCTATCAAAACTTGGATAACAAGGCGCATCGCTGACAAGGAAAAAATATCCATGATTGTTGTGAATCAAAATTATACATGTCTGGGCTGGAGCAGACAGTCTGTGGGATTTCTCGTATATTTTGTTCTTATTTGTTGTTCAGGTCATGTGCCTAGATGTGAGAATTTTGTCGTCAGGTATAAAAAAAAATCGACATGTTTTCACGGATTCAGATTTAAACCCACAATATCAAGCTTTATTCGAAGTCACAAAATCGAAATACTATATTTATTACTAGTATATGCATGTGAGATGGTAAGGCACGGTCCATTTGATATTCTGGGGGGGGGGGGGGGGGGGCTTGGGTTTTTTGTCAGAGCAAGATTATTTTTTTCGCCCCGGACCGGGGCAAAATTATTTTTTTCTTGCAAAGTTGGAGCAAGGAAATTTTTTTATAACAATTGATGTGAATATTAAGAATATTTGTGCTTTTTCAATAGAAATTCTTTATTTGTACTTATGTTTATGGTACTCCAAACATTATTTTTATATAAAACTTGTATTCACTTCTAAACTGAGAGAGATGAAAGATTTTTACAATATGCGATATATAATTTTTAGTAAACAAAATGTATATAAGGTCATGTAACATGTAAGAGCTAGGGCCTGATGCAAGTTTTTACATGTAGAAATGAAAACTAGTGAAAAACTTATTTAAACTCTCCTTCCAAGCTTGTATATAAAATTAGACACTATGGTGATAGGTTCCGATATACAGTTTTAGTTTCGTATTCGAAGAAATGGCCAGGGTGATTTTTTTATTTCTAAGTGTTGAGACTTGAATTTTTTGTAGTAGGCACAGTTAATGAAAAAACATGGAATTTTGGGGTTTATATGAGTTTGGAAGGATATGAAGAAGAGAACTGGACATCAATTTTAGCCATTGATCCATATAGTAAACAGCGATAGGAGACAAAGGCGAAGCGAGTACCGCGAGTCCTGGGCTCCTGATGCCGGTTGTGCCGGAGGGGTGTTTCGCACTCTTCCGGATATATCTGAAAATCCAGATGTTGAAAATTCAAATAATTTTTCAAGATAAAAGCTACTGATGTTCTCTTTCAATTCAGTATTAAATGATGTAGATAATGTTTTGAGAACAATGCTGTATTGACCTCACAACTTGGGCTACTGCATCCAGTGAACGCATGCGCTCGACTGCCATTTTCACATCGTTCGATACTGATTAACGATTAAACGGTAAATCTGGCTGCACTGATTTTCACATGTTTTGTAGGTCTAGATGTATTGATTGTACTAAGATCTGGTTCATCAATGTATGTAAACTACTTTAAAAGTCTAATGACGTCAACTTTAGCATGACCCGCTTACTTTTTGTTGCCCTTTGGAACAGTGCGCGAAAACTGTATATTGGAACCATACATGTATCTATTGATAGTAACAAATTATATTGATAATGTATTTGGGCATTTTAATTGTTCCAGTCACATGCATTCTTTCGATATTTTCAAACATGAACTTGCCATTACAGAAGAAAACTATGGCGAGCGAAGCGAGTTCAAATATATTTATAGAAAGTAAAACTGCGGCAAGCGAAGCGAGCCGAAAAATTTTCAGGAATTTTAAGCGAATTTTATGGTTATTCTTCAAATTCAGATTACTTGTAACAGCAAGATTATTTTTTTTCTGTCACACCATAAGCAAATTATTTTTTTTCATCAAAATACAGAGCAAAATTATTTTTTTCGAAAAAACCCATGCCCCCCCCCCCCCCCCCCCCCCCAGAATATCAAATGGACCGTGCCTAAGAGGAGATGTTTGCTCTCAATGCTCTGTATAACTGATAGTCTGTTCTAATGGGATGGCTCCCCTGAAAGAAATAGAAAGAAATCCAAGCAAGACGCCATGGCACATAAATGATTTTTTAAAATTAAAAATAAAATCCAAAATATGAAATTTAGGCATAAAATATATCACAGCATTAAAAAACTTAAATATGACCAATTCACAGTGAATGAATGTACAAAACGGAAAAAATGAAAATGGAAGAAAAAAAAATTGGGTCAAAAATGAAATTTAATTTATTCAGATGATTGAAAGTGCATAAAAAGCTGACAAAAAGGAAAAAAATTGAAAAGGAAGAAGAGAAAATTTTGGGTACCGGTGTGGGGGCTTGGAACCACAACCCTTGGGTCCATGTGCACAGAAAACATATCTATTCACATTTTAAAAAAAAATCATAAAAATTAAAAAAAAAAAAGAAAAGAAGATTATAGCATTTAATTTATATCAAAGCAACAGTAACTTAAATATGAGAAACATGCACTAAATGAGGGCACAAAACCACACATTTATAGAGTTAGTCAAAGAAAAAGCCCAAGGGCGTCAAAAATTTGTCTTCGGACTGGAACCAAAAACAACAACACTTGTTTAGACATCCTTCTAAATCATCCAGATACTTTCAGTTTGTAGATATGTGCTTCGGTTCTGAAGAAGTTCGTCAAAGGAGGGTACCCCACCCCCATGAACTACTTTTGCCTGTGATGGCGCCACCTATAGACGGATACGGACGAAAAACAACAACACTTGTAGGGGGCCAGGAGTACTTCATTCGTACCAAGTTTCAATAAAATCCCTTCATTTATTCTTGAGAAGGTGTAAATGTGAAAAGTTTACGATGGCCGGACGACGGAAGCCACGCTGTAACAATAGTTCACTTGAGCTTTGCTCAAGTGAACTAAAAAATGGAAAAAAGGAAGAAAAAATTTTCGGTACCGCTGGGATTTGAACCTACTACCCTTGGGTCCATTGGGCAAGGAAAATATACCAAAAATACAATTTTTTAAAAATTCATTAAAAATCTGAAAAATGATATTTCGATAAAATTCTTTCACAGTACATTTCTAGCAATATGTAAAAAACTGAAAAAAGGGGGGAAATGGGGGGGGGGCGCCGGGGTTTGATCCCACTGCCATTGGGTCCATTGGGCATGGAAAACATACCTAATAGTATGTACAATCTTTAAAAAAAATTCTTAAAAATCCAAAAGTGCATATTTTGACAAAATTCTTTCACATCTGTATTTCTTACTATAAATATCAAAAAGTATATGAGCAATTTCAGGAGAGAAGTTGAAAATATTAAAAATGACCACCCCCCTTCCCTGTTTGCAGTTAATTAAAATCATAAAAAGAGAACTTTTCAACAAAATTCTTTCACATATGCATTCCTCTAGTTTATCATGGCTAAAATGAACTAAATTGGGGTAGCAAATTTAGTTAAGAGAGAAAAGAATAAAAGAAATCTCAATATTTGCATAAAAATAACTAAGTCGAAAAAGACGTCAAAAATTAGATACATGTATCGGATTTTAACGAAATGAACAAACTTGAATAATGCATCCTTCCTGATCACTCAGATGCCATTAGTTTTTCAATCCATACAGCGGTTCTGGAGAAGATTTTTTAAGGGGGTACCCTCTGGGACCTATTTGACCCCGCCCTGGATCCACCCCTGAAGGGATCCGACCGAAATGAAAAAAAAAACTTGGTAGAGGACCCATACCAAGTTTCATCAAAATCCTCCAAGCAGTTTCGGAGAAGTCGAAAATGTGAAAAGTTAACGGACAGACGACGGACGCCGGACAAACCGGTATGACAATAGCTCACTTTGAGCCTTCGGCTCAGGTGAGCTTTCAAACAAAGATTCTCTCCAAAATGTTCGTTGTTCAATATATGAAGACTTTGAGCATACAAAAGTGAAGAGGCACCTGGGTAACCCACACAAACACCGATGAACACGCAAAAGATAAACTGGTAGACGGCAATGCATAGAATGAAGAGCTTAAGATTAAGTTCTACGGTAAGTCACGGGGGTTGGCGTGCATATTGGTTTTGGTCCGTTTGTTTGTCTGTCCGCATGTATACATCTACGTCTATCCGATGCTTTTAACAATCAACACCGATCGATCGATCTCCTACAATGACTGAATTTACACACAATATCACAATATATACTTCATTCTTACATTTGAAAATTAATAATAAAAAAAAACAAAAAAAAAAAAAAAACACCATTTGGCGTTACATTAAATAATGCGGCACCTCCTCTCCTCCCTCCCCCCTCCCTCCAGTCTGTAGTAATTCAACTTCTGAAAAATTATCGGATCCGCCTATGAAGAATTTGTTTCGTATAAGCATGAAAAACATACGGTAAACAGTCCGTGCTCTGCTGGCAGGAGCTAGCTCATGTTTAATTTCAATACAAACTGAGAAGCTCCTTTAATTTTTGTTTAACTGCGTGAGAAGCTCCTTTAATTTATGTCTAACCGCTAATTTTTGTCTAACCGCGTGAGAAGCTCCTTTAATTTTTGTCTAACCGCCGTTAGACAAAAATTAAAGGAGCTCCTCAGTTTCCATTGAAAAGCTCATGTTCTACAATCCGAATACATTAGAGATTTGGATAACCCTTGCTTCAATATTTCGCCTGTCCCACTCGTTGTTTCTGTTCGTTTATTTATGTCCCACACACATAAAGGCGTCGTGACTATACATTTTCAGGATTTATATAGATACTGAAACAAAGAACTTGTTATTCAAAAAAGGCAATGGGTTAAATCATTTTTTATAAGTACTGAAACTGATTAATAAATTGATAAGATTACTACCAAAACGATGATCCGTGACAGGTTGAAAATAAAGAACATCTATATTTGCTTCCTCGACTTTTGACATTTCAAAGACCGATAAATGGATTCCAAAATAATTTAGGAATAGGAAAAGGAAATGTTAACAAATCACGATTTTCTCTTTTAACGAAAAAGAGAAAATAGCCTCGCAATGAAATATGGCCCGTGATTTATTATTATCGTTCAGTCCTAAGATTACGGCAAGACGTAGATGCATTTTGGCACATTAGTAATGGCTGGAGAAAGCGAAGCACAGAGATGAAAGCAGAATCACCCATCCCTCTTCGTGTTCATCAGGGTGCCGCGGGGTTGTGTTAGGTTCCATATATACCCTTACATACTGTAACTTCTATCAAAAAGACCGGCGACAGGTAAACATCACCTGTAATTACACACCTGGATGAAGGCTTTCCTCTCTACAAACTATTCATGGCTAATTGCAAACGCATAAAGCGGATAATCGATGGTGAAAAAGCCGATCAGAGCGGAAAATTCCAATCTCATTTTGTGTCAAATATCAACAATATCTACAATATGCGCAATTCTACGGCCGCACTGGCTGACATAGGCGCAATGAAATTGTGTAAAAATGGAAGAAATGTCAAACTAAATCTATAATTGACGAGATATTGATGAATGCAGGGGGATAAATCTTACCTAAGAATGTTACGTGTAACCGAATATCATTCTACGTCAAATAAAGATCTGTATTCATATTTCAATATCTGAAAATTATGGCTTGGTTATGGGAAAATAAGGCAAATAAAAAAAGAACTTTTATTCGTGTCAGCCAACAATTTTCCCTTTTTCAGGCAATGACCTTGAGCCTTATGTTTTGGTGATGCCCTTGATATTGCCTTTCTGATGAGGACGCACAATATAATCCATGTTTGCAAACATTGTCATGACAATGGCAAAACTTTAAAAAAAAATATGAAAAAAAAAATAGTGGTCAATTTGACAAAGGATCAATTTTTACATATAGGCATATTTTACATATAAGCAATGTATAAAAGTTTGAAGGGGCACAACTCATCACAAAACTGAGCTTTATTTGAAATTTGACCTGTATTTCTCAATGTAAAGCTATGTACGAAAGCCGAATAGTGTCAAACAAAAAATTAAATTTATCTCGTTATTACGAGAAAAGATCTCGTTATTACGAGAAAAGATCTCGTTATAACGAGATAATTTTCTCGTTATTACGAGAAAAGATCTCGTTATTACGAGAAAAGATTTCGTTATAACGAGATAATTTTCTCGTTATTACGAGAAAAGATCTCGTTATTACGAGAAAATTATCTCGTAATTACGAGAAAAGATCTCGTTATTACGAGATAATTATCGCGTTATTACGAGATAATTATCGCGTTATTACGAGATAATTATCGCGTTATTACGAGAAAAGATCTCGTTATTACGAGAGAAGATCTCGTTATTACGAGAAAATTATCGCGTTATTACGAGAAAAGATAGAGACTTCATATTTGGCATGCTTACTCTTTCAGATGACACCAAGGTCGATGACCTTGTGACCTTGACTGTGTCCTTTAATCTAAAAATAGCCATTTTGGACTTCGTTGCCGCCGGGGACATCAGTGTTTCACAAACACATCTTGTTAGCGATTTGAAAGCAATTATGTGTGTTAAAATTAAATAAGTAATCACTCTAATAATTTTTCGGGGGATGTAGGTTATGTATGGAGCGCCGTTTTAACATATTCAATTATTTGAAGAAATCTTCAATTATTTGAAGATATCTTCAAATGAATTAAAGATATATTCAAATGATTTGAAGATATATTCAAATGATTTGAAGATATTTTCAAATGAATTAAAGATGTCTTCAAATGGTACTATTTGAAGATATCTTCAAATCATTTGAAGATATCTTCAAATCATTTGAAAATATCTTCAAATCATTTGAATATATCTTAAAATGAATTGAAGATATCTTCAAATGAATTGAAAATATCTTCAAATGAATCATAGATATCTTTAAATATTTGAAGATATCTTTAATTCATTTTAAGATATCTTTAATTCATTTGAAGATATCTTCAAATAATTGAATATATATTGAAACGGCGTTCCAGAGCGCCGTTTTAACATAAATTAAATGATTTGAAGATATCTTTAAATGATTTGAAGATATCTTCTAATGAATTGAAGATATCTTCTAATGAATGAAAGATATCTTTAGATGAATTAAAGATATCTTCAAATGGTACTATTTGTAGATATCTTTAAATGAACAAATCCATAGATTTCATTCTTCTTTTAAGTGTCGAAATACTTATTATTATTTTCTCAGAATGTGCTAACAATTGAATAATTTCCTTGTTACTGAATCCTATTCGGAAACAAGTTCTTATGAACTGGTTCAATTCAAACATGTTTAAACTCTAAAAAATGCATATCAATAAATCATGCTTTATTCATACATATTCACCTAATAACTAAGTCGTATAAACGCGATAATTATCTCGTAATAACGAGATCTTTTCTCGTAATAACGAGAAAATTATCTCGTAATAACGAGATCTTTTCTCGTAATAACGCGATAATTATCTCGTAATAACGAGATCTTTTCTCGTAATTACGAGATAATTTTCTCGTTATAACGCGATAATTATCTCGTAATAACGAGATCTTTTCTCGTAATAACGAGAAAATTATCTCGTAATAATGAGATCTTTTCTCGTAATGACGAGATAATTTTCTCGTAATAACGCGATAATCATCTCGTAATAACGATATCTTTTCTCGTAATAACGAGAAAATTATCTCGTAATAACGAGAAAATTATCTCCTAATAACGCGATAATTATCTCGTAATAACGAGATCTTTTCTCGTAATTACGAGATAATTTTCTCGTTATAACGCGATAATTATCTCGTAATAACGAGATCTTTTCTCGTAATAACGAGAAAATTATCTCGTAATAACGAGATCTTTTCTCGTAATAACGAGATCTTTTCTCGTAATAACGCGATCTTTTCTCGTAATTATGAGATAACTTTCTCGTAATAACGCGATAATTATCTCGTAATAACGAGATCTTTCCTCGTAATAACGAGAAAATTATCTCGTTATAACGAGATCTTTTCTCGTAATAACGAGATCTTTTCTCGTAATAACGAGATAAATTTATTTTTTTTTGACACTATTCGGCTTTCGTAGCTATGTCTAAGAAATGAATATATTCACTGTAACAGTTTTTATTAAATGTCGGGAAACCACAAACTATTGATTTTTTAAGGGGCATAACTCTGCACAAAATTGAGCGACATGACCCATATAATAGCTACATTCAACAAATGAATTGATTATCTTAACGGTTTTCCTTCCAATGTCCGGAAACCACAACATTTTGAATTTTTCTAAGTTTCAAGGGCTTAACTCTGCACAAAATTGAGCGACATGACCCATATTCGAAGTTGACCTGTATTTCTTGGTGTAAGAGCTATATCCAAGTTTCAAGAGGCATATGTAATTGAGGGACATAATCTCCTAAAGATACAGATGCTAAAGCGATTGCAACCTTAGCTTTTTTCATGTGAGGTTCTATATTATAATTAAATATTACATGGGACTATCTTGTCTCCATCTTCAGCAATATTTAGGCCTCGCTCTATATGCGTGTTTTTATAAAAGATTTGCGTTTGGAAAGCATGGAAAGCTTGTCCCTTATTTTTTCTTTGAATCAATGCATTATAATTACTAGTTAGCCTTTTTGCATTTTTTCGTGATTTCAGAGCCAAAAAAAACCCAGTTCTACCCCAAAAATATTCTCTACAGGCTGATATATCATCATTAGCTAAATCTTCTAAAGAGACCGGAATATTAGATTTCGAGCTTTTTACCATCAAAGTACAATTCGGCCAAATTTTTGCAAGAATCTACTGGACTATCAATAACTTTCTTGAAGTTACCTAAAATGTCGTTGGGCAACGTTTCAGGAAAAGCCTACACAAGGATATAGATTGGACAAGTGTCTTCTTATGGTTTCATGGGCATATCAGTCTATTCTTACAATGAAGGCAAACGGTGCAGTTGTCCAGATCTTGAATTCATCTCATTCAGCTCAGAAGACACCTTCTTTGCTTTCATCAGTAACCCAACACTCAAACTCTCGACAAACTGACTAAAATAACAATTGCAACCGTTCATGATTTTACGTTTTTTATAGTCCATCCTTCTCGAAACCCTATTTTGATTTTTATTCGATACGAATGCTGTTCGTAGACTTAGACTTTGTTCATTTCTTTATTTTCTGTTTTGCGTCATCGTGCCGGTAGGTCTTGAGCCCGAAGTCAAAAAAACAAAACTAAAATCATAAAATCTTTCGCAAATTAAATTTATTTTTCTACAAAAATTAATGAGAAGTTGTTTCATTTTAGAAATTTCACGTAAAAGTAATGATTCAAGACATTGCACTATCTCAGTGGTGGATTAAGGGGGGTGCGGAGGGGGCGTCCGCCCCCCCCCCCCCCGCCCCCCAGCACTGACCCAAAATTTTTCAAAAATACCTATATTTTGGAACCTTTTTAAGTAAAAATTGGCAAAATTCGCCCCTTGACCCCCCGACAGAAGGGGTGCTGGATCCGCCACTGTATCTTTCATTCTTTTGTTGACTAAAATCTGTCAATTGAAACTAGTTTCTATTTGATTTCACATAGTCACATAATATATTATTGCAACTTTGTTTTATATGCTTGTTTGTATTTCTCCCTGGCTAGCTGGTAGCCTTCTAAATTGTAAAAGGACGCAAAACAAAATGCAGTTTGCAGTGAACAAAAGTGCGAGTCGCATACGCACCCACGAACACATTAACTATACCCCGTGTAACTATGTTGCGAGGGGATTGTAACTGCATGTTCCATGCTACCAACACCAAGTATATAGTGACCTTTGACCCTTGACAGCGAAAATCCTCTCTTCTTATAGGGAACATTTGTGTGGTAGGTTTGGTGATACTATGGTGACTGCATTGTCTTCTATGCTGTTCACAAGGTTTTAAGCCTAAACTGGCTAAAGTTCACAGTCACCACGACCTTTAACCCTTGACCTTACAAATCAATAGGATTCATCCCGTTCCACGAGAAACATTTGTGGAGGGTTTGGTGTTTCTTTGACGATTGCTTTGTCGTTCATAAGTATCCAGATACACACGGACGCAAGACAGCGACGCTTCCATAACAGAATTGTTCGACCGAAACAGACCAACTTGGGTTTTTAGCTCACCTCACGTAGTGAGAGGGAGCTTATGCTATCACCCTGTCGTCGGCGTCTGCGTCGGCGTCGGCACTAGTATGTTAAGAAGTTTTATTTCTCTATTGTAAGTGCTAGGAAGTTCAAACTTGCACAGATGATGCGTCTTTATGAGTAGATCACGAATCTACGGTCAAATGTAGGTCATGACCTATATTTTCCGCTTGAGTGCACATGTTAGGAAGATTTCGGTATCAATGTTAAGAAGTTTTATTTCTCTATTATAAGTGCTAGGAAGTTCAAACTTGCACAGATGATGCGTCTTTAAGAGCAGATCACGAATCTACGTTCAAATGTAGGTCATGACCTATATTTTCTGCTTGAGTGCACATGTTAGGAAGATTTGGATATCAATAGTGTACACCCATTCAGGCAAAATTTGGGTCAATAAATGAAATACTCTACTTCCCTATTCTATTTTGTTTTTGTGTGGTATCATTTTTGTTGGTTCTCAGTAGGACAGGTTTTCAAATTCAAAACAGGTGTATTCTTTGACTCCTGCCATGATAGAATGCTGCCATGAGGTGAGCTTTGTAATCTTTGATTACACTATGTTTTTTTATGGAAAACACCCAGAAAAAAACCAAATTATCCTGTTTCGGTCTAAAGAATATTGAGCAGATAGTTATCAGATCATGATTTCAGTCTATTACTAGCTACATTATAAGCATATTAAAACTGAAATTGGGAAGATTCTTATTGCAAGAGAACGCAAAGCATAGCATCCTCTCATACGAAAACACAAGAGGAACTCTTCTAAAGTAAGAATGCTCAAGACTAGGTGCACCATAATGTTACACTATTTTAGTAAGCTTGGTGGCTTCATCGGTTTGTAGACTTGAACAAAGATAATTTAGTAAGTTCTGTAAAAGTATTAAATGTGCTTAATAGCTAAATTTGCATGACTACCAGACATAGCATCCAGACAAAAATCAGACAAAAGGAGCTAGATCACTTTTCCTCCATAAGAAGTGTTCCATCTCTCGATTCTAATAGCAACAGCAACTAAAGCCAGATTAAGTACACCAGACACTCATATTTATTGTAACCCCTGACCTTGACATTAAGAAGCACTTCCATGATATACATAATATTTATCAAGTTTGACCAGAAAGAAATATGTCATCTTAAACTTTGAAATTTGACATTTCAATGCATCCCTCCTGCAACCATGACTTTTTACAACCAGACCTTGAAAATCAAAAGGTTTTATCTACCATTTACAGAGTACTCAAATGTAAGAGAAGGAGATCCTCTGAACTAAATCGAAGCTTTTTAATCTTCCAAAGGTTAATGGATGTTGTGAACATGACCTTTGACCTAGAAAATGGATTGATGTTACCCTGAAATCATTGCCATTGGCAACTCACATTCAAAATCTAATTATCATGTAAAAAAATAATTCACTTCTGTATATCAAATATTTACTAGTATTAATATATATAAAAAGAAACTTTATTTTAATTTAGAGTTTACATACTGTGATTTGATTATAAGTACTTTGATAACAATAACAATAATGGACCTGTATTACTGTGCTACTTTCCATTTGTTTGAATTACATGTGCAAGGTTAAGGTCAGGAGATTACAAAAATTGTTTTCACTGAAAATGATTTTCAACAAGAAATTCACTTGTAAAATATGAAAACCATGTCAATTACTAATTCACCAAAAGTTAAAACAATGTTAAAGCAGGTCAAATTACACGATAAAGGTCACAAGGTTTGGTTTCATTGGAAAGGTATTTACTATAAGAAATACACCTGTAGATTCAGTATGAAAACTTGATCTTATTATTCAAGAGTAACATCCAATATTGATTTAATGACAAACAGAGAGACATACAGATGAGTAGGTGCATGTGAAGATCAAGATTTTTTTTTTCCAAAAGGGGGAGGCAGGTCCAGCCCACCAAGGAAGGGGGGAGAGGTCCAGCCTATTATTTTTTGGGGAAAAATCCCCAATCTAGATCCGCATTTGAGATGGATAATACAGATGCTTAAGTCCAAAACGAAATGCCTTCATATTTCTGATTTCAGGGGCATCAGAATGCTCCGATATCACAACTTCCACCACCACATCGATTTTGTTATATTTCCAATTGATGGTAATTGGAGTATGTCTTGACATTGATTATGAGGAGCAGGTGGTGGTGGTGTTAATGGTGGTGGAGGAGGAGGAGGAGTGAATTTCAATGGGATGAAACAACATTGCAGCTGAAGTAATTCACTCCTCCTCCTCCTCCCTCCTCCACCACCACCATTACCACCACCTCCACCACTACAATTTTGTTGTATTTCTTATTGTTGATATTTGAAGTTTGTATTGACGTTGATTATGAGGAGCAGGTGGTGGTGGTGGTGTTAATGGTGGTGGAGGAGGAGGAGGGTGGTTGTGGTGGTGGAGGAGGAGTGGATAATTTTAATTTTTACCTATATAACATGTCGGTTCATGTCTATACATGGATGATGTATAAATATGTAAATACAATACTTCCGGTTAAGTACAAGGGGGGGGGGGGGGGGGGGGGGTCTGGGCGAAGGAGGGGAAGAGGACAGCTTCTGAAGATAGAATCTATTTTAAGGCATGGACATTTCCATATCCTATAAATAGGATATCCTGTGCTTCAACTCTGGTTTTTACACTACTTATCTTTTCTGTGAAAGCATATAATTTGCATCAATGAGTGATGTGCAATTACTTGATTATTACAAATCGTACCTGAATTCTTAAACAACTGAAACAGCTATTACAAAATATAAGCTGAAAATTATACAATCCTTTTTCATCTAAAACAATGTCACAAAAGCAGAGGTAGTGATAGTCAGGTACAAATACAGTAAAATGTTGTAACATGACATCTATGCACAATATGAGAAAATATTCCATGTTTTTTTAAATTGCACAGGAATCAAATGACAAGATGCAACAATACTTAATGTAAAATTTTATGTAATACAAGTTTGAGTAATTTTAAGCCATTTATAACCTTGACATTTAAACTTAGGAATACTAAATCTAACTTTGCTGAAATATTCTACTCTATTCATATTTTTGTGATTAGTACATTTTACATTTTTAAATGAATCATTACACAGCTAAATAAACTTGGAAAAAAATGTAACTACTTGCATAATTTAAAATGATGAGTGAATTCAGAAAAAAACAAAAAGGAGTAGGTGTGCCAAACCTACAAGTCAGCCTTTTAATTCCAATGAAAATTCTTTTATGAAAAGAATAGTTCAGTATCATCTACGTATTGTAAAATATGCAAGAAAATACTTGTGTCCAAATTGAGCAGATGTAACATCACACATGTGAGATGAAAGGTTTTTGTACCTTCTGCTTTGATTTTTAAAATTGATATCATACTTGTGCGCCATGCAGTGTTTCATGGGGAGAGTTACACTGAGTAAATATTTAAAGCTTAGTTTCTAAGCATTCATTAATATCACCAACATCAGTACCTATAGTTTGAGGTTCTATTTCTAAATTGTTAGTTGACTTTGTCTTAACCTTAGCTTCATCTTCTACTTTCTCTTCACCTTGACCTGATGCTCCTCCAGCCTCTATATCCCCATCATTTATTACATGATTGTCTATGTCAGGTTTTCCATCATCTACATCAATATTGTGCATATTTTCAGACATATCTTGGTCATTATCTTTATAACCTGCTGACACTGGCTTACCAGATATTTCATGTGTGATATTGTCATGTGTTATATTGCCCTGTGTTATATTGGTATTACCAGACTGCTCTTGGTCCCCTACTGGTACTGTTTTGGCTGCTGCACTGTTTTCATCTTTCAAAATGTGTTCATGGTTATCACTGAGCATCACAGTTTGTATATTGCCATCAAGCATTCCTCTCTCCTGCATGAGTTGATCTCTCACCTCGGTTAAAATATATCCTAGTCTATTTTCGCCCTTCCAGTATGCCCTGTTGTGCGCTTTCCAGTCATCTGCTTTCAAGCCGATACCCCAAACCTTGTCGTAAGGACTGGCTTCCACAAGGATCTTGGGTACGTGAGAATCAGCTCACCCATTAATTCCTCATTTTGTCCAAACTGAAAAGATTTTAAAATTTTACATGGAGAATGAAAGCTTGCTTTATTGATATATTCCTGAACTTTTAACACTTATTAAAGATGCAGTAACCCTGAATTACAATTTTTGATTAAATTTCTTATGAGAAATTGAAGAGTAAGCTAAATTAGACTTCAGTATCAATCAAGTTGACCATTTGAACACTCACTATTAACATAAAAATCGTAATAGATGATAGCTCAAACATAGGTAATCACGGGCTACAAAGCTCTCATCCCGGCAGCATAATTTAATTCAAACAAATGTCAAAGTACATGTATATTTGCTTTAAAAAGTAAAATCACTCAAGCGGAAAAAAGTACGTCAAGGTCATTTTATGAAAGTTTGATCAAATATACATCCACTATGCAAGTTCGGAACATGTAGTACTTATACTTTGCTCAATATTGGCTTTTTAAAGACAAAATCAGTCTAGCAGAAAAAGTAGGTCTAGGTAATTTTATGAAAATTTGATCAAAGATACATCAACAATGCAAGTTTGATACATGTACCCATTCAAGTAGCACATACACTTTGCTCAATATTGGCTTTTAAAGGGAAAATCACTCAAGCGGAAAGAAGAAGGTCAAGGTCGTTTCATGAAGTTTGATCAAAGATACATCCACTGTGCAAGTTTGGTACATGTAGCACTTATACTTGCTCAATATTGGCTTTTAAAAGCAAAATCACTCAAGCGTAAAAAGTAGTTCAAGGTCATTTTGTGAAAGTTTGATCAAAGATACATCCACCATGCAAGCTTGGTACATGTAGCACATACACTTTGCTCAATATTGGCTTTTAAAAGCAAATTCACTCACGAGGAAAAAGTAGGTCATGGTAATTTTATGAAAGTTTGATCAAAGATACATCCATTTTGCAAGTTTGATACATGTAGCTCTGATACTTTGCCCAATATTGGCTTTTAAAGGCAAAATAACTAAAGCGGAAAAAGTAAGTAAAGGTCATTTTATGAAAGTTTGATCAAAGATACATCCACTATGCAAGTTTGGTACATGTAGCTCTTATACTTTGCCCAATATTGGCATTTAAAGGAAAATCACTCAGGCAGAAAAAGTAGGTCAGATGCTGCATCCAATGCAAGGGTTCACCTTGGCATCCCAAGATGAATCACTTGTGCAAGTTTGGTCACTGTAGCATCATCACTTTGTCAGATACTGAGTTACCCCAAAAGCTTTAACCAGACACGGACGTGAGTCCCTGAACTGAAAAATGTAGGTCAGATGCAGCATCTGATGCATGGGTTCACATCAGCATCCCAAGATCAATCACTTGTGCAAGTTTGGTAACTGTAGCATCAGTACTTTGTCAGATATTGAGTTACCCCAGAACTTTAACCGGACGTGGAAGCAGACACCGGGGTTATAGCATAAGCTCATCTCAACTTTGTCGAGGTGAGCTAAAATCATACTATAGATGAAAATATTGTGAACTGTGAGTTATTAATAATTCTTTATGCAATTAGTTATTGTCATAATAATTAAGATAAGGAACTTTTCATTGAAATATACTAAATCTTCAATAATCTAGCATTTTATTCCTGGTACCTTCTCAAGGTTTCCCTTTCTGACAATAGCCCAGCAGTTATCATTCCACAAATCTTGATCCCAGTTCTTGACCTCTCGACCCACACTCTTCTGTTCCCTTGGTTCATCTAGGGCCATAATCAAGCCAGCATTCTCTATGTCTTCCATAAGTACTGAAAAGTCATACAAGATTTTATTGTCAATTATCTCTGAATTTTGCAACGATTAAAGATATATATTAAACCATGCATATATCAACATGCATATTTGAATGCTATCCTAAAAGTCAAGGAAAGAGATGGATCTGAGTCAAAATTCTTAAATGCAATTTCAGATGGCATATATCTTTCTGGAGAACTTAAAAATTCAATTAATACACTCACTGCACAAATATTGATAAAAGGGGCAACACAAATATGATTCACAAAGGCTATAAGGTATTTATTCCTCATTCTTGACGGAGTTAAATTTTAATATAAATTCTTTTCACAGTTGAATTTTGAAATACTAATTGCTTATAATGTATAAGGAGAACCCTGAGTATTGATTTTCAAGGTCATAGGTCGATCTAAAGGTCACAGATGGATTCCTTCAATCCTCACCACTTAGAATTCTGTTCTCTTCAATACATCATGTAAATTCAAGTATGTATCAACATTGGTAATACTAGCTGACTAATGTAACATGGTACTTCAGAGTAGGAAGCAAGTATGGAGTACTAAGAAAATTTTCTTCAGCAAGTTATCTTGAACCAAAAAATATAATCAGACAGATGTAACAAAATTAGTGATCCTTAATCAGCAATGTCCTAAAGTGTTGTGGGACAGAAATATATTTAAGAAAGATTTTCACTTACAAGCCTTCTGCTGCATCATGTATTGCTCAGCACAGTTGTATTCTGTACCATCTATTGTCATTGTGGCCTTGTACCATTGACTGAACGGGGAGTATGACTGCCAGAAATACTCAAAATCACTTTCCTTGTCATCCTTGAATTTCTCTATAAGCTCTTTGGGAACTTCCTCTTCACTTTCACAATCAGAGTTGGAAACATTTCCTCCAAAGCAATTACCTAAATTAAATCTATGTTTTCTGCTTTTTTTATTTTTTTTAGCCTTCCCTGAGACATCTTGTGCTTCAGCACCTTTAGAGTTACGATTGCCATCTGGATTGTCTTGTTTTACACCAGAATTTGTTTGTTTGTCATCAGATGATCTACTGAAAGAATTTTTGAATTCTGAGTCTGACTTGTCATTGTCATTTTCATCATCATTGCAATCTATTTCATTTTTGTTCTGGTGTGTGTCATCTATTTTTTCCTCTTCATGTACCGATTCCTTTACAACATCAGTCATATTAATTCCCGATTCTCCCTTAAGCTCCCATTTATCACCTTCCTCTGTCTTAGAGGATGATACCTCAGAGTCTGCATGATCTTTTTGGGGGAGGGATGAGTTAGTATCTTTCAAACAAGGTGATTCCTCTGTATCTGCCATAGGAATTGATGAATCTTTTATATTCTTGTCAAAATCTTGATGAGACTGACTTGATGCGGAAGCTTGTAAATTCTCCTCCATCTTTTCTTCATTGACATCCATCTCTGATGACTATGTAATATGACCTACAAAATTAAATACACAAAACAGATCAATCAATCACATTATAGACTTATAACTTTTTGAAGTCAGTGTTTTATCCAAGAAAGTAATTACTTTTACACAGCATAAAGTTCACAAATACACCATAACCTAGACCAAACATTAGGCACGGTCCATTTGATATTCTGGGGGGGGGGGTTCGAAAAAAATAATTTTGCTCTTAATTTTGATGAAAAAAATTAATTTGCTTATAGTGTGACAGAAAAAAATAATCTTGCTCTTACAAATAATCTGAATTTGAAGAATAACCATAAAATTCTTGAAAAATTCTGGCTTGCTTTGCTCGCCGCAGTTTTCAATTTATATCAAAAATTTTTGGCTCGCTTCGCTCGTTTCTATCAAAACATTATTTACTAATGGCAAAGTTCATGTAAAAGATATCAAAAGTTATACATGTATGTGAATGAAAATGCGCTTCCTTATAAGCTTAAATATATTATCAATATTTATGTATTGCTATTAATACATGTTGCATGTATCCCATAGAGTCTAATTGTATGTTCTTGTAAGCTTGGAAGATCGAAAACTTCATTTATTCACCAATTTACATTTCTACATTTAAAAATTTGTCTAGGAGACCTTCCCCTCAGACCCTCTTATACGTGTTATATACATGTACTTTATATAAAATATTGAGAATTGTATTGTAAAAAACTTTTATCTCTCTGTTTAAAAGTGAATTGAATATACTTGCATAAAAATAAACTAATATATCGATATTTACTAATTAGAGTTTTGAGTAAATCTGAATAATTTCTATCAATAAAATACAAACATTCTTAATATGCGCATCACTTTGTTAAAAAAAATTTCCTTGCTCTAACTTTGCAAGAAAAAAATGATTTTGCCCTAGGGCAAGAAAAAAATGATTTTGCCCATGGGCAAAAAAAATAATCTTGCTCAAACAAAATACCCAAGCCCCCCCCCCCCCCCCCCCCCAGAATATCAAATGGTCAAATGGACCGTGCCTTATAGAGAAACAACTTACAGCATCCCACATTTTCATACTAATACAAATTAACCCAAGTAACAGCTCAAAAAGCTCTCTTTGGAGAAAAAGGAGCTGTTAAGATAAGGCGTAAAATCTGCCTTGAAAAATTGAAATTCCAAAATGTAAAATTGTGACAGGATGTTATTTTGAAATATTTTTGAATTAGAAAAATATTTCAAATCCGTTTACGTCCGTTTTTAATTATTTCCGTTTGAAGTAATCTTTAATCCAATCGAATTAATCGTTTACCAATAGTTTGAATTTCTCTGATTTCATTGGTTGTTGCTTACACCGGGAATTTTCAGTTGTAAGCTTTGCGATCGATGTGATGGATGTGAAGATCGTATCAGATATATATATTTTCCTTTGTTTGAAGGTCGATTTGTATTTGGACTCGGGAACTTTGATTTACGTTTGACAATCGAGAAATATTCTGCTATTGTTTGAAGAAGTTTCCCCTTTGGAATCTGCCTTAGCCCATAGCGAGGGTATAGATCTTGGGATAACTTTGTCCATCAGGACCCGAATAAATGTTGAAATGATATACATCGGACTTCCTTATTAATTGCCATGGAAACCCGGTTACATAAAATGGCGCCCAACGTGGGGCCCTGATGGTGAAAAGACTGTCCATTTGTGAATGCCGGACTTCAGTTATTCAAAGCGCTCTAGCGATACAGACACTTCCGTTTTCCACATTCAAGCGTCTCATTGATTGAAGTGACTTGGACATTTGATGCCAGTTTCCGCTTTTCATTCAGTGATATAACTTTATATAACAGAGAGATATTGACTCATTATTTTCATTTGAAATTCATATCACTTGTATTGAAATAAAACATTTGTTTGTGACAAACACTATTTACTATTTAGATATCATTATTACTTCTACATTAGATCACTTGATTTATTCATTGTACATGAAGATTTTTATTTACTTCAACATCATATTTCCGATATTTTTGACATAGCGATGAAATCATTGAAAGTGTTCAAGATTTTGAAGAATGTAGTATGAAAGTAAGTGCAAATATGCTCACCTATATTAATTTTCTAATTTGCATGCATTTTCACTTCGATTAACATCTTAGACATATTGAAAGTGACTACAAACAACAGATGTTTTTGTTATCCTGTATCTTGGTGTGTCTGTCCAACGTCTATGGTTAATTCCTACCCCTTTGAGCCCTTGAAGATTGTATCACCACCCTGTATTGAATTATCGCGAATTCGTACATGAACGCGAAGGGCCCGATTCGTTATTTCGCATGCATGCCGCGCATTCGTAGATTACTCTTGACGTTTTCAATATACATTGCAGTCATATCAATGATGCAAGAATCAATTACTCAGGAAGATCTAGTGAAGCTAGGTAGAGCTTTTGAGGATCTAGGTGTTAGACCTCTATGTGAAACGTCAGATGACTTAGTGAAATGGATGACTAATTATGTCACATCAAAGGAGCCTCATAATAGTATGAGTATTTCTGTCCCGAAAGTGTCTATATTCTCTGGTGACCCGAATGGGGCCACGAGTTATGATGTTTGGAAATATGAGATACAATGTTTGTTGAAGGAGAATTATCCAAGGATTAGTATATCTGAAGCTATCAGAAGATCTTTAAAAGGAAATGCAAAGAAAGTCGTTATGTGTTTGGGGTCAAATGCAAGCATTGATGAAATTATTCTCAAGCTTGACAGTGTTTATGGCAATATAAGGCCTCAAGTAGATATCCTGCAAGAGTTTTATAGTATGTTTCAAGGTGACGAAGAGAATGTTGCCTCATGGGGTTGTAGATTAGAGTCTGTTTTGAAAAAGGCTAGAGATGCAGGTGACATAGCCTTTACTGATTATGACTCAATGTTGAAGGAACGATTTTGGTCTGGCCTGAGACCTAGCATAAAGCATGTAACATATTATGAACATGACAAATGCACAACTTACAATCAGCTTCTTGTAGAGATCAAAAAGAGAGAGAATTCCATTCTGAAATCTTCTGAAATATGTGAAGATAGATGTACAGAGGATGGAATTCCTGTACACACAGACGATGTGAATGAGATGTATCACAAAGTCGAGACAATTTCTCAAATGGTCAATGGTTTGAATATGCAAAACGACCAACCAATAGACAGTTGTGATGATGATACAAATGTCAATGAACCGATTTGCTTTAGGTGTCATCAACCCGGCCATATAGCAATTGGCTGTCGGGTACGACTAGACCATAGTAAGCTAGACTATTACAATCAGTATGAACTGAATCACAGGTATAAGCGTCATGCTTCACAGTACATGCAAAACAGTCAAGGTCATCAAGTTGTTGGTGATTCAAATGAAGTGACAATCAGTCTACAAAATGTAGAAACAAAGGCCCTAATTGACACAGGTTCAACGGTCTCAACTGTCAGCCATGCTTTTTATCAGTCTTATTTGTCAAACATCCCTATTGAATCATTAGATCAATTACTGAACATAGATTGTGCAAACGGGGAATCTCTTCCATACTATGGATACGTTGATGTCACCATGGGAATGTATGGCATGGATACAAGTGACAGTATTGATCATTGCATATTGCTTGTAGTACCTGATACGAAATATAACTACCATGTGCCTGTCATAATTGGAACAAATGTACTATCAATTCTGCTGAATCTTACTAAGGACAAGTATGGTCCTAAGTTTCTGCAGAACGCTCAGTTACAAACACCATGGTACCTAGCTTTGCGCTGTTTGACCTTGCGCGAGAAAGAATTATCTAGAAAT